>CM052885.1:81287031-81302427 GCA_028534135.1 Potos flavus
CTTGGCAGGAAAACCAGTCCCCTCTTAGACCCTATAGGGGTGGAGGCGTTGGGTGACCTTGAGTAAACACGGCGACAATGGAATTCCACCAGACTCAGAGCAAGGCTTTCATCTGCTTTTGGGAGTGACAAGTAGGGCTGGCTCCCCTAGGCCTGGAGTGGAAGCACAATTACAAAGCTAAGGATCTGCCGCCTTGTTTGTAGGACTTACCTAGGAAACTGATACCCTCTGAAAGTGCCCCTTCATTCCAATGTCACTTTAGATAGGGCAGGTAAAAGGATTACTCTGGTGTTACTGGCCCCCACCCATTGTCTGCACAAGCCCACGTTGAATGGGGTAACTTAACCCCCAAAGAGATAGCCAACTGCTGTGTGTGTACTCACATTTACAACTGGCAATTCCCATGAACCGAACAGGTTGCTTTCCGGGGCCTTTTGCTTCACTGACACATCAGTAGCCAAATCTGAGACAGTTCTAGACCAAAGGTGTGGCCTTGGAGAACAAGTCCAGGGGCCTGCTCCCAACGCCCTTGTACTAAACCAGATTCACCAGGGGTACGTGCGTGGAGGGGGCCCACATTAAGATAGTGCTCACATCGCTCATATTTCTTCTTTCAATTGTGAACTTGACCTAAAAATCTCAATATATTTCCTTTAAAGAAAAATGTATTAGGGGACATCTGGGTGGCTCAGTCAGTTAAGCGTCTGCCTTCGGCTTGGGTCACGATCCCGCGGTCCTGGGATGGAGCCCCGCATCAGGCTCCTTGCTCAGAGGGGAGTCTGCTTCTCCCTCTGCCTATCTCTCCCCTTGCTTGTGAGCTCTCTCGCTCGTTCTTTCTCTCTGACAAATAAATAAATCAAATCTTTTTAAAAAATGTATTAGAAGCCCCAAAGAAGAGAAAAGGGAATTTTAAGTCTGTTGTTTGCATGAGACAGAATGAAAGACCAATGTCTGACCCATGCCCTTGCCTGCTTAGGACTTTGAGGGCCTCAGGCATCCAACCCCCCATCCACCCCTATTACCCTCAGCCAGCCCAGATTTACCCACCAACCTCATCAACTGTAGCCAGCCCAGATTCACCCCCACCACCTCCAGCCAGCCCAGATTCACCACCACCCCTCCCAGCCAGCCCAGATTCACCCCCACCACCTCCAGCCAGCCTAGATTCACCACCACCCCTCCCAGCCAGCCCAGATTTACCCCCACCACCTCCAGCCAGCCCAGATTCACCCCCACCACCTCCAGCCAGCCCAGATTCACCACCACCCCTCCCAGCCAGCCCAGATTCACCCCCACCACCTCCAGCCAGCCTAGATTCACCACCACCCCTCCCAGCCAACCCAGATTTACCCCCACCACCTCCAGCCAGCCCAGATTCACCCCCACCATCTCCAACCAGCCCAAAATCCCAGAAGAATGAAGCTCTCTGACTCCTGGCAGATTTTAGGTCAAGTTGCCCTTTATTATTAGAAATCTCCTAAAAATAAATAATATTTGCTATGTTTCTGAAATACAGACATAAAAAAGAGGAAGCAAAGGTTATTCATAATCTCACCATCTAGAAAGCCCTTGCTGACAATTTAAAAAATTTTTAAGTAACATACTATATGCACGTGGTGAAAACTTCAGACATTACAGAAGGTAAAAATAATTTTAAATAAAATCAACCCTCACCCCAAAGGTAACCACTGCTAGCATTGCTTTTGGTTTCCTTCCAGATTAGGAAAAGAAATGCATAAAGAAGCAAAATATACATAGCCCTTTACATGATTTATAAAAATAAAAATTATAATAATAAATAAAAATTAAAAATAATTTTTAAAAAGTATAACATCCATACTATCCTATGTCTTACTCTTTCCACTTAATTATACACCTTGGAGAGTTTGTCGTACTACAGCATATGAATCTACCTCACTCTTTTTTAATGGGTCAGTTTATGGTTGCAGCCTAACTGACCTATCCGATCTCTCATGAAACATTTGAAAGAACCACACAAATTTCAGGCAAGAGACAGCCCCTCCATGCCTCAGTTTCCTCATCTTCAAGAAGAGAAAAATGATAGTCAGGGAGTGGGTACATGGACAGCACCTAAAAGTGTATCTGATATATCGCAAGCCACTATTGTTATTATTTTTACTACTATTCCTATTAGTATTAGCTATGAGTATCAATGTGATTTGTTATTAGAAAATTTTAGATCAATATGAGCCATTATTGTCAGTATACTTTCTAGCTGGAAACTTTTTAGGCAAGTCTCAAAGACATCACTACTAAAAGTAGACCGATAAGAGAGACACCGTATGTTTTTGAGCCACACCCTTCAGAAACACCTAGCAAGACCAAAATGTCTGTGGCCGATGGTAGTGCCAGAATTACATTTCCAAAAACACAAGATTTGCCAAAGGAAGCCACAGTTTGAATATTGCCCTATGAAACAGCAGACAACAATATCAAGAGACAAGTTCCTGAGGAGAAATACAGAAGAATACCGTAGCCAATTGACAATGCAAGGAAAATCGTGGTGGGCAGAATGTAATTACCTGCACTGGAACTCAGCCAGTGTGTCTATTTGCCCAGCAGAAGGAAATTAGACCAGATGTTTGAAGAAAGGGTTTAGTTTGGGCCAACATTTCCCAAGATAATCTTTCCATCAGTAGTAAGGTCATTATATCCAGGCATGAAGGAGAACCAGAGAAGGTTAGAGCTTAAAAGAAGAAAAAGAAAAAGAAAGAGAGAGAGAGAGAGAGATGAGTTAGTTCAGTCCCTTTTTCTACAAAGGAGAGATTAAGTAACTTCTCCAAGTAACAAAGCCAGCTCGTGGAAGAACCAGGGTTAGCTGAAAAGTCTCTTCACACCCAAACCAATGTTTATTCTATAACATTACACTGGGTTATTTGTATAGAGCCCTAGAATTGCCATTAGTACTCAAAAATAAGGCAAGAGATTGAATTGAGGAATGATTAAAAGTTTTCAAATTAACCCTTGTAAGTGATATCATAAATACTTAAGCATCCCAGGGATTAGGACATTTTGTTCTTCTTGTAGGGGAGGCCTAGAACCCCATAATTTAGCCTTCTCTTAGCGATCCTCTCCTGGGGTTCTAGGCCTCCTTCGTTCCTTGCCCCCCACTTCAACCTCAGCAATGCTGCCTCTGCAACATTTTATATGTTGGATGGTTTTACATACAACGTATTGATATAAGGTTCCACTGCTGAGACAGAAAATTTTAATGTCATTGTTTTTGGCCCAAGATCCCAATGCTATATATTTCTTAAAATTTCATTTGGAGATTTGAATGATCCAAGAAATGCCACAGACATCTAAGTAAGTCGAGCTTTGAGAAAGTGGCTTTTCCCCTACATCATTTTTTTTTCATTATCATAATGACCCAACATTTCCAAAAAGCCATTTGCTGGGCATCTGCATGATTTATTTAGAGCCAGCCAATAAGGAGAGAGAAGCCAAAAGGTGACAGGCTTTTCCTGTGAGCATACAGATCTTACCCTCACAGTGTCATTGGCTTTTGTGGCTGTTAAAAGTATGCCTCAGTACTCTATTTTTTTTTTTTTTTTGGTAATTTTTTTATAGTTTGACAAAGGAGAAGATAGAAAAATTCTTGAGATCCATTGCACAACAATGCGATCATACTTAACGCTACTGAAATGTACATGTACAAATGGTAAAGATAATTTTGTGTTATGTGTGGGTTTTTTTTACCTTTATGGTAAAAAAAAAATTTAATTTAAAGTAAGAAGTATGCCCTTCTTCAGCTTTTCCTTCTTCCTGCCAGCTAGAATGCAGATGTGATGGCTGGTGCCCCAGCAGCCATCTCACATCATGCCATAGCAGCTATATTCTGAAAATGGTGGAGTAACTGTGTGCGGAGTAACTGTGTGATTCTGTGTAAAGAAACATAGTCCCTGGCCCAGAAGACACATGCCAACCCTGCATGACCTATTTCTGGGTCTCTTTTATGTAAGAGAGAAATAAATTTTAATTATATATCATTTTTAAAAGATTGCCAAAAATTAATAGATAAAGATTGCCAAAGGAAGTGTAAGTATTTGCATCACATGTGCCAAACATAGCAAGAGAGTGAGGTTGTATCCCCAAGTCATTTTTATCTCATTTATTTTACTCAAATGTTCTAACAGGGCTAGGATACAGAACAGTGCTTCTTAAAGTCTGGTTCCCTGGTTAACAACATCAGCATCGCTGGGAACTTGTTACAAATGCCCCCAGATCTCCTGACTTAAGACGTGCTAAGTGCTGGGCCTTGGGAATCTGTATTTTAGCATCCATCCCCAGAATTCTGATGCCCAAGGAAGTAAGAGAACCATTCATACAGAAGTAACACAGAGTAATCCTGTGTGTAGAGTCTTAGGGCTGGGGGGCGGAGGAGGTTCTACAGTCAAGCGTTTGAATCCCTTCTCTACCACTTAATAGCTCGGTAGCACTGAAAAAGTGGCCTTGCCTCTTCAGGTCTTAATTTTCCCAATGGTAAGATAAAGAAGAATAAACATCACCTATATCCTAAAGTTGATGAGAAGACCCAGTAGGATAATCCTGCGTAAAGCTCTTCATTGCCAAATGTTTACTATTAAATGCAGGATCGGTACTTACATCGTATTCATGTTTCATGCCGTATGAAGCCTCATGACTTGACAGAAAAACAAGCATGATAAACAGGTTGGAGAACCAAAGAGGAACCTTGGAGAATTTCTTGGGAGAAAAGGAATTAATAGAATTGAAATAGTGCTGAAATTGCTTGTCAAGAAAAGACAACAAATTAAGAAAACAACAACAATATTAAAATAATAGATAACATTTGTTAAATGCTTACCACATGCCAGACACTGTTCTAACCACTTGTTGCATGTTGAACTCATTAAATCCTCCTGGCAACCCTCTGAGGTATGTGCAGTAATTATGATTGTTTTACAGCAAGGAAACAGACACAGAGAGGTTAAGAGATGATCCCAATGTCACACAGCCGGTGAGAGGGAAAGCCGGATTTTATCACAGGAAGTTGGCTCTGGGCCCATATTCTTAACCTTGGCCCCTACATTCTTGGGTATATTTCTCCTTCTGTTCAGGAGTATCACAAACGGAGTGATGGCCTCTTAACCCAGGTTGGAATGAAGGGGATATTCAAACCTGCCCCTTCCATTTTTACTGAGCATTTACAATATGTGTCTTAGTTTGGAGCCTCCCAGAAGCCTCCCAAGGCAAGAATTTGAATGTAGTTTATTTGGGGTTGCAGGGCACCCCCACAGAGAAAGAGGGAGTGATCCGGGGAATGAGAAGCCGCCTGCAAAGCTAACTATCAAAGTTGACAACTGGAGGTCAATTCCACAGAAGCTGCTCCACAAAACCCACTCTTGGAATTATCCTACCCAAAAGGCAAAAGCTGGGATATTTAAGTGCCAACTCCTGGGAGATCCTGAATGAGGGCTGCTTTGGGGGTGTTAATTCCCTACCACTTCCAGCTTCTTACCAGGCTGCCCAAAGTAGAGTCTCCTTTCAAGAACTGGAAAAAAAAAATTCTAAGCTAAATTTGTTCCTTCATAAAGCAACATTATTGAGGTCAGTAATTTTCACCCTTGAGTGTGCCTCAGAATTCTCAAGGGTCCTTAAAACACAGACTTCTGGCCCCATCCCCACAATCTGGGCGGGGCCCAATAATTTGCATTTCTAACAAATTTCAGCAGATGCTGATGCTGCTTGTTGCAACCACATTGGGAGGCCATCCGGTGTTCCAGCCAGGAGGGATTGCCACAGTCTCCTAAAGAAGCCACTATACAGATTGCATGTCTCTGTGTGTGTGCATGTGTGTATGTATAACAGAAATATTTGAAAAAGAAATAATAAATCACTCAAAAGCGTACTTTGATCCAGGAACTTCAAACTAAATAGTAAAAATAGGCATCCCCCTGTAGCTGATCGCCCTCCCTCTCAAAGGTCTATCTTAGCCAGGCACACAGTGGTCAGGGAGACCTCTCTTTTTTTGCATCCTCAAGACATACAGTAATTGCCTGGGCTCTAATAGACGTCTCGTACAGAACCTCAAATCATACAATGTCTAAGTAAAAAAACATGTTTGCATTTCAAAACTACATCCTTGTTTGTTTTCTTTTTTAAAAGTGAAATTGTAAACTGCTTGTTCACTCGCAAAGAGTCATCAAGAACTCATTCCTCTGTTAGGTGATCCTGAATGCCCCACATTTCTGAGAAACCAGCCCCTGGAGCCACGGTTTATACATACTCTGCTAAGATTACAGGGGACTTACACAGGATAATAATCTATATTTTGATGAAACTTGAAATTATCAAAAAGCCATCTTATGGTTTGCTGAATACTATGCAGAGAAACCATCTTAAATTACCAACTTCCAGAATCAACAATGTATCACTTTACTAATCCAAAAAAGCAAGTCGAGTTTTAGTAATTTAATAAGGGCACTGAGAGATGCTCCTGGTGAGTTTACTTTCCTGGCACCGTGATGAGGCTTGATTAATGACTAATTGTCTCTGATACGGCTCTGCCGTTCGACTTTGGAAATCAGCCAGACTTTGAATTAAGAAACTGTCCTTCCTAAGTAAAAGGTCGCAATACAAAGCATTTTTATTTCATCACATGAACATTTGGAAACAACTGCTGAAGATTGAGACCAGTGAGAAAAGTTCTCTTGCCTCTATATTATTTTTCTGCATTAATACGAGAAATTAGATTTCACAAATTGCTGGTTATTAAAAACCTAATACCAGCAATAAATATACTGAAGAGGTAGGAAAATGTTTCATTCCGGTCTTCAGACTTTCTTGTGGGTTAATTTGAAGGCCCCTGAGAACCAGCTCACAGTTAAAAGCACTGAATGATGTTCTTTCCTTGAATAGGCAGTCTTAGTTTAGCAATTACAATGACTTTAATTATTTCACTTCACATGATTATTAGAAATATCGTGGCACATTATCCTTATGCCCTAAAGATTAATTATTTTTAATTTGAGCAAAATTATATCATTCTTAACTAAAAGCTATGCTATTTTTTAATCACCGAATCTTTATTTTAAAGCTGGAAAAATCATAGTGGTTTGCTAATTTGATTAATTTGATTTGAATCACTGTTCTTCAAAGCTTAATATAAGGGGTTTTTTCTAAGTGAAAGTTTTTGATCTGTGTTAAATCAGTGCTGTAACTTTATGAAACTCCTCATATAGGTAACAGGTTTTCTTTTTGCCAGATAAACTCAACAATCCTGTATATTATTTGGTATCTGATTTTCCTAAGATGTCTATAAAAATTAAAAACACTCCTTTTCTGAAAAGAGTTGGTTGCTCCACGTCCTTGCTTATTTTATAGAGAAATAGATTTTGTTTCAAAACAATAAATCTAAGTAGCTATGTGAACAGAAGAAACTCATGGCCATTCTATACATGGATATGATCCAGACTGATTGAATGAACAATGTGATACAATAAAAAATATTGTTAACTCTCCATAAAGTTGCCCTCATAATGTTATCCCATACAAGTGTTTATTTAGTGTCCTTCAGTGCTAGTTTTCTATTACTGTCAGAAGCCTTCATGACAATGTACTGGTTCTCTTTGAAGCATGGTATTTGATGTGTGTCAAGTTACTCTAGGACCCCCTGCAGAAGAATGAAAGTTAAGCATGAAAGAACAAGAAAATCCTTCTTAGATGGAAGGTTTACAATTGACATGAATGTTTTTATGGTAGCTTTATAAGAGGCAAGGTTGCTTCCTTGTAATTCTTCTGCATAAAGGTCACCAAGGAAATTCCTACATACTTGATACCTGTCTTCATAAAACAATTTTGTCTTTACAAACTCTAAAAACTGTGTGATGCTCCTAATCCTCTCACCACTTGCTGTGGAAGACAAAGGAGAGTGGCTATGTGTGAAAAAATTAGACCTAGAATCTACTTCTGATCCACAATCACAGAGCAAATCAGGAATACAGACTTGGTATGTTCGAAATATGATTATCTTTTAAAGTTGAATATATGTATTTGCCATGGGATGCAGGAATGCCTCTCATGCTGATTTATCCTAATGAAATAAAAACACATGTATTTACCAATGTTTATAGCAGCCAATGTTTATAGCAGCTTTATTCATAATTGCCAAAAACTGGAGACATCCCAAATGTCCTCCAGTGGGTGAATGGATAAACAACCTGTGGGTTACATCTACACTATAGGATGCTACTCAGCAGTGAAAAATTCATGCAACTGCATGGTCAATAATAAGCATCTTCACACTGAGTGAAAAAAAAGCCAGATTCAAAAGACCATATTGTATGATTCCATTTTTGTTTGCATTTTTCCTTTAGAAAAAGGTTAAAGTATGGGGAAAGAGAAAATCAATTGTTGACAGGGATTGACGTGGAGGCAGGCGTTGTCTACAAAGGGAGGAGCAAGGGGATTTGGGAGGGCAGTGGGGCAATTGCGTAGATTGAGTGCAGTGATGGTTACATGCTTACCCATTTGCCAAAGCTCACAAAATATGCACTAAAAAAAGTCAATTTTACTATGTGTAAATATACATTTTTTAAGACTATTTTCAGAGCACTTTTACATATAGGGGAAAATTGAAAGGAAGATATAGAGATTTCCCATATACCTCTTACCCCCCTCACACATACAACCTCCCTGACAATCACCTACCCCACTAACAACATCCCCTACCAGAGTGGGACACTTGTTACAGTTGATGAACCTACACTGACACATCATTATCACCCAAAGTCCATAGTTACCTTAGAGTTCACTCTTGGTGTTGTACATTCTGTGGATTTGGATGAATTTATAATGACATGTATCTATTATTACAGTGTCATACAGAGTGGTTTCACTGTCCTAAAATAGGCTCTATGATTTGCCTGTGGTTTTTTTTTTTTTTTTAAAGAATTATTCTAGGGGAACCTGGGGGGCTCAGCCAGTTAAGCGCCAACTCTAGGTTTTGGCTCAGGTTATGGTCTCAAGGGTTGTGGAATGGAGCCCCGTGTCAGGCTCTGTGTTCAGTGGGAAGTTTGCTTGAGATTTTCTCCCTCTTCTCTCTCCACCCCTCCCCTCACTTTCTCTCCCCCTCTCTCTCTCTTTCTCTCAAATAAATAAATCTTTTAAAAAAAAAAAAAACATACAATTATTCTGGGTGCCTGGGTGGCTCAGTTGGTTAAGTGGCTGCCTTTGGCTCAGATCATTATCCCGGAGTCCCAGCATCAAGCCCCGCATCAGGCTCCCTGGTCAGCGGAGGGTCTGCTTCTCCCTCAACCCTTCACCTTGCTCATGCTCTCTCTCTCTCTCATTCTTTCTCAAATAAATAAATAAAATCTTCTAAATAAATAAAATTCTTTAAAAAAAATTATTCTTCTCCTACAATGAAAAAAATTTGCTTTGCTCGCTCCAGGGATCACCCATCTGCCTTTATGTTCCTCCTTAACCTTGGAGAACACAGACAATCATAGAATTTCTAAGCTTTTTCATTCAATCATTTCCCCCAATCTAGAATCAATTTAGATGTTCATTATAATGGGACATATTGTTCCTCTACGATATGTCCAAAAATATGTCCAGCCTTGCTCAATACCTTCAATAAGAGGGATCTCACCTCTCCCCAAAACTCACGGAGTTACCCAGGACATCTCTTATCTTGGACAGCCCACTCTTATGTAAGCTAATTTAGGAACCTGAACCCAGTTTTGCTATCCCTGGAACCCCCAAGTTATTTCCATGCCCAATGCTATTCAGCTGCAATGCCTTCTCAAACTTGTCCTGCTGAACACTGAAACCCACTTATAAGATTTTGTGCCAAGCTCCACTAAATGCCATTTTGTTTTGTTCTGCTCTAGCCAACGTGTTGAGGCTTTGGTCCAGGTTTCTACTGGTAAACTTGATCAGATGCCACCTGTGTCTTCACCTACCTTGATGATGAAAGTGTTAATTCATCAAATCAAAGCCACAGTGAGATCCCATTTTCTGTCCATCAGATCGAGGAGAAAAAGATTTACATTTTCAGAGCAGATTCAGATTTGTACATCCTTGATCCTGTTGGTAGAATTACAAGTAGGTAAAGACTTTTGGAAGGTATTTTAGTTGTAGCTGCCAAAGGCTAAGGCTTTTGCTCCAGCAATTTCATTTCTAGGAATCTGTCCTAGAAAACTACTGACATACATGCAAAATTGTATATACAAGGATGTTCACAGCAGTATTACTTAAAACAGCAAGTAATAGGAAACAATTTAAGGGAGTAGTTAAATAAATGTTTGCACAGTCATAATAAATACTAATAATACACACTTGGATAGATCTTACTATGTGCCAGACATTGTTCTAGGGCTTTCCTTGCAATATTTTCTCTCAGGTAGATATCGTTGTTATCCTCATTTCACAGATGAGGTCCTTGAGGCACAGAGAGGTTAAATTACTTGCCCAAAGTTGTATAATTAGTCTATGGAAAAGCTGGAACTCGAAGTCAGGTTCCAACATATATACTTTTTACAACCACACTTTTCTGCCTCTCTGCAGATCAGAATACATGAAGTCCTTAAGAAGAATGAGACAGGCTCCTTTGACCTGATGTAGGAGTTCCAAGACTCATGACTTGGAGCAAGAGGTTCCAAGGTGCATTGTTACATAAAAAAGCACGTCACTGAACAATATAGAGAGAGTTCTATTCCATTTGCGTTGGGGAAAGATGGATATAAATGGAGCTGGAGAGAAGTGAGGAATCTTGATGTTTTCTCTGCTGTTGCCCACGAAATGTTTTCTAATGAAAATATATTTATGTATGATTAACATCAAAGCCAATACTACTAAAGAAGGAAAGTTTTTATACCAGATAGGAAGATAAGGGTGGTGTGACCTTGTGACATTATGCTAGAGGTCTTCACCTTGACAGTGGGTTAAGCCTGGAGTATGAAGATTAATTCTATGCATCAGTCTTTTTCATCTTTAAACAGATTTAATGAATCATAATTTAAATATGGCAGAATTCACCAATTTTAAGCACCCATTTTGAAGAGTACTGACAAATAAATGTGTATGCTGTGTACCCACGACAAATCGTGATAGAAAACTCCCATCATCCCGTAATGTTCTCTGTGCCTTTGACAATCACCTGCCCTACCCTCAACTCCAGTAACAAGCCATCTGCATTCTAGTGCTCTATATTTACCATTTCTAGATTTTCTTAAAAGTTGAATCATATCACATATATTCATCTGTGTCTGCTGTGTCTCACTTCTTTCACTGAAAACACTGGTTTTAATATGCATCTATCTTGTTGCTTGTATCAGTAGTTTGTTCTTTTACATTGCTGAGTAGCTTTCCATTTTAAGGATATACCAACAGATGGTTTTAGAAAACTGGATATCCACATGCAAAAGAAGGAAGTTGACTCCTTACCTTAAACCATATTCAAAAATCGCCTCAAAATGGACTAAAGACTTAAACACAAGACCTGAGACTGTATACCTCCTAGGAGAAAATACAGGGAAAAGCCTCTTCACATTGGCCTTAGCAATGATTTCTTCGATATGACACCAAAAGCATAGGCAGAACAATGAAAAATAAACAAGTAGGACTACATCAAGCTAAAAAGCTTCCACACAGCGAAGGAAACAATCAACAGAATGAAAAGGCAATGTATGGAATGGGAGAAAATATTTGTAAACCATATATCCAACAAGGGATTATTATCCAAAATATATAAGGAACTCCTACAACTCAATAGCAGAACACAAATAGTTCAATTACAAAATGGGCAAAGGACTGTATTTTTCCAAAGAAAACTTTTTCCCACAGGTAATGAAAAATTGTTCAACATCACTCATCATCAGGAAAATACAAATCCAAACCACAGTAAGAGATTATCTCACACCTATTAGGATAGCTATTATCAAAAAAATTAAAGGTAACAAGTTTTGGTGCAGACGTGGAGAAATTGGACCCTTTGCACACTGTGGATAGGAATGTAAAGTGACATGGCTGCTATGAGAAACAGTATGGAGGTTCCTCAAAAAACTAAAAACAGAAATACCACGTGATCCAACAATTCCATTTCTGGGTATACACTTAAAAGAATTGAAATCAGGATCTCAAAGAGATATCTGTACACGCATGTTCCTTGTAGCATTATTGACAATAGTCAAAACAGATAAGTTAAATGCTCATTGAGGGATGAATGGATACAGAAAATATGGTATATACACACAATGCAGTATTATTCAGCCAAAATCTTGCCAGATGAGACAACATGGATAAACTCGGAGGATAAAACAGTAGGTGAAATAAGCCAGTCACAGCAGGACAAAAACTATATAATTCCACTTACATGAGGTATCTAAAATAGTCAGACTCATAGAGATAGAGAGTAAAAAGGCAAGAACCAGGCATTTTTAAATTTTTTCATTAATCTGGTCTTTCATCCAAATTATCAGATGATCATCCAGCCCATATTTTTCCATATTGTCTGCAAAAATATCTTGAAATGTCTTCAAATTCCTTCTCAATCTACTGATGAAATGTAGATTCAAATCCCTGGCTTCTCTCCCTCTAGTGGAGATGCCTAACCTCTCTGTACCTCAATTTAATCATTGCTAAATTAAAGATAAAAATAGTTCCTACTTCATAACAATGTCATGAGGTTTGACGAGAAAATCCAAGTTAAGCACTTAGGACAGGGCCTGATGTGTAGTAATGATTCACTAAGATCCTCCCCATCTTTTACAGAAGGGAGTGAGGCCAGCTTAAAGGCGACTTGCTTGCAGTGGCCCCATGTTGACTCCTTGAAATTGCCAAATTCCCTTCTAAGTGCTCAAGGACCACAAGCCAGCCATTTGCCTGTTTTTTGTTTTTTGTTTTTCATTCTTCCCTCACCTCTGTTGCTGTCTATGACCCCGCAAAAATGGCCAAAACCTGTGGTTTTGTTTTCTTCGTGAGTCCTTGGTTCCAGGATACAGATTATCTGCTTCCAGGGAATGAAACACATTAGGGGGTTAAAGATTTGGACTCTGCATGTCTCTGACCAATTTGTTCCACACTTTCCTGCCAAAGTCGTGAGTGAACACAAACAATAATGGTTACAAAATATCATGAGAAGAAAATACCTCCTTTTGAATAGAACAGATATGTGAAAATACACTGAAAACCTCTCTGCTATTAGAACTACTAATTTCTTGAAAAAAAGATTAAAGTATAAATATAATCTTTTAAAAATTATACATGTATGCATTTGTCTTTAAAAGGAGGGGTGGAAGAGACAATTCTTGAGAATGGATCAGTGGATTGGAGTTATACTTTTTCTTTTTTCTTTTTGGGAAACCACACCCAAAATACATTCTTTACCACTCATTTTTAAAATTTTTAAGTACCATGAGAAATTGGAGACATTTATTAAGTTATGAGAGTGCAGAAAAGTTGATACGTTTTTGTAAATTTCCCAAACTTGGAGTGTTATCTTACACACATCTAAATCAACAATTTTTTTTTAATCAACGACAATTTCTAAGTGACTTGCCTTCATGAATTCTTTCATAAGTGTTCAGTTTGGCTTTATTTTATTTTCACACAGTGTAATCGAAGTGTACAAATACAATAAAAAGTGTGACCATCTTAAAAAGATTTGGAGACAAACCCAAAAACTCCAATAAGTACAGAACATAACTAAAGGAAGTAGAAACGTGTAGATGTTCTAGAACTGTGCTGTTCAATATGCTGTTCAACTTAAAGCACAAGGGCTTTAAGTTAACTTTTACATTTAAGTTAACTAAAATGTTAAATAAAATTACATTAACTAAAGTGTAAAGTTCAGCTCCTCAGTCTTACTAGACATACTTCAAATACTCAATAGTCACATGAGATTAGTGACTTCCAAACTGTGCAGCAAAGATATAGAATATTTCCACCATCACACAAAGTTCTTTTGGATATTGGTCAAGAAGATGGTCTATGTAGCAGGTGCATTTGGTATTGGTCAGTATGTATCTTATGGGGGAAGGAAATGGCCAATTAACATAGTGAATCAATTAAGAAGAAATCAGTTGTAAAAGTTTTTCATATGCCTCAGAATTAAGTGTTGGTGAGATGCCTGGGTGGCTCAGTCGGTTAAGCAACTGCCTTCAGCTCAGGTCATGATCCCAGGGCCCTGGGATCGAGCCCTGCATCGGGCTCCCTGCTCAGCAGGGAGCCCGCTTCTCCTTCTCCCTTTCCCACTCTCCCTGCTTGTGCTCTCTCTCTCTGACAACGAATAAAATCTTCTAAAAAAAAAAAAAAAGAATTAAGTGTTGGAGAAGGCAATCCATTTTGCCTGTAACTCATGAGTTGCATTCTTTAGCATGGGTTCCTGATTAGATTTAACAAGAGGACACAGGAATCAAATTGAAAAGGTTTTGCTGCCCTATGACAGAACGGTTTGGACACTAAAAAGAATAAGAGATGTGTTAAATTGAAGCACATCAAATGTAAAAAATCAATGAGCACATAATGTTAAAACAAAAACAAAAAACCTCATTGGTTATGGTTGGTAATTGCCAAGGCAAAAGCTCATTATTCTGAAAATTAATAAAAGTTAAAACAAAAACAAAAACAAGAATTAGGCTGTCTTTCCTGTATTTGAAGGCAACCACATAGGTAATAATAGAAAGTTCTTCATAGAAAAATTTTAACTAATCAATGCAGGCAGAATTAGAAAATCATTGTTTTGTAGCCTTGAATGAAATAATGGATCTAAGTGGTATTATGTTTATAAATGTTTAATACTGGACAGGGGGGAAGGACCTGATTTGTAACACTGGCCAATTTTTGTGGTGTAAATATCCCACCATGGCTGATTGCAAACTGCCAGTATGGTGTCACTCAGTCAGAGCTGGGAAGAAATGTGCCCAATTAGCTCTTGTGAGTTGGTACAAGTGCAAACAGTTTTGAGGTGGCCCAGCAGACCCCTACATCTGAATAAGAATCATCAGTGGATTTGGTAAAATTTTGTTAAGGAACTCTATACTGAAGTATCAGGCTGACAACGCCTGAAAAGCATTATAGGTCCTGTCTTAGGCTGCAAGGTTGTATATATAAGTATCCTTGTGAAGAAAACACACAGCACTTAGTCTAATCATGCTTCCAGATCTACCTCCCAGTTTATAGGAAACATCTGGGATAGAGAAAACAACTAAACATCCCCACAAGGAAACAACCAACCAAACTCAGGAAGTAAGATGTCCGCCAACTTGAAGAGTTCAATGTATCCAACAAATCATTAGAAACTAAAAGAAGAGAAGAGAAAGACAGAGAAGGAGATTGTTTTAATAATAAAAGATACTTGGGGTGCCTGGCTGTGTCAGTCAGAAGAGCCTGCAACTCTTTTTTTTTTTTTTT
>CM052885.1:81308055-81385499 GCA_028534135.1 Potos flavus
GTTAATTAAAAAATAAATTTAAAAAAATAAAATTAAAATAAATTAAAATAAAAAAGAAAATAGCATGTTATTTGAAAAATAGTAAGCCTTTTTGAAGTTGGATAAATAACTAGACACATGCAGAGATGAATGGAGTAAGTGGAGAATGACCACTTAACTTAAAACACATATTTGGGAAAGCATGGGCTAGTCCTCGGGTCCTAGCAAGAAATCTTGACTTTCTTATGCTTCTGCCCCCCTCCTCACTCCTCATTTCGAAGCCGTACATTTTGGTGTTATGATCTCTCCCGGGCAGGACAGAACTCCTTATTCAGTTGGTGGAAATGGGGTTAATGACTTCTCCATGGGAATACACTACTTCTTTGACAGCTCTCCGGCATAATAGACATTTCTGAGAATTTGTCAAATACCCTGGATAAATGTTGCATTTTTATACAGGAGAGGCCAAATACAAGGACCTCATATTAAGCCAAACATCATGTTTCCAGGTAATATGTGTATATAATCAGTTTGTATCACTCGAGCAAGGCCCACCTCAATATGCTAGCAAGAGAAAGGAGGAAAGTTTTGAATGTTGGCATACAGATGACAAACTCACATCTGCCTGCAATCCCAACCCCAGTCCAATCCAAGTGTTGGTGTGGTCATGGCCAATTCACTTAAAAGCCAATGTTTCCAACCTCACATTAGTAAGAAAACAATGTTTCTAGTTCTTCCTCAGTTTCAGTTTGGAGGGGTTTTGTTGTCATTATTATTCAAAAAAGAACAGCTCTTTTTTGCTGCTGCACTGATTTGGCTTCCAGACCACAGCTGTCCTGAGGCTGTTCCTCTCAGTGGTGGTTTGCATTTGTGGGAATTCGGAAATCTTCATGCCTCCTCTGTTCTTCCAAAAATCTAAATCATCCTTGATGCTTTAAAATGAAGCAATATCTTTAGAACTGAAAAAGAGCATTCTTGTGATTGTTCTGGTATTTTTAACCATTTGCAAATAAGTTAGGTTTGTTTAAAACAGAATGAAAGCATCTAGAACTTCAAATATTTGAGTAAATTATGTATGGGCTATTAACAGCATTAAGCTCCACATTCAAATCTATTTCAGTGGATTGAGTTTGGGGCTTGTTTTTGCAGTATAAAAACCAAGTATTTCTGAAATATTGTGATAATGCCAAATAACAATATTTCCTGCATTGCCTGCTTTCCAGCCATTCATTTTGTTTTATGATATTCCTGTATTTACCTATTTATACACAACTTGTTCAAGAAAAAATAAATATACATATTCGGCATTGCTAAAGCTCTAGTATCCGATCATTGGAATTTTAGGGTTGAAAGGAACATCAGGAGGAGCGCCTGGCTGGCTCTGTCAGCGGAACATGCAACTTTTGGTCTCGGGGTTGTGAGTTCAAGCCCCACTTTGGGCATAGAGCTTGCTAAAAAAAAAAAGGAGAGAAAAAAGAAAAGAAAAGAAAGGGGCTTTAGGAGTCATCTTGAACAACCTTTTCCTAACGGCGAACCAGTCTGTATTTGAAAATTTTGTTTTAAAAAAGAGAATTTAATGTTCAGCCCTTAAAACCTTAAATTCTGAAAGACCTGGGACTGTAGTTATTATAGCAGTGACCCGTGCTTCAGATGTCATATGGCATTTATTTATGTTTGTCACCTGCTAGTCTGCAAGCGTCCAGGGAAACCCAAGCAAGACTGAGCCAGGGCTGTTCCCTTCCCACACACCTCCACCCCCACTTCCTCTGCTTTGTTACTCTTTCCTGCTACCCATTGGGCCCCAGGCTCATGGTATTTCTCCATGCATTCCCTCAGCATCTGATCCTGGCCAGGTCCCTGTGACTCAACCTCTGTACAGTTTCTGTTGGTCACTGACTCTCCCACCCCACCTGCCTGCTATTCCACCCCACCATTTACATGAGCCTGAACCCAGTACTACCTGGCTGCCTCCACCCTCAACAGCCCCTCACACACACACTCACACTCAACTCACACGTCTTTGTACCTCCAAAATATTCCCCAATTCCATTGCCCTCTTTCCCACTGTAGCCACCCCACTGGGCCACTGAAGTCCTGGGCCTGCAGTGGGACTAACCATCTCTCCTGGGCTCCTCACTTGCAGTCCTCCCCTCGGGGGGTGGGGAATTCAGCAGCCAGTGCTATCTTTTTATAACAAACATTGCTATCTGGCTCCTCCTCCCAACCCAGCAAGGGCTCCCCTCCTGCAGAAGGTGAAATCCCAGCCCCTGCCCCAGGGCCCACCTAGCCCTGCATGGTCTGAGCCTGTGGGCCTCCCTGTGGCCTCCCTTCTAAGCCCTTCTGTCCACCCGACAGTCTCCTAAGGCCCTAAGTACCACTCCTTGGAGAGCTCCCTGCTGCCACTAACTTCTGCAAGCCAGTTTAGGCAAAGGGAATGCAAGTGGCTCATGTATGAGTCTGCCTGGGCTGCCAGCACAAAGCACCACAGACTATGTGACTGCAAACATGAGAGATTTCTTTTCTCTCAGTTCTCAGGCACCCCCTGTCAGCACAGGAGGCAGCCCCCGGGCATCTACTGCTTGTTGCAAGCCTAGGGCACAGTCACAGCCTGTCCTTACTGCATTTCTCCTGGGAAGACCGAGCCCCCACATCCAACAAAGCCACCTGCAACCTCCGCCCCACCTGCAGCCTCCGCCCAGTCTCCACACTCCTGGGTCTCCTTTGTGTGCATCACATTCTACTTGCAGATGGATCCATATGGGCCTTACATTTTGTTATGCTTTGAATGTGAAGAAAGGAAGGGAGGGAGGAGGGAGAGAGGAGGGAAGGAGAAAGGAAGAGAGAGAGAGAAAGAGAGAGAGAGAGACTGTGTGGCTTTAAACAACAACAGAGATTTATTTCCTCTCAGTTCTGGAGGCTGGAAGTCCAAGACCAAGGTGCCAGCATGGTCGCTTCCTGGTGAGTGCTTTCATCCTCCCTTGCACACGGCCACCTCTTCCCTGTATCCTTTCCTGGCAGAGAACCCTCGTGTCTCTTCCTTTTCCTCTAATGGCACTAATCTCATCATAAAGTCTCCATCTTCATGACCTCATTCAAACATAATTATCTCCCAAATGCCCTATTTCCGAATACCATCACTTAGGGTGTTAGGACGTCAACACAGGAATTTGGAGGGGACACAATTCAGTCCTTGGCAGTAGGAAAGATGGAGCTAGAGGATTTTTTTGCATGAGAGATATGAACAAAATTGGCATAAAACCGTCTCTATAGCTTTATTGCTACTTCCCCCAGCTTTGCTTCCCCCTGAGCTTCTGAAACATTTCTAACCAAAATCAGAGAATGTCAGGCCTCTGCTTCCCACATCACTCAAGGTGAGAACCAAAGTTCTCACGGGCGCCGCATGATCGATGGGCTCACCTCCAGGCACTCATTCCTCAACTCCCCTGCTCTGTCCCACCCCTGGTTCTTACCCTGGCCTCAGGTTTTTTGCTTTTCTGTTCCCTGACTTCTGGGAAACAGTGAGCCTGGACCCTTCAAGCCCTTCCTTCCATCCCCATAGATCTAGCCTCAAACACATTTTATCAGCTGGGCTCCCCTGGCCAGCATCTGAATACATCTCTTCTCCTAAACCCCTCTCCTTTCCATCTACCTACCCTGTCTCATGTCTCTCCCTAACATTACTCACCCCTAACACCGTGTTTATTTAGCTACTTATCTGTCTGTTTGTGTCCATCTCTTCTCACCAAAAAGGAAGTTCCGTGAGGGTGGAATTTTATGTTTGAACTGCTGTGTCCCCAGGGCCAGAGCAGGACAGGGGCTTACGTGAGATTTGTTGACTCAGTGAATGAATTCCATTATCAAACTGAAAAACAGATGAAAGGAACTAGAAACTTAGGCCTATCTTTCTCTCCCTTATTATTAGCAGGGATTTTCGATCATCAGGGACACATCGGACTTGAAGCAAATCCTCTATGCCCTGGAAGTTCCTTGATTTGTCCAGAAGCCCTGGAATCTACCTGAAATGCCTTTGCTGGTGTTCCATCCAATCAGCCGCCCTTGGTACACACAACAGCCATGCTCAGGGTGGCTGGGATGTCATTCCCATGAGTCACAAGTGTCCTGTGCATGACACCCTATGCACAGACACTCAGGAATCGTGCATTCCCAGAATACTATCTCGCTTCCCGCCATTATTCTCTTGCTTGTGAAGGCACATCAGAATCCAAGTGAGAATGACATCACGACAGCAAGACACGGTGACTTTGAAAGAATGAGATGAATTTACTCATAGAAAAAGTAATCTGAACACGTGTTTTTATGTCTTTCCCAACAAGGCTGTGTATTAACAATGTCTGTGGCCTCTGATGTTCTGGGTAAAGCCACCAGACCAAATGAGACTGTGCAATTATCACAAAGATACAGGTTATAGTTCTGCTATGACTTTCACCTTGATTAGACAGAATCGCCATTTGTCTACAAGGTACAACTTGCGTGCAGGTATGGAGGGTGAATCTAGCAGGCACAGAATCTGGTGCTTCACCCATTTCCCCACACTTCCGCCACCTCCAGGAGTGCTGCCCATCTTCCAAACACCAGCACCTGCATTACTCGAGCACAGGGATTTCTCCAGCATTTTCCACCATGTGGCAGGCCAGAAGTGCCTTTTAGGAACCACGTTCACAATGACCGGCTGGACTTGGTATGTAAATACCCCAGCTCCCTCGGGTTGAGTTGTGTTCCATATTGTTTTCCAGGGTTCTCCAGATGGATTAAGCCCAGTGACTCACGGAGACATGGACTGGTGATACACCCATTATGGGCTGTGTTCTCTGTCTCACTTCCTTACACTCTTAACAGAGTTTCCTGAGATCACCTCCTGAATCAACTTTTCTCTCTGCTTCTGGGAGAACCCAAACCAGGAATAGAATTATTGGAACTTGAAAGAAATAGACCATTCATCCCCACCTTATTTTGCAAATGGAGAAATTGAAACTCAAGATGTAACTACTTCCCCAAGAATGCAATAATTCACCATTCATTCCAGCACTCCTTCTCTCTCCAGATTTAACCTGGGAATAAGATGAGCAGATATCTTCTCAGTATTGCATTTCCCAGAATCTGCCACCCTCTAGATACAGTGTTATGACAATCAGTAGATATTTTGTATTCATAGAAACATTTTATTTAAAATAATTTTATGTTTTGACATACATGAAATTCTTAAGGAAACCGATTTCATCATCACAATATATAAATGCGAACTTCACACTTTTCAGTAAACTCAACACATTTCTTGAGATTTAGAAGTAAAGTCAACTTGAACTGAAACACACAAACACAGTAGGAGTCTTAGAAGTGTAAATATATGACTAGGTTGTGAGGCTCCCGATTCAAGGAAGAAAGGCAGTAAGGGAGCCTCACAGAAGGCTGGTCCCCCAGCCCTTCTGCAGCAGAGAGAAAGAGCAGGCTGGGGCAGGAGGCTGCTGCTAAAACTCTCATTCCAGGATCCCTGCCTCTGGTGCATTGCAAAAATCACTTCAGAAGTCAGACAGGAATATTGCTGCCACCAGAAATGAGCTGTGTAGAGAGAACTCTTTGGTGACCTGTCATCGACGGGAAGGCACTGCCAGCAGTCAGCCTGAGTGGCTTTGCAGTGAATGAAAAGCCTTCCTTAGCATTCTAATTTATGGTGGGCTATATAGGTTGGGACTCTACTAATGGCTTCCTTGTGTGCATGGCATTCTCTGTGACTTCAAAGGGTGACCACTGGGGGGAAAGAGAAGGTTAGGGAATGAGGACTGCTATCTTGACCAGCACAGAGATTAAGTGGAAACTGGGACTTTAGGAAAGTCAGTGAGGACTTTAAATAGAATAAGAAAAAGGAAGAACGTATTTCCTTTTTTGTGAGCAGTTGAAATGACTTGATAATTGTCTTTTTTTCTAATCTGCTTTTGATGCTAATTTTTATTTTTATTGTTATGTCCAATTAGCCAGCATGTAGTACATCATTAGTTTTTGATGTAGTGTTCAATGATTCATTAGTTGCATATAACACCCAGTGCTCATCACCGCACATGCCAATGCTAATTTTTTTGACACTAATTTTTTCATCTGATCCTTCGTCCCTTGGTGTTCACTGATCAGGAAGAGAAAAATAACAGGGGCGATTCAGAGACCCCCCAAAAACACAGCAGCCAATCACCTCAAGCACACTTCCATTTGGCTTTGCAATGCAGGATATGCTTTTTGAAGCTGTGTTAGTAGTTCTAGTTTTTTGTTTTTTGTTTATCTTAATGCTATTTTTTGAGTGTCTACTAGTATCCAGTAGCATATCATTGCTTCAGGGGATTCAAATTCTTATAAAACATGGTTCCTGCTCAAGTAGAGAGAGCAAAGAAATGAACATAGGAGATTAGAATTACATTAGGTGAAGGGACTGCTAAAGATGAGATTTGGGAGGTACCAAGTTCCCCCAAAATGGGATGCTTCACTCTCTCTGAGCCAAGTGGTGAGAAGAGCAAAACCTTAGGGGTCAAATATTGGTCTGAGTTGGAATCTCAACTCAGCTGTCAACTTGCCATGGGCCCTTGCTCACTGAGTTGCAATGCCATCTATAAAATGAGATTATCACCTACCTTTAAGAAGTGCTTGGAACAGCCAATATTAAATTGATGTAGATTAAGACGTGCTGACTGGGGAGGCACAAGCCAACCACATGGGGTGAGCGGGTACCTCCTCAGCCTCGAAGCTCCCACTTGGGGGAAGCGAAAACCATAAGGTCTCTTAACTGAAGGCACAGTTTCAATACACCCTTATAAAGGAAATAAAGTCACAGATGTATTACTTAAAGTTCCTAGAATGGGGCAGGTGGGGGCACACAATGAGCCAGGGAATGGCAGTCCTTTGTCCCAGGTCACAAGCAAGCAGGAGATGGAGAACAGGCAAGCAAGCACCTACTACTTATAAGGTGGTTGGAGCAGAGATCACTAACTTGCTGTGGGCTCAATTCTAAATGGTTTTTTTCAAAGGAGCCTCGGGAATGGCAAAGTGAGAACTTTTGGCAAAAATCCTAAACTCAGGTCTTTATTTAAATGCCCAGACTCAGGGCACCTGGGTGGCTCAGTAGGTTAAGCATCTGCCTTCAGCTTAGGTCATGATCCTTGGGTCCTGAGATCGAGCCCCGCACAAGGGTCCCTGCTCAGTGGGGAGTCTGCTTCTCTCTCCCTCTGCTCCTCCCTTTTCTTGGGTTCACTCTCTCTCTCTCTCAAATAAATAAATAAAATCTTAAAAATAAATAAACAAATAGATAAATAAATACCCAGACTCAGTGTGAACAGGGTAATCATCCTGTAAACTGCCTAAACAACAACTCAGAATAGTTGTTTGCTCATCACACCTCGTCACAGTCTTTTGAAAAGCACTGGTTGTTACATGCAAACAATGAATCATGGAATGCTACATCAAAAACTAATTATGTACTGTAGACCACTAACATAACATAATTAAAAACAAAGTTATTAGAAAAAATAAAATAAAAATAAAAATTTTTTAAAATTAAAAAAAAAGAAATTATGTCTTTACACTTCAGTGTGCGCCACTAGAGTGTAGCTTCACAAGGCCAGAAACCTCTTATTTCTCTGTGTCCTCAATGCCTGGGACAGTAAGTGCTCCATCTCTGTTTGTGTCCTTACTGATCTTTCATGGACACTCTAACAAGGATACTTCCTCCTTGGAGACGCCAAAGTGGTGGCTTGCCAACAAGCCCAAAACCACTTGGATGACACGTGGCGGTCATGCACTAGACCCCAGCCCACGTGACCTGTGCTAAGATGCTGCGTCCATGGCTGCAGAGTCAAGTTAGTAGTTCATGAGCCACTGAGTAGAAGGGGGTTGGCTAATCACTGTCACTCTGGGAGGAAATCCTTATAAACAAAATTTGTGAGGGGAAAACCAAGAAGTTCATATCAAAATGCAAATATCATTTGCATCTAAATCCAAAATGCCATTGCGTTGTTATTACACACACACACACACAAATAATAAGATGAGAGAGGGAAAGTCAGCTTCCAATGCTGGTCATGCCATGTGGCATCTTTCTCTGTGTCTGCCTGCTGTCAGCTGATACATGGTGGGGGGCGGAGAGCATGAAATCTGGAGATGTAGGTTTGCTTTCAAATTCTTCAGTGCTCCTCAAATGCAAGTTGTTCCCATTTGCAGTAACTGAGGAATCCAAGAGTAATGTCCTCTCCAAAGCAGGTTCCGTTTGTTAGGTACATTACAATTCCCAAACTGTGACCTGAGAAAATTCTCCATAAGCTCTATTATCTTGTAGTCAGCAGGATATAGATTTGCATGCCATAAAGATGTCTGGTTAGTGCATTGCTTATATCTTAGGGTGAGGGATGACACTCAGAGCAATAGGATTTCCTGAAGAAGTTTTTCAGAATTCATAAGCCTGAGCTGCATCTCAGGCTCCTGGGATTGGAATTTTTAATACATAACCTCCCCTCAGTTGTAGGTCATTTAACTAGATCATATAATGCCACCCAAGATACTAACAAAGTAAGATTTATCTTTATCCTCTTAGGCTGACGTTGCCTGAGTTACCCTGTGGAGTGAACTGTATTCTCTGTTCATAACTCTTGCCTCCTTTCCATTCTTGCCATGAGTCATGGTGAATAGACTTTACTTCTGCACCCAACTGACATTGGGCCTGACGATATGAGGTACTTTGGCCAACGAAATGGGACAGAAGCAACAGTGCACCAGTTCAGAGCCTAGGCCTTAAGAAACATTACATGTTCCTTCCCATCCTTCTTGAGTTTCTACCACCACCATGAAAAGATTACATCCTAGGTCATCACCTGTCCAGGATTAGAGACAGATGCAGGAGACCTGAACCCACTAGACACTTGGAGTCAAGCTTCACTCACTGATCTGCAGTCCTATGATTTAGAAAACATTAATAATCATGTTTCATGTTGCCGAGATTTTGATAATTTATTACACAGAAGTATTGCAGCCAGTATCTGACTAATACATGCTGTAGAGATAAGAATTATGTGAACCTTCCTAGTCTCTGATATAATGAGTCTTGCTGCCCCCTCAGCAACTCCAGTAGCCTTATTAATTTATTTGAATGGGCGTTTTCTTTTTTTTTTTAAAGATTTTATTTATTTGACGGAGAGAGAGAGAGACCACAAGTAGGCAGAGAGGCAGGCAGAGAGAGGGGGGGAAGCAGGCTCCCTGCTGAGCAAAGAGCCTAATGTGGGGCTCAATCCCAGGACCCTGAGATCATGACCTGAGCCGAAGGCAAAGGCTTTAACCCACTGAGCCACCCAGGCGCCCCATGAATGGATGTTTTCTAAGGACAAAAGGATTTCATAGGAACAGGGGTAGCATTTGAAGAAAGATTATTCTATATCTCTCAGGTCTAAAAATCTACTAGTGAGTAGATGCTAGTTTGACCAACTTACATAAATGAATGGGGGAAAAAAAAGGGAGAGCATTATTCTTTGTTACTATCCGGTCTTGTGAGAGACATGCATATTTCCCCATTATGGCCCCTATTGCTCCAGGATTTGGGACACAAGTATGCTTCACTTTCCCTCAATAAGACTCCATGGGAAATAAAGACATCAGGCTCATACTATGTTTTTATAACTCTGTGTGAAACCCAAATCATCCTAACAGCTTTTGGATAAACTGTCCCAGAGGCTGGATGTAAATCTCAGTAATCTGGACCAGAGAGAAATCTGGAAACTGGCCTGATGCTTCCTGCCCCTTTCACTCTGCCATGGACTCAAGTATGGTTTCTGAAAAGCTCTTCCCTTCTTTCATATATACCATGGAAAGAAGGCTTTTTGGTCACAGCTGGGAGCGCAAGTAAAGTTTTTGAGAGTTAGATAGATACCTTGGTGTGCTTTTTCTTTGAGGTCACACTTAGTGACCTGATTGAGGAAGGCAGCTTTCTGGCAGAACATGGCCCTAGGCAATAGAGAGAAGAGTCTTTGAAAAGACAATCTTTGGGGCTCTAGGGGATTTGGCAAGACCATGTCCCAGCAGGAATCTCATTGCTTCCACGAAATACTTGGAGGACATACAATGTTGTTGGCTCCCACAGATGTTTATATAGTGCTGACTTAAGATATAAATATTTCCCCACTTTTCTAAATGGTTCTATGTCATTTTATGATATGCCATTTCCAATCTTCTTTCAGCATTTAAAGCAAAAAAAAAAAAAAAAGATGAAATTAAGACTTTGTGGGCATGAACAAGAAAGAGAATATTTATTGAGTCCTCATTAGGTATCCCATGCTGCCTTGTATTTTTATATCTCATTTAGTCACTCACAAATAAGTAAATAAATAGTAATAAAATAAAACAGGAGGTAGATTATTAGTGCCATTTTTTCCAATAAGAAAACTGGATTTAAGGAAGTTAAACAACTTGACTACAGGACTGGAAATGATAAGTTAAGGTCCCTGTCAATCCGACTTCAAGGCAGGTTCACTTAACTGCTACCTTGTGTTGGAAGAACGTCCATGCCTTTAAAACCCTTCTGTCATGAGATGAGTAGGAAGACATCAACACAGACGGGGATAAAAGCAACAAAAAATACAGTTTAAAATGAAAAACATAATATTTTTTTAATCACACTAACTCCATTTCGTGCATCAGTTCATTCAGGCAAAGATTTCATAACTCTGTCTTGTGAAGACAAATAAACTAGACATGGGGTATTTTATTTTACCATATCTGTTTCTCATAAGCTGGCATGTCACTAGCACTCCCGTCACTGAACAAGAGAATATTCTATTTGAATCCTACTTTTCTACACCATGTGGACTATCATTATTGAATCCTAGAAATCTGTTTATAATTTAATCAGGGTATAGATTACATTGAGATGAGACCTGAAACCTCTTTAGCAACTATTGTCAACAAACTGATTCTTGTACTAATAGCTAGTGTACAAAAAAAGAGTAACAATAGCATAGGATAAAAATCAGAAATAACATCATCCAGGATTTCATTGTGAAAAAAAGATGTTTTTGAACTACACCAGTCTGGCCTGTCTGGGTCTCTATTGCTATCAACCTGTACCTCTGATCCATGGAAATTCAATTTCTCCTGACCCATTTGTCTCCAGAAAAAAACCTTCAATGCAGATCTTGCCTTCAACATTTTCTTGTGCTGTGACAGTAATGGCCACACTTGCCAGCCTCCTCACCAGCTTCTTTCCTTTCAAACTTTGCTGTTGTTGGTAATTCATGAAAATGATCCATTCTTTACCCTCAGCTGTACTTTCTGGCTTCCTTCCCACTCTCTGCCTCTTTGTGTCCTCAGTGCTGAGCATAACACACACACACATACAAACTCACACTCTCTCTCACATGCACACACACTCTCATACACTCTCAGGCACATACACTTATCAAGGCACACACTCGCATACATACGGTCACAGATCTACACACTCACAGGCAAACATATTCAGGCACACACACACACACACACACACGCCCTCACACACACTCTCAGGCTCATACACACACGAGCACACATTCACACGTATGCACAGACTGACACACATACTCACCCTCACATATATACACACTCATACACATACACACACTCAGACACACATTCACACACTTACACACATATACACATTCACAAACACAGACATTCATATGCAGATATATGCCCAGGCACACACTCACACACATACACACTCTCACACAAACACATACCCACACACATACTTTCAGGCACATACAAATACTCAGGCACACACACTCACAAACATACACTCACAAAAATACACACACACATACTTTCAGGTTATATACACACTCAGGCACACACACATATACATACTCACAAACATACACATTCACAAGTGATCATACAGTCACACACACACACTCACATACACTCACTGGGAAATCAGTAAACTGCATCTCAATGAGAAGTGAATACATATGCCTCTGAGACTCTGCTCTTCTGTGCCCCGCCCGGTTGCTCTTCTTGCCTGTCTCATCTACTTTCTGCTCCTCCTCCTTCTTCTTAAAACCTTGTGAAAACTCCAGAAAGTTCCTGCTTCTTGGACTCTAGTCAGAGGTTTCTATGACCCATGGACATTCTGCATTCTCCTCCACCCATTTGTATTTCCCCCAAATGTGAGCTGGGCTTTAGACATTGTTATATCCTCTATATATGGTTAAAATTATTAGAGAAAACAATAAAAATATGTAATATAAAACAGAAATGACATACAAAAATTATATAAATACATAAACTACAAACCCACGGAGAAGAGAAAAAATGTAATAAGAAAAATAAATCATGAAACTTTATTCAATCCAATCAGTGGCAATAAAGGAGAAAAAAGAAGCATTAAAAAAATGGGTTAAGTCAAATAAAAATGTAGGGTGAGCATAAGCAAGTTCAAATGTTTCAATAACCACAACATATAAGAATGGATGAAATTTACTAAACAAGTGGCGCTGGTCAGATTAAAATAAAACAAAACACAAAATCCAGCCTTACATTACTAACAAGCCACACCTACAACTTAAGCTACAGGCTAAAAGAAATATGAAAAAAGAAAGGTAACAGCTGAAAGAAAGGTTGGAAAAATAAATGCTAGGTAAATATTAATCAGAAGGAAGCTAGACAAACTATGTTAAAAGCAGACAAAAATAGATTTAAAGACAAAAAGCATTAGGGATAGAGAAGCCCAGAGCATTATGAGAAAATATTCACATCTTCAAAAAGAGGTAACAATTCTAAACTTGAATGTACCTAATAAAGTAGCCTCAAAATTCATAAAGCAAAAATTGACAAAACCAAAACAAGATATTAACAATCTTTTATTATACAGGATTTCAAATTTCTGTTATCAGTTATTGATATGTCCAATACAACAATAACAACAAAAATAAATAAATATTAAGCAGTATCAACAAATTTGAAGAAGTCATCTAGTCAATATGGAGTTTCCTTTTTTTTGGTACAAAAATTAGAGTAAGAAGAGAAAAAAGATGAAAATAAGAACTACTTGAAACTTTAAAACACTGATCCAAATAGCTACTAAGTATCAATTACAAATTATATAGTCTTTATTAATAAACCATGAAATATTATATATCAAAGTGTATGAGATGAAGACTAAGCTATACTGAGAAAAACTTACAACATTCCTGCATTTATCTAAAAATGAAAAAGAGGATGAGGTAGGGGCACCTGGGTGGCTCAGTTGGTTAAGCTTCTGCCTCCTACTCAGGTCATGATCTCAAGGTCCTGGGATTGAGCCCTGCATTTGGCTCCCTGCTTAGCAGGGAGCCTGCTTCTCCCTCTCCCTCTGCTGCTCCCCTGCTGTGTTTTCTGTCTGTCAAATAAATAAATAAAATCTTAAAAAAAAAAAAGAGGATGGGGTGACAGAGATGCGCATTACAGAGGGGGCGTGTTATAATGAGCACTGGATGTTATATACAACTGACGAATCATTGAACTCTACCTCTAAACTAATAATACAATATATGTTAATTAATTGAATTTAAACTAAATTAAATTAAAAACAAAAAAGTTATCTGAATTTTTAACTCAAGATGCTAGAAAAAGATCAAAATATACCTACAAGTAGTAGATAAAACGAATGAATAAAGATAAAATAAATTGAAGAATAAAAAAGGAAACAGAATTTTAGGGGAGACATTTTTAATTATTAAAATTGGCTTAAGAAAAAGTAAAAAAAGCTGAGAAGATATTAAACCTTGAAAGAAATTACAAAGGCAGGGGTGCCTGGGTGACTCAGTGGGTTAAAGCCTCTGCCTTCGGCTCAGGTCATGATCTCAGAGTCCTGGGATCAAGCCTCGCATCGGGCTCTCTGATCGGCAGGGAGCCTGCTTCCCCCTCTCTCTCTGCCTGCCTCTCTGCCTACTTGTGATCTCTCTCTCTGTCAAATAAATAAATAAAATCTTAAAAAAAAAAAATTACAAAGGCAGACAAATCTTTATTCCTAAGAGGAAAAAAAAAAGACAAGAAAAGAAAAAGAAATACCAGTCCCAAACAGATTTATGGGTAAGAATATTAAAGAAAGAGACCATATAGAACAGGAATTGTTCATTAGAACAGAAAGAAATGAAAAGTTAATCCATTCTACTAGCTAAAATAATGATATCCAAATCAGGGAGAACAATTCCAGGAAATGGAGTAATAGACTCTTCTCTCTTGTGAATGTAAGGGGAAAAAATCTTAATTTAATATTATCCAATCAAACTTAACAATATGTGTTAAATTATAGTATGTTATGTCCAACTAACTATCATATTAAGAATGCAAAATCAATTCAAAATTGTTTTTAAAAAGCTATTCATGTTAAGAATTGCTTTAATATGGGGTACCCTTAATACTATATCTAATATATGTAAATATACATTAATATATAATTGCTTTAATATATTTCATTAGAAAACCAATATGATAATCTCAATAGAGATCAAAGTGATTTGATAAAATTCAAAACAATTTCTAATTTTTAAAGAATGTTTAGCAAATTAGTCATTGAAGAAAACATCCCAACTTCTATTTTCTAGCACTCCTCAACAAGCATCATGTTTAATGATAAAGCATTAAAAGGACAAGGCCAACTACTACCGCCCTAACCATTTAATACCCTACTGGAAGTATTTGTCAACACACACACACACACACACACACACACGCACAAAAAGAAAGAAAGAAAAATAAACAAGACAAAGAAAAAGAAAATGTTGTTTTCTGCACACGATATGATTATGTAGAAAATCCAAAATTAACTGGCAAATTTTTTGATCTAAATGAGAATTAAATGAGCAAAGTGGCTGAAGATAAAAATAAGCATGCAGAAATCAGTTAAGTTCAAACTACTACTCTCAAAAGAGAAAGGAAGGAAGGAAGGAAAGAGGGAAGAAAGGAAGGAAGGAAGGAAGGAAGGAAGGAAGGAAGGGGAAATAAAGAGTCCAGTCTACAATGGAAACACCAACTATTATGTCTAGAAATAGAAATAAATAAGAAAATTCAAAACCTACAGGAAGAAAATTACAGAATTTTACCAAAGGCCATTAAGGGAAGACCTGAATAGAGAAATGTACTGGCGTCTGGCAAAGACAGGTTTACTTTCAAGCTAATGAAGCTTAACCCTCAGATCTTCCACTTAGAGATAAAGCCCCACTCTCGGTGGGAAGTTCCCACCCAAGGAATCATTAGAGCACCCCAGTGTCGCCAGGTTTGGCTCCACATCCACACAGTTGAAGATCCACTATCGCACCTACTTTTGCACTGCCAAAGGCTCAATTTTTTCCAAGCACCTTTTGTCATATGTCCCAGAGTTTTAAAGAGGGAGATTTTCTGAGCAAAGGCAAGAGAAAGAGAGAGAAACCACGAAACAGACTCTTCACTTACAGAGAACAAACTTTTGGTTGCCAGAAGGGAGGTGGTAGGGGGAAGAGGGAAATAGTTATGAGGATTAAGCAGTGCACCTGTTGTGATGAGCACCAGATGATGTATGGAGTTGTTGAATCACTATATTGTACATCTGAAACTAATATGACACTGCATGCTAACTATACTGTAATGCAAATTAAAACTCGAAAAAATTAAAAAATTAATTGATTTTTTAATAAATAAAAAGGAGAGGTTTTTTTAAATTTAAATTCAATTTAGGTAACATATAGTGTATTATTAGTTTCAGCGGGAGAATTTAGTGATTCATCAGCTGTATGAGACAATCAGTACTCATTACATCAGGTGCCCTCCTTAATGCCCATCACCCAAATACCCCATCCCCCCACCCCACCTCCCCTCCAGCAACCCTCAGTTTGTTCCCTAGAGTTAAGAATTTCATGGTTTACCTCCCTCTCTGTTTTCTTCTTATTTTATTTTTCCTTCCTTTTCCCTATGTTCATCTGTTTTGTTTCTTAAATTCCACATATGAATGAAATCATATGGTATTTGCCTTTCTCTGATGTATTTAGTTTAGCCTAATATCCTCTAGTTCCATCCATATGGTTGCAAATGGCAAGATTTCGTTCTTATTTTGATGGCTGAGTAATATTTCATTGGATATATATATACCACTTCTTTTTTATCCATTCGTCTATCAACGGCCATCTGAGCTCTTTCTATATTTTGACTATTGTGGACATTGCTGCAATAAACGGTGTGCATATGCCCCTTCGAATCACTATATTTGTGTCCTTTAGATAAATACCTAGTAGTGTAATTGCTGTGTCGTAAGGTTGCTCTATTTTTAACTTTTTGGGGATCCTCCATACTGTTTTCCAGAGTGGCTGCACCAGTTTTCATTCCCACCAACAGTGTAAAAGGGATCCCCTTTCTCCACATCCTTGCCAATATGTTGTTACCTGACTTGTTAATTTTAGCCATTCTGACCAGTGTGAGGTGGTATCTCATTGTGGTTTTGATTTGTATTTCCCTGATGTTGTACTTTTTTCATGTGTCTGTTAGCCATCTGTATGTCTTCTTTGCAGAAATATCTGTTCATATCTTCTGCCCATTTCTTGATTGTATTATTTGTTTTTTCGGTGTTGAGTTTGGTAAGTTTCTTATAGGTTTTTTATACCAGCCTTTTATCTGATAAGTCATTTGCAAATATCTTCTCCCATTCCATAGGTTGTCTTTCAGTTTTGTTAACTATTTCCTTTGCTCTGCAAAAGGTTTTCATCCTGATGAAGTTTCAAGGGCTCATTTTTGCTTTTGTTTCCTTTGCCTTTGGAGACATGTCTGGCAAGAAATTGCTGCAACCCAAGTCAAAGTGGTTGCTGCCTAGGTTCTCCTCTAGGATTTTGATGGATTCTTGTCTCATATTTAGGTCTTTCATCCATTTTGAGCTTATTTTTATGTATGGTGTAAGAAAGTGGTCCAGTCTCCTTCTTCTGCATGTAGCTGTCCAATTTTTCTAGCACCATTTATTGAAGAGGCTGTCTTTTTTCCATTGGATATTCTTTCCTGCTTTGTTGAAGATTAGTTGGCCACAGAGTTGAGGGTCCACTTCTGGGCTCTCTATTCTGTTCCACTGATCTATGTGTCTGTTTTCGTGCCAGTAGCAGACTGTCTTGATGATTACACTTTTGTAGTATAGCTTAAGGTTCAGAATTGTGACGCCTCCAGCTTTGGTTTTCTTTTTCAACATTCCTCTGGCTATTCAGGGTCTTTTCTGGTTCCATACAAATTTTAGGATTGTTTGTTCCAGGTCTGTGAAAAATGTTGATGGCATTTTCATAGGGATTGCATTGAATGTGTAGATTGCTTTGGGCAGCACATACATTTTAACTATATTTGTTGTTCCAATACATGAGCATGGAATGTTTTTCCATTTCTTTGTGTCATAAGAGGGGACACTTTCCTGCTTGTTGTTTTTCAGAGGAAACTGGAATAAAATTTCATGGTCGAACTAACCCTTCCCCTCCCTCAGGTGAAAAAATTACTGACAGTTTATGTGCACTCCTTCTCATCCGCATAAGCACAAAGTGGCTGTTCTTCATCTGAGGTCATTCATCTTCTTGCACGGTGATGAAGAAACGATAGTAATAACAGTGACATTAGCTTCCACTCATCAAAAAAGTCACCATGACCCATGCACCAGGCTGAGTCCTTTACGTATATTATCTGTTTGCATTCTCTCTACCCAGTGAGGTAAAAGTATCACTATTATCCTTACTTGACAGGTAAGGAAACTGAATTTTTTTAAAAGATTATTTTGCCCCAGACCTCATGATTAGTAAGTGGTAGTGACAAATGTCAGATTCAACACCTAAGGCTCCTTTGATGCAGTATTTTCTGGTATTTCTTTTTTCTGTTGAATACTGCATTTCTTGCAATCTCTGGGAATGAAAATAATAACAACCAGTATGTACTCAGTCCTCAGTATGATGTGATGGTTCTTTAGAGCCCGGGTTCCGGTGTGAGACTAGGAATCTCAGATCCCTATCCTAGTTTTGTTACCTATAAAATGAGAAAAATAACACATACCACATAAGATTTTTGTGAGGATTATGTAAGGCTTGTAATGTGTTTATCCTTGGACATGGTGCCTCAGGACGTCTCAGTACGTGTCATCCATCAACGTGGTTTTGAGCCTGATTGGGCTGCAGGTACAGTCCTCAGTCCCTCCCACACATTAGCACAGGTCGTCTCACCACTGCCCCATAAAAACACCAGGGCTCAGAGAAGCTCCACAGATTGTCGAGGTCACTAGCCTGTAAGCAGTCCTGCTGAGATTCAAACCAGATCTGCTCCTCTGTTGTTTGGACAGACTTTACAAAGAATAATGAAAAGGTTGTGAAATTAACTCAGAAAAAAAGTTGCTCACGAGCTATTTGGGGTCAATGTGCTTGCACAGCCCTGCAGATAACACTTAAAAAGAAAAATAAAACATTCTTCTTTTCTAAGGCTGTGAATTTCAATGAGAATTTCAGTTAATCATACTACAAGGCAGAAAGAAGTCCTTTCTATCATAGAAGTACCAAAAAGTCCTGGGCAGGAGCAAAATGGGCAGGAGGGTGGCAGCTGCGTTCTGAGTGTGGCATTGCAGCCGCACTCTGAAGGATGAGTTAGGACTTTGGGAAAGACACTGGGGTAAAAATCATTTCAGGTTGAGAGAACAGCTTGAGAGCAAAAAACAAACAAACAAAACTCTAGCCCTGGAGTTTGACGCGTGTTTCAGATGTCAAGTCTGGTGTGGTTAGAAAAAGTGGCTTGTATCCCAAGAACACTGGTCCTTCACGATATTAATAATAGCTACCATTCTATAAAGGTGAGAAAGAGACGCCATGGCCAAATAAGTTAGGGAACACTGGGTTAAGCAAAAGTAAACAGAGTTCTTTATTGCAGACTTCTCAGAGTCTAGAGTGTGCTAATACATCTTTTGAACATCCAAGAGTGAGGAAGAGTGGGCAGTGTTGTCCAGTTTCTTAATCTGAAACCCTTGTGCAGAAGAGCATTTCAAAGTATCCACATTCTTTGGAGTACATTTTGGAAAATGCAGGTCTGGAGCACAAGGAACATAGATCTAATACGTCAAGTAGGAAAAGGGTTTAGGAAAGTGGAACAAGGATATGAAGAACCTCAAATGCCATGCAAAAATTGTAATTTATTTTATTTTTTAGAGAGGGGGAGGGATGGAGGAAGAGGGAGAGAATCTTAAGCAGGCTTCACTCTCAGTGTGGAGCCTGACATGGGGCTTGATCTCATGACCCTGGGATCATGACCTGAGCCAAAATCAAGAGTCGGATGCTTAACCAACGAGCCACCCAAGTGAACCCAGGCAAAATTATTGAAACTGTTATTTGTGAATAATGGAGGGCTGTTGAAAGTTTTAGAGGTGGGAATGACATGATCAGGTATGTCATTTAGGAAGACTGTCCTGGTTGCAGAATGAAGGAAGGATGAATGGAGTGGTAGAGGTGGGGAAGTGAAGTCATGGGAGGATCAAAAGTTTGACATGAGTGATGATGTGGGCATAAAACAGGCAATGGGGAGTTGAAGACCCAACCAAGAAAATTCAGAGCACAGGGCTACATCATTTAGGTGAGGAGTCAGACCAAGAAGACAGAGGACAAGGAATGTTTCATGGCTCAGAAGTGGATATTTTGCTTTTATTTGAAGGAAAGAATGCTGAAGAAGGAAAAGGTCTGGGTTTTGGGGGTGGGGTGAAAGGAAGGGTAATGGAGAGAAAAGAATGAATTCGATTCAGGAAGGGCTGAGTTCGAGGTAACCCATAGAGCATCTGGGTGCAGATAATCTTGTTAATTGCTGTTCAAGAGTAGGGTAAAAATATATCTGGGGCTTTGTAAAGGTGGGGCTAGCCACTTGAGTGGTCAGCTCCCACATGGTGGGGAAGAGATAGAAGTGGATGAAACGCCTCATCAAGTGTTCAGAAAAAGAAGACACTTTTAACAGTCCCCTGGCCAGTGTCCTTCATGCTTCTTTACACCTCTGCTCCCAGCCATTAGAGGTCATTCCTCTCCATCCATCTCCCTGCTGACCAGCACCCATCCCTCCTCTCCCATCACAACCTTGCCTTTCCAGAAGATGCTCTTGGGACTCAGCTCACCCAGCTGCCCTGGCTGGCTCTTTGCAGATGCACCCAACAGTTATCAGCTACTCATCTGCTCAGCACAAGACAGCCCACTCCTCAAGCTGAACCCTCAAAGGCAGACCTGGCAGAACCAGACATAAAGTTCATTGTCTTGATTTGTGCTCCCCCAAAGCAGATCCTGAGATAAGGACTTATGTTCATCAATTATTTGGGAGGTGAGCCCAAGAAACAGTTAAGAGAGTGGAGAAATGAGTCAGGGAAGAGAAGGTAAAGAGGTGTGTAAATGAAAAAGTCTCTTCTGTGGTCCACTGGGCCTCAACCTCACTAGAAACTCTGGAAAACTATAGAGAACACACCTCATGGTTGTCCATTATGAGGAGCAGCTGTGTATTTCCCCACCAGGTCCTATCCATCATTGTCCAAGATCTACTTCCTGATGCACTAACTCCCCAGAATTTATAGCTTGCATGTGCAGGCCTACATGGTCCTAACTGCAGGAAAACCTCAGGAAGAGTCACAGAGTTCCCAGTAAGAAGACATGGGTACCTAAGGTTTTCATAGATAAGTGCAGGAAAGATAAGGGTGGAGAATCCACAGCATCTGCTGTAGCCACTAATAACTGGAGAACAGTTTGTTCAATGGGAGATAGAATCCTTGGGAAAAGCAAAGAAGTTTCTCTCCTGGGAAACTGGGCAATACTATTCCAAAGGAGAAACCTGAGTCAAATGTGCTTATTTCATGCAGTTAGCAGTATATTTTAATGATCCTACGAGTTCAGCAGTCACCACTGGCACCAAATTTCTCTTGGCTCTCTCCCTCATTTTCTATACACAGGTCAAAGAACTCTCAGACTTGAATGAAAGCATTATTGACCAAAATTGTTTCAAATGTCAAATACACATCCCAAAAATGAAAACCAATCAAACCAAGGCTTAGAGAAAGTATGTGTATGTCGGACTTACCCTATAAATTACTTTTAGCTTTGATTAAATTCCTTTCTCTCTAACAAGTTTCTGGACTATCAATTATTATAATGGACAGGGCTGCTGGACTTCTAAAGAAGGCTTAGTAATTGCATTCAAATGTATTCTTTCAAAACATGCTTGGGACCTGGCATTTGAATGCCAGCCTTGGAGTAGCAAAAGACATGAGGAAGATGGAACACAAAGAAATGGTGAGCCAGCTGGTCAACCAACCAGTCTGATTCATGACAGGCTATGATTAATATTCAAATACACAACCTGGGTAAACTAAATTTTCATGGAAGTGATGTTTACCAAATTGAGCACCTCACTATTCTGAATTCTGGGAAATGAATTTACAGCTGTAGAATCTTATAAACCATGTCTCCAGGCACTTTGGGCAACCATTTGCTTTAGTGAAATAAATGAGTATGCAAAGAATTTGCAGCCACAGGCCTTAGAACAAGAAGAAAACCATCCATGTTGATTTTTCTCCAGGTCACAAATTTAAGTGAAAATAAGTCAATGTTGCCTTTTCCCCAATCTCAACAGGGTGCTGAAGTTTTTGGCTTGGCTTCTGGTATTTACTGCTCTCAGAAAATTTGTCTCCAGAGTAATATTTTTACAACGACAGATTCTCCATAAAAATAAATTTTGGACATCAGCTTGCCCTAAGGCAAAAAAAAAAATTATTTGTGGAACTAGCCCTAAGAAAAATTTAGCTGCCTCACCTATAAAATGGTAATAATACCTGTTGTAAAGATTAAATACATTAACACCACTGAGCCCACAGCCTGGCACAGGATAGGAGTTGAATAAATTTTATTCACTTCTTGCAGGTTCCCTAAGGAGCTGTACAGCCAAGTTTAAGAAACACCTTCTGAGTCTGATGACTTCTGGAGCTTGAGCCCCATGAGTGACATGGAATAAGGGATTTATTACAGGGACTGGATCTTGTACAATGTGAGAGCTGATGGAAAAGTCTAGAATGGCCATTGTTTCTGCCTCTGGTAGTAGGTCTGAAGTCACTGAGATTAGTAGGGTAGGGTATCTGGAAGAAAACTGAACATGAAGCAGGAACCCCCAAAGACAGACTAAGGCCCACATCCCTTCTCACCATCTCCAATCTTCATGACACAGGTGACCTTCAGAAGAAACCAGTGCCTTCACCATGTAGCTCAGGATTTGGAAAAGCTGGAGGATGAGACGAATGGGAGCCCACACCCACCAGGTGAGCTTGCACACTGGGCATCACTCAAGGGTTGCAACTTCCCTTCAGGCTTCCAGACTCACAAAACCAAAAACTAGAACTATACATGAGAGGGAGTTCTGGGAAATGTAGTTCCATGTAAGCTACAATGGCAGAGTAGAAAGCCATCATAACTTCCCTGCATAATGAATTGATGTGCCTGCCCCCAGTGGACTGCTGAGAAGATTAAACAAGATAAATACACATGACACCCCCATATAGTCAACACACAAACAAGTTCCTCCATCATCCACTTTACAGTATAAGTCCATGCAGAAGTTGACAACATACAACTATCTCTTGCTTAACAACTTAAGCTTATTCTCAAAAACCTATCCATAAGTTAAAGCCATTGACTTTTAAATTTTTTCTTTATTAATGGGGGAAAAATATAATGTATTCCATCCCAATCCAAACAGAAAGATATATCACTTGAACAACAAAAACAACTTTACATGAGTAATAAACAACAATGGGAAAATAACAATTTGAGTTTATACACAAAATATAAAGTAACGAAGATATGTTACTCTCATTCCCTTTCCTTTTTTTCTAAACATTTTCTTCACTAATTTTTAAACTTTGGGGGTATTTATGGTTATCTCACACACAGATCACACTTAAATGAATACATAAGACAGAAAAACAGGACAAAATTAAGGCTGATCATGAAAGTCCTTCAAAGTCCATGAGAACTGTACACATGTCCAAGAGATCTGACACTTGCTGAAGATGCTGCCACTTCACTTCTCACTCATCCTAAATGCATTGAAGCAAAACTTTACGGGCTCAAATGAAACAATATGGGACCAGGGAGGGAAAAAAACCATAAGAGACTCTTAGTCTCAGGAAACAAACTGAGGGTTGCTGGGGGATGGGGGAGGGATAAGGTGGCTGGGTTATGGACATTGGGGAGGGTACGTCCTATGGTGAGTGCTGTGAATTGTGTAAGATTGATGATTCACAGACCTGTACCCCTGAACCAAATAATACATTATATGTTAAAAAAAAAAAAAAAAAACTTTACAGGCTCACCAAATAGAGCGTACAGATCAAATTCAACCCATGTGATGTTCTTTGACTAGTGACTGTGGTGTTGAGTAAATAGATGAGTGTGTGTCTTTGCAGAAAATTGGAGTATCAAAAAAATTATTTTTAGGACACCTGGGTGGCTCAGATGGTTAAATGTCTGCCTTTAGCTCAGGTCATGATCCAAGAGTCCTGGGATTGAGTCCCACATCGGGCTCCCTGCTCATTGGGGAGTCTGCTTGTTCCTCTACCTTTCCCCCTTCTCGTGTGTGCTCTCACTTTCTCTCTCAAATAAACAAATAAAATCTTTAAAAAATTATTTTTATAGTATATTTATTTAGTGCATTTGGAGTAAGAAGCTTATTATTTTTTCCTTAGTTGGAAAGTAGGGGGAATAGTTCAAGAGTTGCTGTGATGAGAAGTTGTCATCTGTACCATCACTGTTAGAGTAGCCTATATAAGATCCTTTACCTACATACTTCATTCAGTTCTCGAAACCACTGTCAAAGTGAGATTTTCATCTAAAAAAATTAAAGTATAATAAGTGCCTTGAACACTATCTGGATTGTGAGAAATGTTTTCTGTGTTCAGAAATCTGACCCCCAAGCAAAACAGGCTAGATAATGTACGTACTTCCAGACTCCCTTGCAGCTAGGGGTAGCCATGCAACCCAGTTCTGTCTGATTAGACATAAGCAGAGATATGCCAGAGTTTCCAGGGGAAGTATTGTTTTCCAGATAATTAGGTTCTGATTCAACTGAATTTTTACCATTTCTCCTCCCTCTTCTCCCTTCCTAGAAAACAATCCCAATGCTTGAAGATGCAGGACCCATCCTGTGACACTTAGGGCAAAAGTCCCCAACTTAGGTTGCAGAACACAAAAAGGGAGAGCCTGAGACGTTTATACTAGGAAAGCCCACACATGCCCTGAACCATCCACCTCTGGCCTTCCTACCACACAATAAAAAAGACCTAATGATATTTAAATCTACTGTTCTATGCAACTAAATGAAGTCCCTATCATGGGAAACAGACTATATGAGTTTATAATTCACGTTACCAATATTCTACATGTTACAAACAGGATTTACCATTTTAAAAAATAAACTGGCTCTGTAATACATGAAAAAATGATGTGCTTTGCCCAAAATATCCATTTTTAAAATATGCATAAAATAAAAAAAGATCTTAAATCTGAATTAACAATTATTTTTACTGCCTCTGAAAAATGCTTTGAAAATATTCCTTTTATGAACCATGAGAGACTGTGGACTCTGAGCAACAAACTGAGGGTTTTGGAGGGGTGGGGGTGAGGGATTGGGCGAGCCTCGTGGTGGGTATTGAGGAGGGCACGTATTGCATGGAGCACTGGGTGTGGTACATGAACAATGAATCATGTAACATTGAAAAAATAAAATAAAAGTATTTGGGGAAAAAAATAAAAACAAATAAAAACAAACAAAAACAAAAAAAGAAAAGAAAATATTCCTTTTAACCTGAGTGAAATTTACATTTCAGGCCAATGATAATAAAATACAATAATGGGCCTCTGAATCCATGGGTCATGGTAGTGGACAGAAGGCAGAGTCCCAGTTTGTCAAAAAAGACAGTTTGATGGGCATTAAGGAGGACACATGATGTGATGAGCACTGGGTGTTATATATAACTGATGAATTGTTGAACACTACATCTGAAACTAATGATGTACTATATGTTGGCCAATTGAATTTCAATTTTAAAAAAAAGAAAAATCGTTTACAATCAAAAAAAAAAAAACTGAGAGAAATCTATTGTATGGGTCCTTAGATAAAGTACCTTCAATAAAAGAATGGTAGCTTGCTATAGCACTCTGCAATTTGCAAAGCATTTTTATTCTACAACAACCCAATAAAATAGACAAAGCAAGAATTAGAATCATCCTTGTTTTACAAATTAAGAAACTGAGTCTGTAAGGTTGGTACTATCAGCCTCGGTTAGCAAAATGAAGGAAACTTGGGGGCAAAAGGGAGGCTGTAGGATAGATAAAAAGCTCTGTGCAATCTAGGTCAATCTAGAGTTTCCTAGGGGACACTTCAAGGAAGTAGTTTCATGCCTGAGGCTGGTTCTCAGGGCCAAGACTAGAGTTGGAGAAATTAATTATGAATCATAAAGTAGAAATGGTAGTTAAAACCATGGATTGGCTGACAGCCTCCAGGGAGATGAAGACCAAGGACAGAGGTCTGAGACACACCGACAGGTAGCAAACTAATTGCAGAGGAGGAGCAAGCAAGGGACATGGAGCAGAGGCTGGAGACACAGAGGAAAAATCCGAGGAGTGGGACTGATGGCACTTTGAGCAGACAGTGGTCACCCGTTTTCAAGAGCTCAGGAAAGACGTGGACCTTGGCTTTGTGAATTGTTATCATTATTAACAAAACGCAGTGCTTATTGTGGATCATTTCCAGATCACATCTCCTGTGCCAGCCTTTCACTGCCCTCTCCAAAGAACTTCATAACAAGGTCATCCAAGTCAAACATCAAAGTCTGACAGAGAAGATCACAGTATACCTCTGTTGGGCCAATCCCATCCATTTGGGATCATCAGAAATGCATTTAATGCTCTCTTGCACTGACCCACTTCAACCAGTGGTCACAAGGTAACGTTCCAAGGGCTGGGAGCCTTGATCATAAGATAGTGTAATCAGTGGTTGCCAAAGCACCTGCCCTTCTGAGAGCAAACCTGGACACCAGCTGCCCCCATGCTAAGCACTTTCTGTGACAAAGGAAATCCAAAGCAATTGTGTCCAAAGGGACAGATTTGCATAATAGACAGGTGAAAAAAAAATTCTCTGTTACAGTGTGGCTCTAATTCTGCACCTAAAATGTCTAGGACAAATAGACAACAGGACAAACATAAGGGTTGTTCATTCATGCACCTGCTTGGGATAGGTTATAGTCCAGAAGGAAGAGCTTCTCCACGGAGAGCTGGATCAGAACATCCTACAGTATCCCAACTTCCCCTCAACACCTTCTTCTCTCCGGGGGTACTCATGTATTATACCAACTTATGAAAATACATTTTTAAAAAAGCAAGAAATTAAAAATAAAAGCACATGGGTGCCTGGGTGCCTCAGTCAGTTAAGCATCTGCCTTTGGCTCAGGTCATGATCCCGGGTCCCTGCTCAGCGGTGAGCCTGCTTCTCCCTCTCCCACTCCCCCTGCTTATGCTCTCGCTCTCTCTCAAATAAATAAATAAAATATTTTCCTTAAAGTAAAAGGACAAAAAGAGTGCAACACACAGCAGTCCTGCTGGCTAAGCACGGCCTAGACACAGACTGCAGGCCTCTACTATGCTCCAAAATAATTGAGCACAGTCAGGAGCAAAAGCCCGTGTTGTAGGACACACACATCCAGGTGTCCCCAAGGCCGAGGCCCATCACAAACATCCAATGAGAGATAGTACTTGCAGCCACCAATTATTAAGTACCCAGTATGTGCTAAGTATTTGCAAATGTTTCTTCATTTATTTCACAACAAACATTTGAGGAAGGTACTGGTAAGCCATATGAGAGATAACAACACCAAGGTCTGAGTGACAGGATCTCATATTAGTAGGTGGAGAAACCAGGATTCAAACCCAGCTTTGCTTGACTCCAAAACTCATATCCCTTTAATACACATGCCAGGCTGGTTCCAGGGTTTGGTGTATTTCATTTTCTATAACGTCCTACTCACAAAGCAAAACTCAAATGTAGTTAAAGGCATTCTGTGTTAAAAATCCCATGGTATTCAATTCAGCTTAGACAAAACGCTGTTTCAAAGTTAATTTTTCTTTCTTTTCTAGCAGAACAGGTCTCAAAATTAATTTTTCCCCATTCCATCGAATTTCAGTAATTTGTTTACCATCTTTACAATTAACTTCTAGTAAAACGTGCCTTTAAATTCTACTTTTTTATGCTGAGTGAAATAAGTCAAGCAGAGAGAGTCAACTATCATATGGTCTCACTTAGGTGTGGAGCGTAAGGAAAAACATGGAGGACATTGTGAGAAGGAAAGGAAGGGTGAACTGGGGGAAATCGGAGGGGGAGATGAACCATGAGAGACTGTGGACTCTAAGAAACAAACTGAAGGTTTTGGAGGGGAAGGAGTGGGGGGTTGGGCGAGCCTGGTGGTGGGTATTGAGGAGGGCACGTATTGCATGCAACACTGGATGTGGTGCATGAACAATGAATCTTGTAACACTTAAAAAATAAAATAAAAGTATTTGGGGGAAAAAATAAATTCTACTTTTTTTTGGATCTACTTATTTTTAGTTAAATAAATATATTTAAAGGTAGAAAACCAGTATCACCATAAGTGGAAGTCAACTTAGACAATTGGTACATAACTCTAAAAAGCAATATAAAAACACCCATTCTTGTTTATAGCAGCTTTATTTGTGATTGCCAAAACATGGAAAGAACTACAATATCCTTGAGTAGGTGAACAAATAAATAATCTATGGTCCATCCAGACTATGGAATATTATTCAGCACTAAAAAGAAATGAGCTATCAAGCCATGGAAAGGTATGGAGGGTACTTGAGGGTACATTACTATGTGGAAGAAGCAAGTTTGAAAAGGTGACATACTGCATGATTTCAACTATATGACATTCTGGAAAAGGCAAAATTATGGAGACAGTAAAAAGATCAGTGGTTGCCAGGGGATGGCAGGGAGAGAAGGGTGAATAGATGGAGCACAAGGGATTCTTGGGGCAGCGAAATTATTCCATATGATATTATAATGGTGGATATGTGTCATTATACATTTGTCCAGACCTATAGATGGACAACACCAGGAATGAACCCTAATGTAAACTATGGTGTCTGGGTAAAAATGATGTGTATGTTGTTCATCAGTTGTAACAACTGTACCACTTGAGTGTGGGTTGCTGGTGGGGGAGGCTGTGCATATGTGAGGATAGAGAACATATGGGAAATCTCTTACCTTCTGCTCAATTTTGCTGTGAACCTAAAGCTGCTTTTAAAAAATAAAGTCTACAAATTTAAATAAACCATAGTATATAAAACGTACCCATGCTCTGGCTGAAATCATTCTATAAGGATGCACAGAAGTTAATGATAGAGAAATAATGCCTCATTGATAAATCGCTAGCCCCCCAGATGTAGTGAGAAATAATATTGGGCATGGAACTTTCTTTCTTCTTGCCCATAGATGACCATTTGAACAGGCAACAAGTGTACATGCCACCCAAAACAGTATACTGCTGTTAGGTCTTAGGAGAGCTGGGTTTCTTATTTATTAATATTTTCTTAAAGTGAGTAAAAAAATATATTTTGTTTCCCAAATAAGGAACATAAGTAATAAATCCATAACTTCTTAGGTTGCTCCGTATATATTTCTTTTCTTAATTTTTATTTAAATTCAATTTCATTAACATATCCTGTATTACTAGTTTCAGAGGTAGGATTCAATGATTCATCAGTTGCATACAACACCCAGTATTCATCACTCCAAGTGTTTTCCTTAATGCCCATCACCCAGCTACCCCATACCCCACACCACCTCCCCTCCAGCAACCCTCAGTTTGTTCCCTAGAGTTAAGAGTCTCTTATGGTTTACCTACCTCTCTGTTTTCTTCTTATTTTATTTTTCCTTCCCTTCCCCTATGTTCATCTGTTTTGTTTCTTAAATTCCACATATGAATGAAATCATACATTATTTGTCTTTCTCTGATTGGCTTATTTCACTTAGCATAATACCCTCTAGTTCCATCCATGTTGTTGCAAATGTCGAGATTTCATTCTTTTTGGTGGCTGAGTAATATTCCATATATATGTATGTATATATACACACACAGACCAGATCTTCTTTATCCATTCATCTGCTGATGGACATCTGGGCTCTTTCCATAGTTTGGCTATAATGGACATAGCTACTATAAACATTGGGATGCATATGACCCTTCGAAGCACTGTTTGTGTCCTTTGGATAAATACCTAGTAGTGCAGTTGCTGAGTTGTAAGGTAACTCTATTTTTAACTTTCTGAGGAAACTCCATACTGTTTTCCAGAGTGGCTGCACAAGTTTTCATTCCCACCAACAGTGAAGAGGGTTCCCCTTTCTCCACATCCTTGCCAACATCCATCGTTTCCTGACTTGTTAATTTTAGCCATTCTGACCAGTGTGAGGGGGTATCTCATTGTGGTTTTGATTTGTATTTCCCTGATGGCAAGTGATGTGGAGTATTTTTTGTGTGTGTCTGTTGGCCATTTGTATGTCTTCTTTGCAGAAATATCTGTTCATATCTTCTGCCCATTTCTTGACTGGATTTTTTGTTTATTAGGTATTGAGTTTAATATTTCTTTATAGATTTTGGATATCAGCCTTTTATCTGGTAAGTCATTTGCAAATATCTTCTCCCATTCCGTAAGTTGCCTTTTAGTTTTGTTGACTGTTTCCTTTTCTGTGCAGAAGCTTTTTATCTTGATGAAGTCCTAATGGTTCATTTTTGCTTTTGTTTCCTTTGCCTTTGGAGACATGTCTAGCAAGAAGTTTGTTGGCCAAGGTCGAAGAGGTTGCTGCCTGTGTTCTCCTCTAGGATTTTGATGGATTCCTGTCTCACATTTAGGTCTTTCATCCATTTTGAGTTTATTTTTGTGTATGGCATAAGAAAGTTGTCCAGTTTCCTTCTTCTGAATATGGCTGTCCAACTTTCCCAACACCATTTGTTGAAGAGACTGTCTTTTTTCCATTGGATATTCTTTCCTGCTTTTTTGAAGTTTAGTTGACCATAAAGTTGAGGGTCCATTTCTGGGTTCTCTATTCTGTTGCACTGATCTATGTGTCTGTTTTTGTGCTAGTACCACACTGACTTGTTGATTATAGCTTTGTAATATAGCTTGAAGTACAGAATTGTGATGCCACCAGGTTTGGTTTTCTTTTTCAACTTTTTTTTTCTGGTTCCATACAAATTATACAATTGTTCCAAGGAGAGCTGGGTTTCTACAACAAAATCATTCGGCTTAAAGATGGATTATACTACACCTGATTAAAAGCAAACCATGAGCCTTGACTCCTTGATGCAGACAATCAGATCCAGTCAGATCCAGATAAAGCAGATGAGTTTGGGCTCTGATGACCCCTGACATCCCTTTCCAGTTCCCTATGAGCTTTACACCCACCCTTGCTACTTCTGCCAGGCCCCATTCTTTATTCAGTCCCTCAAAAGCCTTTACTGAAGTAAGTCATTGCCTAATCCTTGTGAAAGGAGTGGGTGATGAGGCTTATGGTTATATTATGCAGCAGTAGATGCAAAAGAGGAGATCTGAGACACCCCACACCCTCCAGACTCCGTGGAATTGCACCTCTAATATCAGATGTCCATGCATCTTGTGGAGCAAGTGATAGGATAGTTTAGGCCAGAGGGGCATCCCCATGTCTTCAGATCTTGCCAACTACCTTTGCATGAGGAGATCCTTATACTTTATATACAACCACTCATTGTTTTTTCTTCAAAAGCTTTAAGAGTCAAGCTCTAAATAATCACCAAGAAATTTTCTTCCTTGCCAATATTGAAAAAAAAAAAAAACTATGAGAGAAAGCCCTATATTTTAAAGATAAAACTTGTAAGGATAATCCACAGCCTAAATTTGTCGAAGTAAGAAAAATAGGGGGTGTGTGTTTGTTCGTGTTTTTAGTACCTCCTGACTAGAGGTACGACTATGTTGGCACCTCTATTTTAGAGTTTCTCACATTGTAAGTCTTTCTTCCTAAGTTTGGGAAACAGCAGAATCATTTCTTAGTTTGATCCCCAGCATAGTGCCTGATCATAATACTTAATAAATAGGGTAGGGGCACCAGGTTGGTGCAGTTGGTTGAGCATATGACTCTGGTTTCAGTTCAGGTCCTGATCTCAGGGTCATGAGATTGAACTCTTATGTCTATTTCATGCGCTCAGTACGGGGTCCCCTCCCCACACGCATGTATTCTTTCTCTCAAATAAATAAATAAATCTTTTTAACAAATAATATTTAATAAATAAATTAACAAATGAATAAATGTGTTTTCTATTTGGGAACTCATTCTCAGGAATGTAGTGTTTTCACCCATATCACTTCTACTTTTGAATCTTAAAATCAAGATATCTGCAGGAACAAATCCTAAGTTTTTGAATCACTTTCCTTTAAACATGTAAACAAATGCATATTTAAATTCTCAAAAAGAGCCAATGACAACTTTGGCCTGCACTCAACTGCCCAGTTGGGCTCTTGGTCTATGTGTGAGCTGTAGGTCCTTGGACTTCTCAGCCTCCATGTATTAGTTTCCCAGCTGCAACTTGGGAGTGCCCTACAGATGTAAACTCTATACTGTGGAGCACAGAAAACAATCCTGGAAACCCAATTGCCATATATACATTTGCCACGAATTCACTGCCAGACCCTGGGCTAGTCACATTACCCCTCAAGACCTTAGATTATAAGCCTAGATGTTTAGAGCAGTTAAAAGATGTCCTTTTCTTGAAAGTCACTAAGACAGATTCCTCACAACAAGATTTGCAAAGTCCTGTTATTTTTCTTTCCATGTAACATCTCTCACATTCTCCAAGACACCAGTCTAGTTCAGACCTTCTTTACTCAACCAGTTTGGATTCCTCCAAAAACAGAACCTGGCACAAAGATTTGGATGCAAGTCATTAATTTGGGAAGTGATCCCAGGAAGCACTAAGAAGGACAAGAGAAAGAAGATAGTCAATCAGTAAAGAGTGTGAGGATGAAGGGTGGCTGGGTGACTCAGTCGGTTAAGCATCTGCCTTCAGGTCAAGTTGTGATCTCAGGGTCTTGGGATCGAGCTCTACATTGGGCTCCCTGTTCGGCTGGGAGTCTACGTCTCTCTCTCTTGCCCCCCACTCGGGCATTCTATCTCTCTTTCTTAAACAAATAAATAAAAGTAAAATAAATTTTTAAAAAAAGAGTGTGAGGATGAACAGGTAGCTGCTATTGGCAATTGGGACTCAATCCACTGGAACTCTCCGAGAGACAGTGAGGAACACACCTGAGAGTACACCCATTCACAGGTGAGAAGCTGGGGAATTTATTAACCAACTCCTTCCCCCAACTGGTCCAGAGTTTCTCCTTGGACATTAACTCTCTGCCACTTTTAATTTGCCCCACACTCAGGTTGAGCAAGCTCCTGTAGCCAGAGAACACCCTTCAATAGAGGGAGGTAAGAATTTATCCATGTGTAGAAACTGTGTTGGAAGGCCAACAGTGTTTCTTACAATTACCTTCCATCTAGACCGCTGTGGGACTATCTGCCCATCTCGTCTCTCTTTAGCAAGGTCCATCCTATCCACTATGAAGCCAGGGGACCAAAGGTTCCTACAGTGCATTACAGGAAGCACACTCCAATGAATGCAGTCAGTGAATAGATAGATGGATGGATGGATGGATGAATGAATGAATGAAAACTATTATGTCCAAAGCAACACTATAAAGATGAAATCCATATTTATTATCTCCTGCTGCATAAGAAATTGCCCCCAAACTTAGTGCCTTAGAACAATAAACATTAATTATTATTTCACAGAGTTTCTGAGGGTCAGGAATCCAAGAACGGCTTAACTGGGTGGTGTTGGTTCAGGGTTTTTCATGCGATTGCTATCAAGCTGCCCCCTGCAGCCACCATCATCTGAAGGCTTAAATGGGGCTAGCAGATCTGCATTCAGAATGGCTCCTTGTCATGGCCATTGTTGAGAGACTTCAGTTCCTTGCTGACTGTTAGCAGGGAGATTTGTGCCCTAATTTTGGAACTCATACACCATCATTCCCACCTTCCTCTATTTAGAAGTGACTCATCAAATCCAAACTAGTCCACAAGCAGAGAGAGAAATTCAACTCCATCTTTTGAAGGGAATGTCAAAGGATTTGTGGATATGCCATAAACCACAATAATGACCACGTTTTCCTCCAAATCCCTTGAAGCCTACCACATAAAACACTCATTCTCAGACTGTATTCAAGTCCCTCAGCCTTGTCATTCCAAACATATCCCCCCACCACTCTTTCATAATCCTTCACACCAACCCAGTTGATTCGTCTGCTAGACATCACACTCGCATGTTGCTCCCCAATCTCTGAGCCTTTCTTACCACTGTTTTTTGAATAGGAATATTCTACAGATTTTGGCATAGTCACATCCTACCCATCCATCAAATGGAGCTCAAACTTCACCCTCTCCATGATGCCTTTCCATAATGCCCCCACTGAAATCCTAAAGCACGTCATACCATGTATGACACCAGTCATTTTTTTTTACTTCAAATTATATTAATGTCCATGTCTTATCTTTCCCAATTAGACTATAATTTCCTTGAAGTAAGGACTGGGCATATCATAATACATTCAAGAATGCTGCCCAAATAACCTAATATTTACTATTATGAACTAGACCAGGAGTTAAGAAATGCTTTCTGTAAAAGGCCATATAGCAAATATTTTGGGCTTTGCAAGCTATATGATCTCTGTCACAACTCCACAGTCTATGTAGTGGCACAGCAGCCAGTCTGTAAACATGTGCGTGTGGCTGTGTTCTAATCAAGCCTTACTTACAAAACAGGCACCTGGCTAGATTTAGCACATGGGCCATGGTTTGCCAACTCCTGAACTAAAATATTGCTTAGGTATCATCAACCTCTTGAATGCTAAGATTCAGATACAGTGATTGCTGTTAACTACTTTTATATACTTTCCTTTGGAATTTTTTTCTGTTTTTTTCTGTTATTTTCTGCTGTTTCTACCACCTAGCTGAATTTCCTTTATACTAAGAAAAAGAATATTTTAATATTACACATTTTTGATAGCTTTATAAGTCATTCTAAGGGAAGAGATGCTAGATGAGGTATACACACATAATTATATATTATCCAAGTTCTTAACGTTCTTCTAAGACAAATTTTATACTTTCCTAGTTCACGTGAAAAGCAACTTATTTTATTCCCAGACAACAATTCTGTTGTCTACAGTTCTGTGATGGTTAAACAGTAATTTTCATTCAAAGCTGAGTTTTGGACCATTGTTTAATAAAACAGTCTTAATTTCATCTTTGACTCATACACTTAAATTATTAGCTTCTTTTAGAAGAATAGATATGCATTAATGGTAATAGTTTAAGAATTAGTGACCCACAATCATATACATAAATATAATGTAATTATTTAAATAGTGAAGTTGAGTTCAATTAGTGTATAATACAAAAAGAAATAGTTGTCAAGTTTTAGTAAGACAGCAAGAGACTGTGAAGGTATATATGTTTGAAATGTCAAATTACAGAATTTCATGAGGGAATAATATTGTTTAACAAAATCGCTCTTAAAAAACTCAACTTCTGGGGCACCTGGGTGGCTCAGTGGGTTGAGGCCTCTGTCTTCGGCTCAGGTCGTGATCTCAGTCCTGAGACTGAGCCCCACATCGGGCTCTCTGCTCGGCGGGGAGCCCACTTCCTCCTCTTTCTCTGCCTGCCTCTCTGCCTACTTGTGATCTCTCTCTATCAAATAAATAAATAAAATCTTTAAAAAAAAAACTCAACTTCTGGCTAACTGAATTTAAATTAAAAAAAACAAACAAACCTCAACTCCCCTTTACAACAGTGAACACAAAGCTTGAGAACTACCCTGGTGATAAATGAGACTTGCTGTTTTCAGGGCAATGTCAGGATGCAAACTATACTCTTGTTTGAATAGAGCTAAGAGAGAGGCCACTGTGTGTGTTTGACAGTGACAAATAGCTTCCAAAGAAAATGAGACAGCATCTGCCCATCCCTGCCTTCAGAGAACCTGTTTTGCGGGCTGTCAAACCTTTAGCCTCCTTTCTATCTGTCTCAAGTGATCATGGGAAATGATTGTGAATTGCTTACTACCTTCAAATTTACACAGACCCCATCATTGCAAATATTTCATGCCACCTTAAACTCCATATGCAAGAAAAGTGTTTCCTGAAATGTAATTAATAAATAAATGTTGAAGACATTCAACCAGCTTTCACAATCTCCTCTATCTTTGATGACAACAGCTCCTCCCTGGTTGTCTGTGGAACTTTGAGGAAAGGCTATTTAAGCCTCAGTATCTCAAGGTCACCAGAATTAAAAAAAAAAAAAAAAGGGATGCTTATCTCACAAGTGAGAAAATAAATACTTAGGTCAAATTTTGTGACCGCTGATTACAAATGATGGACCAAATTTGCTGAGTTAGTTAGCTCTAGAAAATAATGGGAGAATCTAGCCTTTCTTTCCCCCCCAAATACTTTTATTTTATTTTTTCAGTGTTAAAAGATTTCATTGTTCATAGCCTTTTTTTTTTTAATAATACTGTGGAAGATTTCTATTCTACTTATAGGACAATTTCTATTCTAATTATATGACTGTCCCATCGACAAGAGAATGGATAAATAAATCGTGGTTTATTTTTACATTATAATATAGGACAAACCACTGGTACATGGCATCTCACAGACATAGTCTTGAGCAGAAGAAGCCCGACACAAAAGTACTAACAGTATGATTCCATTTATGTGAAATTGAAGAACAGGCAGACTACCTTGTGGTGATGGAAGTCTGGATGGTGGTTAATTCTGGGTGGACATGGGATTAGAGTGGGAAGGAGCCTTATGGATTCTCCACCTTGGTAGTAATTACGTGAATCTATATAAATTCATAAAAAATCATCAAGCTGTACGATTAAGACTAATGTACCATATGTACTTTACTGAACCTATGCTAATCTTCAATTTTTTAAATCCTGAAAATAAAATATTAAGAGATTGTAAATAATTCTAAAATAAAAGTAACTGTAGAAAAGTTCCAACAGGACACCAGCAAATCAATAAGTGGGAGTACAAACTTGGGAATATAAGTGGAGGACAGAGGAAAACAAGAAAGAAAAAATAAGAGTTGGTTGCTGAATCTCTCCACACCATCCTGGGAGTCATTTCGTCAAAGACTAAACAACAAATTCTTTTCTTACTTGAGGATATTGGGAACCTGATGGTTTCTGAGCCAGTAAGCACATATGTGTATGTGTAGAGCCTGGAGACAAGATGGCAAATTTTTGGTGTCTTCAGATAAAGCCAGATCCTAGGAAGAAGCACTCCTTTGGCCCATGGCCTCTTTATCTCTTTCAGACTGTAAATTCCTCACCTTTCCCATATATTCCTTTCCAACTCAGCAGAAGTTGCTTTGGGTAAGTTAATTGTTAGTGCCATCATTCAGCAGATAGAAATTGAGTGCTGGTTACCTGCCAGAACTCCCTATCAGATGCTAGAAACTCAGGGCTGAAATACACACACATGCTCAGGAAAACAGGTAGCAGGTGACATACAGAGAGTTCCAAAATCTTTTAACCTCAGCAATGTAGAATTCCTGTGGACATCTACATTTTAAGTTAGAGGATTGCAGTCTAATTTTCCAACAGTAAGTCACTTCCATTGCCATGATTGTAGACCTGTGTCCTGGGATAAGATGTAATGCTTCAAGTCACTGTCCTGAATGAGGCCATTTGACAAGGATGCAATCTGGCACATAGTTTTCAAGTTCTTCTTCCAAAAATCCATAGATCTCACTCCTTGAGGTTTCAGGCATCAGAACTGATGGAAAAACAAAGTGGTCTTAGGAGATACCAGTGGATCAGCCCCCAAGTTCCCTAGAGGAACTGTTTTGAAGTCTCCCATAATATAATTTTGATTGAACAGTAACTTGATGCTCTATATATTTTGTGACCAATATCGGAAAAAGGATATGAGGAATGTGGGGAAAATATCTTTTTTATTTATATTTCAGGTAGTACCTTTCTCCAAGGAGCTCAGAAAGCTGCATGAACACTGGTCAGCATTATATATGGTGCTTCTGTTCTCACGTGTTTGTTTGAATTGTTCAGTTCTGTTTCCGCTGTGGTTTCTTTTTTTCCTGTCTTTCTGCTGTTGCTACTTGCAGTTATAATGTTCTGGTATATCCATTTACTAAAGTGACTTGAGACTTATGTTTTAGGAAGCTAGAATACCAAGATGGCATGCTTTAAAAAGAATATTTGTGTATTATTACAACCTGGTTATTCAGCCTTTTTATATATTACATATGAATAAATGCATGAGCACGCTGGGAAATATTAACAGCATGTCTTGCTTATGTCAAAGTGCCAGTAAATGTACATCCAGCCAGTGGGAGTAAAAAAAAGGAAAACCTGAAAAGTAGGGACAGGTGTTCTTCCTATGAGGGACTGGTTCAGAGAATGACATGTGACCCAATGGGGATCGAGGTAATAGCTTTAGTAGGTGATTTGGCAGTAGTTGGACAGGAAGATGTAGATTGGATTTGAAGCTAGGACAGGCCTCCTAGGCCTGCCCCGAAGTGGAAAAACCCACACATTCATGGCTCCTGCAACCAGCTCCAGCTGGGAAGCTGGGTCTCCCTGCCCAGGGCTTCAGAAGAGTGAAAGGAGGAGCACATTCTGGGCTGTTTACAGCATAAAAGCAAGGGGGTCCTGGCACAGTCTACTGATGATGAAAGAGGTGGCACAAGAAAGGAGAAGGTGGGGCCTGGGTTTTGGTTTTTGTTGTTCAGTTTGTTCTGCAGTTCAGGCCCAGTATCCTGAGCATTGGGCAGTGCAGACCTAAAAAAAAAAAAAACCAGCAAGCTATCACGAACCGTATTAGCTCTTTCCTTTGGAGAAGAGTAAGCAAGGGAGAGGCTGACAGTTTCCGTTCCGTGATTGATCCTCCTGAAGAGCAAGATATCATGTGAGGACGGAAACATTGCCCATTTTACATGCATTTGACAACAGATGGGGTCATTGAAGAGACTGTTGTAATTATGGACATTTTTAAGGATATAGAGGGGAGGAAAGTGGGCAAGAACGTTACTTCAGCCTCCATCTTGACAATAGCCATTAGTCAGCTGCCATGACATTTGGAGGAAAAATGAGGAAAATAACCATTACCATGTTGTCATAAGCTGTTTGGTGGCCACTAAAAAGTAATCTTATGGTTTGATCTCCTCCACCAAATAAAAGACTGGCTTCTCCCTTCATTCTATTCACTGCCTCCCCTTCCACACCCAGGCCTGAGACCACATTCTCTATTCAGCCTCAAACTAAGGTCAAACTTCTAGCCACGTTGGTGATGTCTGTTGGTTCATTTCCTACAGAAGGAAAATGGTAACTGAGGAGTTGTGTGGCGTGTACTTGTTGGTGTTATGAATAAAGCACTTATGTGCTTAGTTCCTTTTAGGCCAAGCCAATTGTTTTTCAGGCCCAAGGTACAATTTGCCTCACTGCATACATGTCCCAAAGGCGATAAATATCCTAGCCCAGTTTTCTAAATCAACTGACTGCTATAGACCAATATCACCTGAAAAGTTTCCTGCCAAGTGTACCTCTTCATATGGAGGAGGGGAGGTGCGGAGCGTGCTGCGTGGTTACATGTGAGGCCCCAAGTCTTAGGTTATGTCCATGAATGAATGATGAATGTGACTGCCTTCATCAGAAGTGTGGCTTTAGCCAAGTTCAGGATGAGAACAGAGGCTTAGGTGACCAAACAAGCTAGCTGACCCCTGTCAGCACTGCAGCCACCACTCAGCTGGCTCCTCCTACGCCTGCTAACACATCCAAACACTCTCCTCATTGCCTTGGCAGATGTGTCAGTCCTTAGATGTGGCTGCCATAGGGAGTTGTGGAGTCCTGGATGAAGACCTGGCCCAGATGCTGGTTCTGCATGTAACAAGACATGTCAACTCCAGAAAATCATTCAGTCCTCTGAGTCTGAGACTCGTGACCTGCAAGATGAGGATAAGTGAGAACATTTTCTAAAAAATATATACATGATTCCAGCTATGGTTTATAATAAACCAAACTTCTCACATTGAACAACTAAAAAGTTAGATAGAATATTAAAAGTACTTCTTTGGAGGCAGCAGAGAGTTGAGAAGGTAACAAGAATTTGAGGGGCCATGATCCAAAGCAGAAGAAAAACAGGGGTGAACCTATGTCTGGTCCAGGCTTTCTCCTTGACAGAGTTCTAGATTCCAAAGCAGCAACCTAAGGGCCTAAACACTGAGTGGCAAAACAAACAGACAAAATCAAGAGAAAGTGATGGCCAGAAGTCTGAGATATGCTAGGTGTAGCTTTAAGTATTCTCACAAAACTAGGGGGAGGGAACAAAAATTAGACCTCACAGCTGACCAAAGAGGAGAAGCCCTGGACAACACCACTGGCTTTGGGAGGGGCTGTTGCAGTGATACACCCTAAGAGTAAAGACAAACCAGAGACAGACCAGTAAGGACAAAGGAGCTCAGTTCCTGACCAGAATAGGATGACCTCCCCTTCTTTAGTAGCTTGCATAAAGCACAAGTGGAGCCTAGGAAGAGAAGACTGGTCCAGAGCTTCAAGTTCTCTGCAAAACTTATCAAATACAGTGTTAAGCATTTCTTTCTTTTTTTTTTAATTTAAATTCAATAGCCAACATACAGTATATCATTAGTTTTGGATGTAGTGTTCAATGATTCATTAATTGTGTATAACACCCAGTGCTCATCACATCACATACCCACCTTAATGCCCATCACCCAGTTACCCCATCTTCCCACCTACATCCTTTTCCACAACCCTCAGTTTGTTTCCTGGAGTCAAGAGCCTTCTCATGGTTTGTTTCCCTCTGTGATTTCTTCCCATTCAGTTTTCCCTCCCTTCCTTTGTGATCCTCTACACTATTTCTTATATTCCATATATGAGCAAAACCATATAATAATTATCTTTCTCTAATTGACTTATTTCACTTAGCATAATCCCTTTGTGTTCCATCCATATTGATATAAATAGTAGATATTTATCCTTTCTGATGGCTGAGTAATATTCCATTGAATATATGAACCACATCTTCTTTATCCATTCAACTGTTGAAGGACATCTCGGCTTCTTCCACAGTTTGGCTCTTGTGGACATTGCTGCTATGAACAGTGAGGTGCAGGTGTCCCTTCTTTTCACTACTTTTGTATCTTTGGGGTAAATACCAAGTAGTGCAATTGCTGGGCCATAGCGTAGTTCTATTTTTAACTTCTTGAGGAACCTCCATACTGTTTTCCAGAGTGGTTGTACCAGCTTGCATTCCCACCGACAGTATAAGAAGGTTCCCCATTCTCTACATCATCACCAACATTTGTTGTTCCCTGTCTTGTTAATTTTAGCCATTCTAACTGGTGTAAGGTGGCATCTCACTGTGGTTTTGATTTGTATTTCCCTGATGACAAGTGATACAGAGCATTTTTTCATGTATTGGTTGGCCATTTGTATGTCTTCTTTGGAGAAGTGTTTGTTCATGTCTTCTGCCCATATCTTGACTGGATTATTTGTTGGTTTTTTTGGGTTTTTTTTTTTTTTTTTTGGTGTTGAATTTGATAAGTTCTTTATAGATCTTGGATACCAGCCCTTTATTTGTTATGTCATTTGCAAACATCTTCTCCCATCCTGCAGGTTGCCTTTTAGTTTTGTTGGTTATTTCCTTGCTGTGCAGAAGATTTTTATCTTGATGAAGTCCCAATAGTTTGTTTTTGATTTTGTTTCCCTTGCCTTTAGAGACGTGTCTTTCAAGAAGTTGCTGTGGCCAAGGTCAAAGAAGTTACTGCTTGTATTCTCCTCTAGGATTTTGATAGATTCCTGTCTCACATTTAGGTCTTTCATCCATTTTGAGTTTATCTTTGTGTATGGTATAAGAGAATGGTCCAGTTTCATTCTTCTGTATGTGGCTGTCCAATTTTTCTAGCACCATTTATTGAAAAGACTGTCTTTTTTCCATTGGATATTGTCAGGCACTTAATAAAAATTACTTAGCATACCAAGAGACAAAAAAAAAAAAATCCATTGCAATACACGAGTTTTAAAAAACAGTCCCACAGAAAGTCCAAGTAACAGTGTTGCCAGAAAAGGACTTAAAAAAAAAAAAACTGTGATAAATATGCTCTAGAAAACAGAAGAGGAAGAATTCCAGCATATAATTAAAATCAATTTAAGAAAGAATTAAATGCAGATTCTATACAGAAAAATAAAGGAACTGAAAAGAAAGGGGTTGAGAAGCAGATGAGAATTGCTGAATTGGAAGAAAGATCAGTAGAAATTAAACTGAAGCACAGAGAGGAAAAGGTGGAAAACACAGAAAGAATATAAGAAATATGCCACACAGGGAAGAAGTAAAACATACCTTGATAAATCTCAGTAGAGGGAGGAGAGATTGTGGCAGAAACATTATTTATAGAAATAATGGCCAGGGGCACCTGGGCGGCTCAGTTGGTTAAGCATCCGCCTTTGGCTCAAGTTATGATCTCGGGGTCCTGGGATCAAACCCCAAGAAAGCTCCCTGCTCAGCAGGAGAGTCTGCTTCTCCATCTCCCTCTATCCTTGCCCCTACTTGTGCTCACTCTCTCTCTTTCACTTTCTCTCTCAAATAAATAAAATCTTTAAAAAAAGAAAGAAAGAATGGCCCAAAACTTCCCAAAAGTAATATAAGCAGAAAAACATAAAAAAAGGAAACCACATCCAGCCCATTATATTGCTGTTAGATAGACCAAATAGGGAAAATTTAAAAAAATCAATAAGGATATAGATTTAAACAAGACAATTAGCAGACTCGACTTACTGAACACATATGGAACATTGCAGAATATACATGCTTTCTGAGCCCATGTGGAAATTTAGAAAAGTAAATTTTAAAGCAAAAGTAAAAGTGTGGGGTCATAAAACAATACAGTGAATTTCAGAGGTTTTGAACCAAAGAGTGAATATTTTCTGATCACAGTGAAATTAAGCTAGAAGTCAGTATAAAAAAGATAACAAAATCTCCTAATGTTTGCAAATTGAATAATATACTCCTAAAATCCCCATAGGCCAAAGTAGAAATCACAATGGAAATTAGAAATTGTGTAGAACAAAGTAGTAGTAAAAAATATATAGAAATCCTGAGATACAGAGGACCTGACTGGCTCAATCAGTAGAGTACACAACTCTTCATCTCAGGGTTGTGAGTTCAAGCTCCAGGCTGAGGGTAGAGATTACTTAAAAAAGAAAATCTTAAAAAAAAAAGGTAGTGAGATACAATAAAGCCATACTCAGAGGAAACTGTATGGCCTAAAATGGATATTTGAGAAAAAGAGTAAAGTAAAATTAATGAGCAACTACAAGAATTAGGAAAAGAAGAACAAATTAAACCCAAAGAAAGGACACAGATGGAAATAATAAAAGTCATAGAAATTGATGAAATGGAAAACTAGCATACAACACAAAAATCTAGAAAGCCAAAAGTTGTTTCTAGAAAGGAAGAAAGGAGGGGTAGTAGACACATATGACCAGTACTAGGACTGCAAAAAAAGAACATCGCTACTGATTTTAGAACATGAAAAAAAAAGTGAGAAAATATTATGAACAACATTTTAAAACAACTTAACAATATAATACGGGAAGAAGATGAAAATATGAATAGTTTCATAACATTTCATAAAGAAATGTGTGTGTTCACTGTGAAAATTCATGAGCTTTAAGCTGCTGGTTTGTAGAGTTTTCTGTTTAGGTTTTACTTTGACATAATAGTTAATGCAATTGGCAACCACCACAATAATCGCTATTTCAGACAAGCATCGTGAGTGGATACTAAGCTGAGTGAGGTGACATCATGGGGAGAAACAGGATATTTGTAGTCTCTGGGTGTCTCCTCACGATATATTATTAATTGCAAAGGGAAAATAGTAATTTGGCAGTAGATAAAATTGATAGATGCCACGTTACCAAGTGATCAAAATTTAACTTGTGAGTTCGTTTGCTTAGGCTGCCATAACTAAATACCAAAACTGGCTTAAATACCAGAAATTAATTTTCTCATAGCTCTGGAGGCTAGAAGTCCAAGATCAAGGTGTCGACAGGGTTCATTCCTTCTAAGGTCCACGAGGGAAGAATCTGCTCTTCCAGGCCTCTCTCCTTAGCTTGTAGATGATGCTTCTCTCCCTGTGTGTTCACATCATCTTCCTTCTATATATGTCTATGTTCAAATTTCTCTTCTTATAAAGAAACCAGTCCTAATGAATAGTTACCACCTTAATGATCACATTTTAATATGATTACCTCTGTAAAGATCCTGTCTCCAAATACAGTCACATTCTGATATATTGAGAGTTAGGACTTTAACATATGAATGAGAGGGTACACAATTCAGCCCATAACAACATGTGACAATAACAAAACAATTGGACACCATCTGCCTCGTGATATAATAAATTGAAATGGCCATAGTATCATGTTTGTGACATTCTTACCAAAATTCGTAACCTGAATCTCATCATGACGACAAAATCAGAAAAATCCAAATTGGAGCCCATTGACAAAATAAGTGAATTGTACTCAAAAGTCTCAGGATTATAAAAGACAAAGACCAATAACTGTTCCAGATTAAAGGACGCTAAACAAATACACAGCTAAATGTAGTGTGACACCAGTTTGTCTCCTGGGCCAGACAGAGGGAATAATCAGCAAAATTTGAATGAAGTACATCAGTTAGATAATAGAATGTTAACTTCCCGATTTTACTAATGGTGGTGTGGTTGCAAAGGATAATGCCCTTGATTTTAGGAAACACACACTGAAGTATTTGGACACAAATCTGAGGTATCTTAAAGAGTTTATAGAAATTCCTTGTATTATTTCTGCAACTTTTTTGTAATCTAGAATTATTTTGAAATTTAAAAATTAACAGAAGAAAAGGAAAACAATAAAAAAGGCTTCAATTGGAAAAGATACATAATAAATGTATGTGAAAGCTGCGAGTACCCATCAAAACTGCCTGAGGAAACAGAAGGTGCTCCATTTGCTCATTCATGCACTTTTTTTATCTTTTTATTTGTTTTTGTTTTTTCATTCATACATTTTTTTTAAATGAATAGGAATGAGTAAAGGGATAAGTTGAAACCAAATGCAAATATGCACTTGTACCTTCTAGGGAACAAAATAAAACTAGTTGGTGGAATCAGGTTCCTCAACTGATACCATAGCCTGGGCTCAAATTCTGGTCAAAAGCAACCTTTAAATAGTGTATACCCTTATTAAAGTGTTGCTAGTGCCACATAGATTTAACTTCTATTAACCAAAATCCCAGTATAAAGATAAGGTTTCCATGACAGTTTCTCCTTGTTTCATCGCTGAAAACACAGTTACTGTCACACAAGCCCCAAAATATAGACAACTGACAGAAATTTCCCCTTCTACGATATGATTTTGGCATTGTGCAGATCAAAGTTCCGACCCTGGCTCAATCAGGATTCACCTCTAGAATCTTCCATTAGATTTTCATTATTCGCCTAGCAATTACTGAGTGCCAGGCACAGTGTTACAAGTGGCATGAATGGAAAGATAAATAAGGCATAGTACTTGTCTTTGAGGAGCTCACCCTCGGATGCTGAGAACAAATGCTTTCCCATCTTTTTTTAAATTATTATTAAAAATAGAAATTCTAGTCAGTAGAGCAGGTGATGCTTGATCTTGGAGTCATGAGTTCGAGCCCCACACTGGGCGTAGAGATTACTTTTAAAAAAAATAGAAATTCTTCAAGATTAAAATCTTGAGTACTGCCTGTGGTAAGAAAGTACCACAAACTGAGTGGTTCAAAACACCAGAAATTAAATAGCTCATAGCTCTGGAGCCTAGAAATCCAAAATCAAGATACCAATAGGACTGTTTTCTTCTGAGAGTCTGGATAGAATCCTTCCTTGCCTCTGTCTAGTTTCTGAGGGTGACAGTCAATTCTGTGGCTTGTAGCTACCTCACTGCATTGTCTGCCTTTGTTATCCCTGTGTGTCTCTGTCCTCACACAGTGTTTTCCTCTTCTTGTAAGGTCACAAGTCACATTGAATCGGAGTCCAACCCAATGCCATTATCTGAACTCAATCACTTCTGCAAAGTACCCTATGTCCAAATAGGATCATGTTCACAGGTACCAGGGGTTAAGATTTCAATTCAGCTTTTTGGGTGACACAATTCAACCTAGAACATGCAGGTTTCAGTGATGGAATTCAATCACCTCCCTTGAGAATTTAAATCTTTAAGGAAAAGGGCATCATTGGTATGTCTTAGGCTTGGTTTCTGTGATATAAATGAGTGTCTCCCTGATTTGAAGAGCATCTTTCTGGGCTTATGGAGAAGGTTTAAATATAACAGTGAAAGGGACTGCTTGAGAGGGCTTCCAGGTAGAGGGTCTCAAGGGTGCTCAGATCTGTTGCTAGGTACTGATTATCTATGCTTTGGACTGGAAGGGGGTAATGTTGGAAGGAGACAAGAGGAGAAAGGAGATTGTATAATGGCTAGAGGAGATGCTCAGTCCCCACCACCAGCCATGCCACCCACCATTAATGAGATAAATTCATTACCTGCCATGCACAGGGTTTCTGCACAAAGATTCCCTTTGCAAAACAAAACAGTTCTCCAACTTCAAACATTGAAAAAACCAATGGCTTAGGGGCACCTGGGCAGCTCAGTTGGTTTAGCATCTGACTTGGCTCAGGTCATGATCTTAGAGTCTTGGGATCAAGCCTTGAGTCAGCCCCACGGCAGGCTCCATGCTCAGTAGGGGGCTTCTTGTCCCTCTGCCCCTCCCCCTGCTCATGCTCTCTCTCTCTCTCTCTCTCAAATAAATAAATAAAATCTTAAAAAGAAAGAAGAAAGAAAGAAAGAAAGAAAGAAAGAAAGAAAGAAAGAAAGAAAGAAAGAAAGAAAGAAAAGAAAGGAAAGAAAGAAGAAAGAAGGAAGGAAGGAAGGAAGGAAGGAAGGAAGGAAGGAAGGAAGGAAGGGAGGAAGGAAAGGAAGGAAAGGAAGGAAGGAAGGAAGGAAGAAAGGAAGAAAATGAAAAAAAAAAAACCCGATGACCTAGATGGCTGGAATATTTTTCAACACAGCTGAACATCATTCCTGCTGGGAATGGTTTTTCCGCCCTCGGTCTTCTTAATAAAATTAAGCTGGTCAGTTTATTTTCTACTTTAAATTATATTTTCCTGCTCCTGTACTAATAAAATGCTATCATCCTAAGTTTCTACTGATTGTACAAATGTTTGAATAATGAACACTAGAACATTTTGCTTCAATTTTTCTAACAAAATTCTGAAATATTTTCCTTTTAAAAATCAATAATTCCTTTTCAATAATTCAAACTCTAATGTTGATTAAAATCTTATTACTATGGATGTATGAAAATTTTTGGATTCATTTTTTTTCCTCATTCTAAATGTTTTCTCCATAAATTCTGGCCTTCTAAAATAATGTCCTTTTTCACGGAAGAAAAATTGTGTTCATAAATAGTTATTTTTCTAGATTTTGCTTACCATACCTCTCTATAATCTTTTTTCTTTTCTTTCTTTTTAAATATTCTCCCTACTTTTACTGTTTTCTTCTATTACACTTGAGTTTTTAATTTCTTTTTTATTCTTAATTTTCTTTAACCCTAACGCCAAAGCCCCACATTTTTTAATGCCTTATACTTAAGTGATTCTATTTTGACATTTTTCTTCATTCTTCTTACATCAGTTTTCATTAAAAAAAGTATACTTTGTCTTGTTAAATGAACATGATTTTTACTAGAAAAATTTCAAAATACAAAAAAACAAAGATTTAAAGAAAAATAAAAAATCCGATGTTCCTCCATTTTGTTTCTTTAATTCCAAATATGAATGAATTCATAGGGGATGGGAAGGAAAAATAAAATAAGAAGAGAGGAAGGCAAACCATAAGAGACTCTTAACTCTAAGGAACAAACTGAGGATTGCTGGAGGGGCAAGGGGTGGGAGGAATGGGGTAACTGGGTGATGGGAATTAAGGAGGGTACTGATGTAATGAGCACTGGGTATTCCATGCAACTAATGAATCACTAAATTCTACTTCTGACACTAGTAATACATTCTGTATTAATTAAATTGAATTTGAATTTAAAAAAAAAAACAAGCTACCACTTTGGGCAGCATTTTCAACACTTTGACTTATCTACTTCCAGAACTTTGCTTAGCATATATAAATTAGTTACTTTATAAAAATGAAAGGATACTGTAAACTGATCCTTGTGGGTACTCCTGGTGAGGCTCAAGAAATCAAACAGAGGAATCAAGGAGCAGCGAGGGTGGCCTTTGTTTGGCCCTAAGGTGTCTGGTAGAGGGTGATGCAGGTGTACCTCGGTGCATAGACAGGAGCATCTGGGGGGTCCCAGGTCTGCACTCCTTGGGCCACTGCAACTGCTGAACCCCAGACTTGCCCTTGGGAAGCTCAGGAAGACACCAGGGAGTCATCTACACCCAAATGTCCTCCACCTAGTAGATGCTCTGCTCTCTGCATCTGATGGTGTGGAATGTGCTGGAATGCAGGAAACGCCGCAGCTGCTGGGAGTGCCACAAGTGCACAATCCATGCTGCCTTTAGGGGGTGCCATAGCTGCAGAGAGTTGTCTGCCACCCTTTGCCAGCAGTGGCCCACTCCAGGCATGTGAAGGCCCCCCGCTCTCGCTGGAGGTTGGGACAGCCCTGGAGGCCATTCATCTTCAGAACTCTCTCCTGGCATCACTGCTCTGCTGTCCTCCAGTTGCTCCTGCAGATCCTGCAGCACAACTCACACCAGTTTCCAATGGAGTCCACTTGCTAAGGAGCCCCTGCCCTGCCACACTGTCCAGCTGGACTCCAGAAACAACAGCGCCAAATTCTCCTCCATCTGCCGACCACCAGGCCCGCTGCCCTGACAAGCCCCTCCGACGTTTTAAAAGAATCTCTGTATATTCAGTGAACAAAGGAAAAATGGTAACTGGTTTTATATTGTCTTTCTTTGATTACTACGAATGTGTGGCTTTCTTTCATTGCTTCCCATTTCATTTCTTTCTTTCATTCTTGAAAGAAAGAATGCTTTCTTTCATTCTTCATCTGCTCTTGACCTTTGTGACTGACAGACAAATTTTTTTTTTCCAGTTGCCCACTTTCTACCACAGTGAATATCTTTCCCCTACTAATTGGTATCTTCCCAAATGCAACCCTGGCCTTCGAACCAGACTTATAATACTTTTAAATAAGCTGACGTTTTCGTTTGTATGTGGTCAGATCTCTCAGTCTTCTCCTTTGTCATTTGTGTTTTTAGTATCACATACACAAAGTCCTTCCTTACCCTAGCATTATATAAATATTCTCCCCAGGAAAAGATTATTTAGAACTGCTTTAAAAAGTATAAAATTGTCTATATAAATTGGGAAAGCTCTGTTATGGTCTTATTTGTTGTGTCAGTGTTCTAAAAATGTATTATTTGGGCGGGCACCTGGCTGGCTCAGTCAGTAGAGCATGTGACTCCTGATCTCAGGGTGGTAAGTTCAAGCCCCATGTTGGGTGTGGAGATTACTTAAAAATAAAAAATTTAGAGGTGCCTGGGTGGCTCAGTGGGTTAAGCCTCTGCCTTCGGCTCCGGTCATGATCTCAGTGTCCTGGATCAAACCCCACATCGGGCTCCTCTCTGCTCAGCAGGGAGCCTGCTTTCCCCTCTCTCTCTGCCTGCCTCTCTGCCTACTTGAGAGAGAGAGGTGATCTCTCTCCTCTCTGTCAAATAAATAAATAAAATCTTTTAGAAAATTTTTAAAAAATAAAAAATTTAAATAAGATAAGCAAAAATAAATTAAAAAATAAAGGTTATTATTTTGCCAAGGAAGAAAACAAAAGCCATCCACTATGATATTCAGGAATGTCTCTTCTCTTTCCCACAGGCTCTGAAGTCACAGTCATTTCTCAGGACAGGCAAATGTCCTGGTCAGGCTTCTCCAGGACTCTCAGCCTTCACTGCCTTTTAAAATGTTTTTCCTGGGACGAGCTACATCATTTTAGGGTCTGGTGCTAAAAGAAAATGTGGGGCCCGTTTTTCAAAAATTATTAATAATTTCCAAAGGGCAACAACAGAGCATTAAGCCAAGCTTGGGCTCCTTCTAAGCACAGGACCCTGTGTGACTGAATGCACAGACCAAAAACCTTTGAAGCCACCTGCCCAAGACCAGTTAAGCCAGTCAAAAAATGTTTCATGAGGTTTTCACTTGATGAGTTTCTAAAAAGAATGTGACTGAATTCTTTTTGACCGAATTAGCTGAGTGAAATGGTACCAGGGGAAAAAGCAAGCAGATTATCAGACTGCAAGTCTTAGAAGTAATTTGGGGATAATATCTGAAGTGAAAACCTGAAATGTGAGATCTTTGAAGATCCCAAAGACAGAATTCCAAAATTTAACAATAACTGCCTATAATGATCATCCTCCAGACCCTGAGCTAAGGGCACTAACAGGAAGGTTTGTTACAGCCCACTTGGCAATCCTATGGGGCAGGCACTGTAGAGACCCATTTCACAGATGAGGAACTTGAGGCTTCGGGAGAAACAGTAAATTCCCCAGTTAACACATCCCATCAGCAGTGAACAGGGGCTCAAATTCAGATCTGAATCACCTCCCTCTTGACTCCATGTTGTTCTGGCACAGTGATCACAGTCCCTACCTTCCACAAATACAAGTGAAACTCTGGCTTTGGGAAGACCATGGGGATGTCCACATGGTGGTCTCACACTTCACGTGCCTTAAAACGGGCCTCATGCTTATGAAAGACTAGGAGCTCCTGAACAGACGTGAACTTGCATGCCCAGGCTTCAGGGCTGACGGAGGTGAAGCTGCTGTGTTTTCTGCTAAAGACAAGGATTTTTTTCTCCCCTTCTCCGTATAAATAGCAGGCTGTTTTCCTAGTTCTTAGCTGAATGCCAAGGCTCAATAAAAAAATTTTAAAAATTTAAATTCTTGCATGGAACATTAAGGATTCAGCAAATGAATCTCAAAAACACAAGTGTGTTCAGGTCCCGTGTATACCCCCAGCATTCCAGTTACTTACTTAAGCCTTGCCTTCACCCAACAGTGTTTAAAAGCTAGTGGTTATATAGGCTTTTGCATTTGATTTGCTTTTGATCCTGCTAGAAACAAAGCTAACATGACCTGTTCACAAAACTGTGTGCATCTGCTCTCCTTTCACAGAGGCCTCCAGACCCAGGGCAAAGTCTGAAAGCAGGAACTGAACTGTCTACATGATTGAAGCCAAAATCGGAGGACATACGACTTTCTTAGTTTTTCAGTTTACTATTTACATACAGATATCAAAATAAAACATCAAATATCTATACCTTTTCCTACTTCCCATGTTCCCTCCAGGATGAAGACAACTGGACAAAAGTTTAAGAAGAAAATACATTTATTCATTCTTCTCATTCATATTGGATTACCAACAATCCAGAAGTGCCTCCTGATTCCATATCTAACATTTGTTTAACACAATGATTATCAATGTCTTAATGAGAACCTGGAAGTAAGATGCTGAAATGACTTCCAAGCCATTAAAGATAACATTGTAAATAATGTAAAAACTATATTTTGTTGTGATTATTTAAAAATTGATAGCCCCACAAAATTTGACCATAAATTCCTCCCATCTGGGTAGTCATGGCCCTTTGCAAAGTCACTTTACTGTTCTCCCATAAAGAAGTGGATACTCTAGAGTCTTTTATCATCTCCGGAGTCTTCGTTGGCCTTGTGACTTGCTTTGACCAACAGAAGTCTAGGGAAATGACATTATCCAACTTTCAAGACCTTGATAGACCTTGCAGCTTTCATTCTGGCCTTCTTGGACTGCTGCCCTGGGATGCAAGAGCAACCAAAGAAGTTGTTCTAGCTTACTGGATGAGAAAAGGCCATGTGGAGCAGACCCATGGAGCCCCAGGCAACAGTCAGCATCAACTGCCACCCACGTGAGTGAGGCCACCTTGGGCCTTCCAGGCCAGCCAACCTTCAACCAAATAAAGCTGCATAAGTAAGCCCCAGGGGAATCAGCTGGGGAACCACCCAGCTAACCCACAGAATTATGAGAAATAATAAATCATCGTTTTAAGCCATTATGTGTTGGAACACTTTGTTACACAGCAATGGCTAGCTGATACATCTACTAATGTTGCAATATGTTGCAAATGTCATGTACAGATGGTAATTCGGCATTGCCTTGGAACCAATCCCAAATGTAGGGACTTTCTAAATGTAACATCATATAAGCATTAGAAACAGATAAAATCTAAAGGGCAGAGACTCCACTTGAGGTCAGGGAGAAGAAAGGATGAAATCACTGAGGGCTTATCAGAATCTCTGGTTTTGTAGGGATTAAGCACAGGCTCTGAGGCCAAAGTGTATGGACTTGAGACTGGACCTGACATTATTAGTTGAATAACCTCAGCCAAGTCGTGCTACCTCTCTGTTCCTTAATATCATCATCTCCCAATGAGGACAGAAACAGTATCTCCCTCGAGGTCTGTGAGGATTGAATTAGAAAATATTCGTAAGCTATTCTGAAACATACATGACACCTATTAAAAGCATAATACTAGCCTTTATTATCAAGGATGGAGGGAGCCTATGTATTTTTTAAGAGTGAATTTAATAATGTAAGGTGATAGCCAACGTTCATGGACCCTGTTCTTCTACACCCTAGCTTTAAAAACCCTAGCCTCTACATTAAGTACCATTGATAAGGTATCTTTCTATCTCTGCTAGAAAAGTTTGGGACAAACAAGAGATTCCACTTCCCCATCTATATTGAGGCGGTGAGAATGGCTCCTTCAAGATTAGAACTTTTTCTCCTTTATTACACTTCTTTTTTTTTAAGCCATAATACTTTTTAGAAACAATAATATTTTACACATATGAGAGTATGAAAACTTCATTTTTATCCAAGCAATCCTGAGTTAAAAGGCTCTACATTGATCAAAACAGATGGAAGTCAACTAAACCATTTATTATTTTCATGTGTCTTAAACTCTTAAAAGAAATCTCTTACTGGACCAATGGTTACCACTCTTAACAGCAATTGCTAACATCACAGCCAAAAGTGAAGCTTGCAAGAAAAAAAAATGTCTATGTTAATTTGTTTTCGTTTAACTAAATGAAATGAAATTCTTGCAGCCAAAATTTCTTCTGATGCTGAGCTTAGTACAACCTGAATAATTCTCTAAGGCTATGTTATCATGACAATTGAAATTAAAAACGTTGGCTACATTCTTGTCTGGACAGTAGATCTTTTACCGATTCTGAGCACAACTTAGATACAAATGTTATTTTACATTCTTGACAGAATCCATTCCGTGTGACCACAGGGGCTGAACATTGCTTCCCTTCCACTTTTTTTCCTCTCTCACGCCTCTTCCACTTCAATGTAAATATTATGAAGCCTCAACTATTTGACTCCACTATGGTGCTAGCCAAACTTAAATGACAGTGATAGTGTGCTGAACATAGCAGCCTGGAAGTTTGTGCAGGAAGAAAGGAGTCTGGCCATAAAACATAGAATGCGCTTTAAAACAGAAATTCAAATTGCAAGGGCCACTCTGGAGCTTCTTTAAAAAAAGACTCTCGGGGGTAATATTAATCATGATCCCATGGTTCAAATGACATCATAGGATGAAGGAGTCTGCTCCGTTATGAATATATTAGGCACCTCTGATGGTTTTTAAAGTCTAATGTGAACTAAAAACACACTGTAGCCAGCACATTTTCTTTTAATTTTTAAATTCATGCGTATCCTAAGAGAAATGAGATCCATATGCTTATAAAAATTCATTTACACTTTGCACTTCATGATGTGTGACAGAGTCTTTTTATACATGTTTTAATGTCTTTGTTTACTTTTGAAAGCATCCGTTCTGTGAGAATAAATTCCAAATAATTTGGAGTCAGAACCCAACTGCCATATTCAATCAGTAGGCACCATTCATACACAACTGATAAGGCTACAAACATTTGAAAAAAAAAAACCCATAAACTCCCTCTGGAGCAAAGAAGCATTGTTAAATAAAAAGATCTAGATGGATGCATATGAATGTTACTAAAATAGTAAATTCTAGAGCTACACTTTAAATATTCTTTTGCCACACAAATTAGAGTATGTGTGAATTTCCTGTAATTAAACTTCAACAACATATGAAGATCTCACCTACACTTCAAGCTCCAAAATGGACACCTAAGGGGGACAAGTCATTTCCTCTCCTGATGTCCTGAAAAGTCTCTTAGGAAATTCCTGAAGTTACTGAGGTGAAAACTTCTGTGTTCTTTGTGTCCACATTGGCAGCCAACCAGAGGGAGAAGGCAGGAATGCAGGTGGCTTTATCTTTACAAAACTCATTTATTCAATATAGAGCAAGAAGACAAAGGCCAAAGTCCAATATGGCTGCCAATAATCAGCATGCTACAGTCACCGGGAAATGCAACAGGCTTTTTGGCCCCCTTGAGGTGAACAAAGTAGGACAAGGTGTCTGTGTCTGGTCTGTTGACCTGACAGAAAGCATGGTCACATGACATTGATCTAAACGCACCTGGCATGTAAAATCTACTTCAACGCAGTAATGACGGCAACCTGGCTGGTCATTAATCCTCACTGGTTTAGCCATAAAATCATCAAGTACTCTTAAGGTTTTGGTGAATGTCCCACGGCTACCAGCTTTGATTAGTAGCTGACAGTGGCATTCCCTTTGATGCTGTTGAAAGTTTCAGGAAATTCCAAGACTAGCATTAGCAGTCTTGACGGCCTCTGTATTTTTCACAAATCTGATATATAGAAAATATGGTCTCCAGGGCTGTGACATGAATGAATTCACTATAAAATATTGATGGGAATGTACAAAGGACAAGAAGAAAGCAACAATAATAAAGCCAATCACAACCGACTGACCCAAAGCAAGTCTCTACTCTTTGTATATAATTGAATTTAATTTATAGAAGTGCCCCAGGAGGGAGTATTAGTCCCATTAAACAGAAAAGGAAACTGAGGCTGTTAAGTTTTATATAAACTTGCCCAAAGCACCACAGCTGTCAGGTGGTAAAACTTAGATTTGAATCTAGCTAGCTCTGCCAACTTTTACCCAGCATGTACACCAGCCCTTCCCAGACTACTTTCTACAGATGGGGTGATCCACAGCTGGTAGGATGAGTTCAATATATGTAAAAGTCCAGGTTAAAAGTGATTAGAGAGGAAAAAATCATAAGAGAGGCTCCTCTCACCTTTTTTTGGATTTTATCCTAAAATAAATAGAAAAGTAAGGAAATAAAAGTCTTTTTCCTTGTTGTTTGTTGCCTCTCTCTAACACATCGACTATAACTGTAAAAGTGAATTGTGACTTTATGCGATTAAGAACTTCAAAAATCGGGGCGCCTGAGTGGTTCAGTGGGTTAATTAAGCCTCTGCCTTCGGCTCAGGTCATGATCTCAGGGTCCTGAGATGGAGCCCTGCACTGGGCTCTCTGCTCAGTGGGGAGCCTGCTTCCCCTTCTCCCTCTGCCTGCCTCTCTGCCTACTTGTGATCTCTTTCTCTCTGTCAAATAAATAAATAAAATCTTTAAAAAAAAAAAAAAAAGAACTTCAAAAATCACTAAAAATGGGTATGTTGCTTAAAATTGAGATTCAAACCCAAATTAATCAAAAACATCAAAATTGCACACATACAGATAAAATCCACTGTATTTCCTAAAAATGTCAGTTTTGAATAGGTTACTTTTTCAAATTCATACTTACTCGCTCTGGATTCAGAGAATTGGATGTATGTATCTACCAGAGTCAAAGTCAGAAGTGAAACTTATTTATAAGGGGCTCTTGATTTCTCAGCTAACTTATTTCATAATTTCCTTGTGGATGAGCCAAAAAATCCATTTTTCACCACACGCCCAACTGGTCCTCTTTGTTCAGAATCAAACTGTCTGGTCATCAATTACAATAATAATATCAATAACAAAAGCACTCTTCTTGTAAACAGGTGTTGTTCACAACCTGGACAGTTTCACCAAAATGAATTTTTTTGTAGATGGAATGTTAGCTTTGTTTTCCTCTTTATCTTCATGGAACAATGTGTGCTCCCCCTGGTGGCCAGAATGATACCTTTGGCTTCTTAGATCATCACACTAATCTTTACACCTTGTTTGCCTAAGGAACGTTTTCTTTTCTCTTTTCCTTTCCTTTTCTTTTTTTTTTTTTTTTAATGTTTCATGGGGTTCTAGGTTCTAATTCAACTCTTCAAAAAAAAATTTACTTCTTTCAATTCATTCAAATACTTCGCTCGTTTTTTCCTCCAAGAGATTTCTTGTTAAATCCAAACCAACTAGTTAAAGAATTTTCATTCTGTTGTGTGTTGTTTGGGGTAAAAGAAAACCTTAGGAAGCTAAAACCACATCCACCAGCGACCGGAAGAACTCCCAAAAGTGAACATTATGTGGCTGGTCTAAGAAACTGGAGATAATCCATTGGTCAATATATCTCACCAGAGAAAAAGGAAATAAAATGTTACAGGATGGAAATGTAATTTAAGAGCTGAATGAACACTCGATCGGCTTATTTCAACCTTAAGAAGAAAAAAGACAGTGGAGGCAGCCCAGGTGGTTCAACTGTAGTGCAGCTGAAATTCCATCAGCCATGAAAACTGTAATTGGGATTCCACTTTTGGATTTGGCCAGCCCAGAAACAGATGTGTGTTCCGACCAAGATCACAGACTGCTTCTCCTGGAGAAGAGCTCTTTAGAATGAAACAGGGGTTTCAACCAGTTTCAACTCCAAAGAAGAGACTTGCCTAAATTGAGTATAATTTTTCCAAGTGTTTAGAATTCCTGAGTTGGATTCTGACTAAATGTGTGGTTCTTGTTGTAATGCCTTGAAAAAGAGGCACTGTGATTCCTCCTTGCTCTGGCCTTAAAAAAGAAAAAGCGAAGAAGAATCCAAAAACAGAAGTTTTGTTTTGTTTTGTTTTGTTTTTTCTAAGTGTAGATCCAATCGTTTGTCTAGAACTACCTCAGCCACGGGACATTTCTTCAGTGAATGAGGCTACAGTTCAGACAGCGAGGTCAAGGTGAAGACCAAATACCATTTTGTGCATAATTCCTGCCCATTAAAAGAAGAGAATCAAGTGTTTCTCATTATGTAGCCTGTCTGGATGCACAGTCCTTTCAACTGAGCTCCTCAGGCACATTTTGGCAAGATTCTAAATTCATATTATCCAGCATAACATGGAGCAGGTAGAGTTTCTTTTGAAAAGAAACTCAGGCCAATGTAATTCTAGCTAGGGAAGCTGATGCCAGGAAACCTACAGAGTGCTTTAACCCAAACCACCATTCAATTAAATAAATCCCATCTTCTTTAACAGGAGTCAAGAAACAAGCAAATGGGGAAACACAGTTGTCTACAAGTGAGGTTCACCTGTCAGGAGGCTAATTCCACAGGGATTTCAAGTGAATTTGGGACAGGTAAGAAGCAAGCTTGTGCCAGGACTGGATATTTACATTTTGTTCCTATCCAGTATTTTTTTCCCCACCCCTTTGCCTCTGTCTCTCTTTCCTGACCTAGAGAGACGGACTCCCTTCAAAGGAAAGGAAAATTGCATTTGCCAGCCCCTCAAAGCTTTGAATCCCTTCGGTGATCTGGAAAACATGTCAGAATATCTTCAGGAAAGACAAAACTCTGTGTCTCTTGTCTCTATGTCTCCTTCCCTTTGGTTTGCTTCCCTTCCTCCTTGCCGAAAAGCAGCCACCTTTCCCAAAGAAGTTATTACAATCCATTTGAAGCACTTCCTCCAATAATGAATGCAACAAAATCCTGCCTTTATTCATTTAAAGCTTGAAGCTGGCCCTCTTTACAAATACTCTGTTTTCAATAAACCCTGTTGATATGCACCCTTTCAGAAGAATAAAGTGAATACAGTGGAGCTGAAGCTGCTGGTATGCAAAGATCAGATCTCCAGACCCTGTCTCTGTGTATATATAGTACAGATCCTTGGTGTGCACTGGTAAATAGCACACATTTAGAAACAGATTCTGCTGTCTGCATTTTTTTTCTGGGAAAGATTCATAAAAGACTGTAACAGTGTTCACCTTTAAGAACAGAGATGAAGATAGGAAGAAACTTTCACTTTTCTTTTAGATGTTTCTGTACTGCTAGGATTTTCTAACAATGTACATATATTACTTTCATTCTTTAAAAAAAAAGGTTACTTGAGTGATTGTCTTTTTTGTTTATTTCCTCTTTAGTCCTTCTCTAAATTAAAAAGAAATATTATTCTTAAATTAAAAAAATAAAAAGGCAAGAAGAAAGACAAATTGCTTTTTCGGGAATGATTTTTTTCTTAAATTGTTCTACCTAACATGGTATTACCTAATTTTATCCTACGTCCCCACTACCTCCACAGCTCCATAAACACAGACACCAAAACTGCAATATTCTGATGGGGTCTTCTGAAAAAAAAAAAAAAATGATTATAATTCTGGTTCCCCAATCAACCGTCAAAATGACTCTCCTATCCTTTGTTAACAGCAAAATCATCTCCAGAGAGATGAAGCAACACCAGTGTCAGCTTTCCTCCAGGCCAGGTCACCATGGGTGTCACGGAACTGGATGGTGCATTTCCTAGACAAGACCACAGAGGCTCAGAGGTCACAGCCTCCATCGGTCACACTACAGTGGAGCAGGGATTTATTTATTTATTTGTTTGTTTGTTTGTTTATTTTTAAAGATTTTATTATTTATTTGGCAGAGAGAGAGAGAGAGATCACAAGTAGGCAGAGAGGCAGGCAGAGAGAGAGGGGGAAGCAGACTCCCTGCTGAGATCATGACCTGAGCCCAAAGCAGAGGCTTTAACCCACTGAGCCACCCAGGCACCCCTGGAGCAGGGATTTAACCCCAGCTCACTGGGAATTCCCATGGCCTGAGACCTCAAGGGAGAAGGATGTCCCTGCATATCCCACATGCAATGTCAAAGCCTGCTGGGAGGCTCTGTGACTGGATGCAGCCCATGACCCATGAAAGGTGACCCCAAGGCCAAGGAATTGTGAAAGGTTCATCTCCAGCCACAGGATACAGGGAACCACTGGGGACAGATTTGGAACATGCCGCCCTTTGCAGGTAGCTTTTACAATGTATGTGTCTTCCATCCTTCCTAGGTGGCTTTTCCCAGCTTTTTTACTCTTAACTCTGGGAGCACAAACACAAAAGTGGGAAATGTCAGGGAAATAGGGATGACAGCAACTCGGAGACAGGCTAAACACAGTATTCTCCTTTCTTCAGAAAGCAGAGGGATGCCTTCTTCCTGGCCCAGGCAAGCCCGTCCCTTCCAGGCAGCAAGCGAGGACTCATGAAAATCAGGAGCATGTAAGGCTCATTTAAGTACATGAGGACAGACTGAGAGGACTTGTGACTTGAAAACATGCTTCCTTTTCATACTTCATTCCTATTATCATTTTGACCAGTTTCTCTGCAGGAAATGCTGGCTCAGAAAACTAAGGACCCCAGACTCAAAGTTTAAGTCCCAGTCCTGGCTCTCTGATGAGATGGTGTCACCCCGTTTTTGTGCCCAAACCCTGCAATTTGCAGTTAGCTGTATGGTTCAGAGAAAAGAAACCCAAGAGCTAGTCCTCAATGTTCCTACCTATAAAATGGAACTTTTTTAAGGCCAGAGCCTTTGAAAACCTGGAAACAAAAGTTTCTGTATGAAAAAAAGCAGATATTGTTTTGTAATTAATACCTTCAGTGGGTATGATCGCGATGCGATATAATAAAAATAATTTCCCCGCTGGTTCCCTCCATTAGTCTGACCAGGCAGCTCCACTTACAAGCAAAACCTTCAATTCAAAAATGCCTTGTGTCAGTTTGAGAAAGCCAAACGTGAAAAGGAAAAACTAAACAATTAGCCCTCTGGTCTAACAATTAGACCCCTGTGTAGTTAGAAATCCCTAGATGGTTTGGTAGCTTGAGATAATTTTCTTTCGCTTTCAAAATGTTAGAAATGTTCCGAGAAAGTCCTCATTGTTGCTCACTGTCTTTTGCCCACTTCATTCTTCTAAGAATCAGCCTCCTGTTAGCATGATTTCTGCACAGTGCTTCTCTTCCGTGGAGTTTCCTGGGGCAGAGCCCTGAAAGCATTCCTCCTTCGCCTTCTCCTCCACCTCCTGCCCAACCCAGGATGCGAGTGCTTATGAATAAACCAATCAAATAATTTCATCTTAATAGTGTTCACGCTGGTAACTGAGGGGCTAGATAGAGTAGGTGAGGCGGACCTACACCACACTGCAGAGTGGACACAGACTTGCTCACCCTTACAAAGCATTCTCCAAATGCTTTCCTTTATTCAAAGGCAGCCATGATTAACAGGTGATGTCACACACTCACCAGTGACATTTTTATGACTACAAAAATTGCAGTTTTATGTCCAGGGTCCCGCCACCAGTGCGCCTGAACTTGGAAGCAATGAACAGCTCTCATGTCCAGCTCTAGAAGACAGTTTCTGGGTTTTTCTGACCCTCATCCCCCTGCAAACCAGAAGCCAGATTGCACCTTTGTACCCGGAAGCAGTTTGTGGTTTAAATTAACAAATGTGCTGACCCCTGAAAACCGAAAACAGTGCTGATGCATTTACATTGTGTCAGATTCCCTATTAGGTGTGGAGGGGTGGGAAGGAGCACCTCCAGGGCAGGCAGTTTTCTAAGCAGAGAAAATACCAATGACCCCAATGACCCTTACTCCTACTCCAGTCTTCTTTGGGGTGATATCATCTCAGAGGAAGCAAAGAGAAGCTCAGCCACTAGGCACTGAGAACATACAGATTATCAGACAATATCCTGGGGGAGAGAAGGAAAACAGGATAGTTCATCCGGGTTTTGCTTGGGTTCATTAATATAAAAATATAAAATAAAGGCCATGGCCTCTCTGTCCATTTCCTAGGTTCCAGACCCCTCTGTTAGGGCTGGGGGGCTCCAAGAGGTGAAGACTAAAGAGTCCCAGCTGCAGAGAGAGGACTGTCGTGAAGTCCAGTCTGGGGATCTCCTGGGAAGGCGGATAGGTCAGGGAAGCAGTAGGAATGAAGAGAAACGGAGTCATTTACTGTAAAAGACACTAAAGAGAGAAGGGGGGCAGGACCCCAGGAAAGGAAACACGGTGGTGCAATATGGGAAGGAGAAAGAGAAGCAGGGAAGACTTCGGGGAGAAAAATTAAGAGGACAAAAGGAAGGCAGGGGAACAAGAAGAAGAAAAGGAACGTAGGATAGGAAGGAGGGAGGAAGCAAAGACAGAAAGGACGAGAGGCAGAGAGAGGAAGGGAAGAGGGAGGGAGGGTGCCGAACAACCCTGGGAGAGGTAGGAAAAGACATTTGAGGTCGGCCGGGCAAGGAAGGCCACGTTGGAGCAAGGATCCGGATGAGGTTGCAACAGTCTAAAGCCAAAATTCAGAAAAGCCTAAAAACCCTGGCCGGTGAAGGAAGTGTGGCCGCCGGGCCGGTGGGCCAGGCGAGGCCTGAGGACCAACGGGGCGGGCCACCCTGCGGGCTGGCTCCGGGCACCTCCTCGGCTTGTCCTGGCTCCCGCGCGCGCCACCGAGACTGCAAGGCCGAGCTGTACGCCCCGCTCCGCCCGCCGGTCCGCCTCTTACTCCGGGCTCAGGTTCGGGCTCGGGCTCAGGGAAGCGCTGCCCCTAGGAGGTCGAGGCCGGGATGGGCAGTCCGTGTAAGCTACTCAGGCCATCCGGGGCCTTGCCGCCCGGGCTGGACGGCTTCCGATCGGCAACTGCGGGAGGAAGCACAGGGGCGTCGGGTCACTGGCGGGCGCGGCTCAGAGTGAGAAGCGGAGGCCTGGGACGTCCGCAAATGCGGATGACAGCGCGAGGATCCGGGGTTGACACTATAGGGGTTTGTTAGAAAGAAGCAGGGACCTGCGCCCTCCAAGGACTCCACGCACCCACTGGCGCCCATCCTTCCGGATCCCCCTAAGGGAGCCACGAGTGAGCATAGCCTTGGTCGTGTTGCAAACGCTCCCTGACCGCAGCCCGAGTGCACTTGCCTTTGCTCCGCACCCTCTCAATAAAGGAGGTGAGGGGCGCACGGGTCCGTAGAGCAGCCGGGGGGGGGGGGAGGGGGGGGGAGGGGTTTCTCAGATCCGAAACCCCCACGCCCCTCCTCCCACCGCCACCCAGACACTCGCCGCGCGCTCAGGCCTGGGGAGCTGCCAGCGCATCAGGTCCAATGTTCCCGGGGCGGCTTGGGACGCTCGCGGTGGACAGGGGGTAACTAAGAGGGAAGCGGGTCACCAAAGCCGCCCCTGATGGACGGCCCGCGACGGCCTGGATCCCTTCGACACCGGAGGCGGCCGTGCTTTAAGTGGGTGGCTGACTTCGTTCTGCTCCGTGGCCCGGGGAATCCAGCTGCTATCCCCACGGCGGGCACAGCACTCCCTGGGGCTTTTGGGTCTCCGAATTAAGTGACAGTGAATTTGCCAGATCAGACGGCATTCTGCGCGTTGCTCTATTATTTAGGGTTTTGGGAAGGGGCCCGAGTTTTGCCTCTGGAAACCAGCAAAGTGACGCCACGATTGCGCAACTTGTTTCTCCTTTCCCAGCCCCTGGCGGCTCAGCTCCTCCTGCAGGAAGCTCAAGTCGTTTATACCTAAAGGAGCCCATTTTCAGCTTTCTTCTTTTCCCCTGCAAGTCCTCCTTTAAAAGGGGGAGCTCGAAGCGCCTTATTTTGAGATCGAGATAATTCTGGATTTTTTTCCCCTGCAGCTGCCCGTGCTCCAGTCCCAGGCTCAACTTGCGATGACTACGCGGAGCTGCGCGAGATATCCAGTTTGAAAACGAATACACACGCACGAGCGCGCGCAAGAGCATCTGGTTTCGCGGAGGTTTTCCCGGCGGGTCTAAAGACCTTTCCAGGGCAGAGTGACCACTCTACTCTCCCCCACCTCTCAACTCTCTTTCCTAAACACAATTGTGGCTGCTCAGCCAACAAGGTCTTCTGACCCTTGCTTGTACACTCGCCTCAAGGTGAGGACCTGTTTAGAAAACATCAGAGAGGAGGTTTTTCAGCTATGGTCCGGCTGCCTCCGACACGAGGGAGAAAATGAACTAAAAAGTAAAAAAAATAAGTTTAGGAGTCTCTTATGGTTTGTCTCCTAAACTCATGAAACAAACCAAGGGTGGCTGGGGGGTAGGGGCGGGTAGGGATAGGGTGGCTGGGTTATGGACATTGAGGAGGGCATGTGCTATGGTAAGTGCTGTGAAATGTGTAAGCCTGAGGATCCACAGACATGTACCCTGGGGCAAAGAATACATTATGTGTTAATTAAAAAATAAAAAAATAATATGTAAAAAAAAAAGTAAAAAAATAAATGAACTAAAAAGTAAAAAAATAAATAGGGGGGTGGCAGAGATAGATTCCACCCCCCCTCTAGGGGGGCGACTCCAGCTGCTGCGTTTTTAGTTCTGTCCACACCAGCCCCCGCCACAGGACCTCTCCTCCCTCTCCTTTCCCATCCGCAGGAACTGGGGCAGCGTGAGTGGCTGTGTCCTGGGGGCCTTGGAGGCTTGAGCCCGCCGCTCGTTAGACGCCTCGCCGGTTCATTTAATCTTAGGGGGCAGGAATGGTGACAAGGGTTTTCAAAATATTGGGACTGCGGTTGCAGGACCACTGGGACCACTGTTGGGGCGGACAGAGGCGGGGACTGAGAGGGGGTGTCCAGAGCCAGGTCGAATGAAACCTGGTTGGCTTCGGTGGATATCTCGGGAAAACTCCAGCAACCTAGTGCTCTCTGGCAAAGTACATTTTCAGGATCAATCCCTTAAAAACTAACCCCAAGGGGCACCTGGGTGGCTCAGTGGGTTAAAGCCTCTGCCTTTGGCTCAGGTCATGATCTCAGGGTCCTGGGATAGAGCCCGGAATGGGGCTCTTTGCTCAGCAGGGAGCCTCCTTCCCCCATTCTCTCTGCCTGCCTCTCTGCCTACTTGTGATCTCTCTCTGTCAAAAAAATAAATAAAATCTTAAAAAAAAAAAAAAAAACTAACCCCAAGCAGAGATAAGTGGAACGAAGCTTAGAGTTGAGTTTAACAAGTATAAACGTATTTTCTTTGAGGAATATGCAATATCTTCTAGATTTGATATTCAAAATCTTAGTCTTTCCAAAGCCTCTCTGGGAGGGATTTTAGAACCAGGAGGCTTTGATGGTTTCTGAAAACACTGTAAATTGTAAATACCAGTTGTCTTGCAGAAACCTCTGGTGGGGTCTGTCACCCGTCCAGAGGCTGGGAAGCAGTGTGTAGAGACGGTCCTGCCCTGGCTACAAAGAGAAATTAAATGGGTACTGAGATTCTAAAAATATCAGGTCCCCTCCAAATGTAGATGAGGTAGAACTTTCCTTTTCTTTCAGGCCCCAAGAATTAAAGTTTCCTTTCACAGATGGAAAATGTAAATCATACTTTCTTGCCTATAAAATAGGTAGCCCAGCCTCGCTACCCTGTACCAAGATAAAATTAATAAATAGCAATGCGACATTGGATTTGGCTTCCCTCAGGGTAACAGTTAATGTTCATTTGCACCTGATTTGGAGGATGCATTGAAAGGCATGTGAAGATAGACAGATACAATACTGCACCTGTGTTGTGCATGTATGCGCTAGAGAATCAAAAGTATTTGCTTGTTATTGAGCATGAATAATATTAAATTGCTCTCAGCAGAAAATTTTTGTTACTTGGGGCGTCTGGGTGGCTCAGTCATTAAGCATTTGACTTCAGCTCAGGTCATGAACCTGGGGTTCCGGGATTGAGCCCCAACCCTACATCAGGCTCCCTGCTCAGTGGGAAGCCTGCTTCTCCCTCTCCCACTCCCCCTGCTTGTGTTTCCTCTCTTGCTGTGTCTCTCCGTCAAATAAATCAATAAAATCTTTTTTAAAAAAAAATTTTTGCTACTGAAAAAAATTCAGTAAATGCTATTCCTACTATTCTTAAAAACTGAACAATTAATGATAGCAAATTGTCTTATGGGGTAAGTTTCTTTGAGGACAATTTAATGATTAGAAAAACTAAAGGCAGCGATTCTTATTACTTTGTAATTTTTCAAAGGGAGCGGGGGAGGAGCAGGGAAGGGGCAGGAGAGGGTCTTTGAAGTCAACTTTTCTGCCAGTGAGAATACAAATAAGCATGTAATTCTCATGATTTTTATGTTTCTGTTCAAAAACTAACACTTGTATGCCAGCTTGAGAAATCATTTTCAGTGATGGGCCTGATTTATTCGATGATCATTTACCTAGATCTTTAAAGAACTGTGAGGGTGAGGAAATTAAAGTATTAATTTAATAACTAAGGTAGCTAATTATTGCTGTGGATTTTGAAAATGGGTGGGACATTTCATAATGAGAAGCAACTATACTGGTAAAAGGGACATGAATGTCAGGGCCATTGAATGGCCCTGTATTTCTTTTTTTTTTTTTTTTTTTTAAGATTCTATTGACTTATTTGAGAGAGAGAGTGAGAGAGATCATGAGCAGGGGGGAAGGGTAGAGGGAGAAGCAGGCTCCCTCCTGAGGGACCCAGGGAACCTGGAACCTGACCTGAACCGAAAGTAGACGCTTCGCCAACTGAGCCACCCAGACACCCAGGGCCTATATTTCTGAAAGAAAGTATCTTCTAAAGAAAATCAGCCACCAACAGATCCCTCTCGCCCTGCCCCAAGTCACCAGAATTAGTTTAGAATACTGAACTGTGTGGTTTTCCCTTTGGATTATTATTACCTACATGTCATAATTTGTTTCTAATGTAGAGTCTGAAATGCCTCAGGACAAAGTTGCTCTGTTAGCAAATGATGGCGTTATTCTGAAGGTAATGAGTCCCTTTTCCTAAATCTTCTTCCTCCCTGATATCAGCCCTGGGAGGGGGGGAATCATTTGTGGATATACTTTTCTAATTCAAATGAACCTCCTTAGTTAAATGATTTGATTTTTGTAATGGAGAAGATTCCATTTCTATTCCTAATTCAGCAGATAACCTCTGTTCTTAAGGAAGCAGTTAGATTTGAGGCCAAGAACAAGACCCTGGCAAAAGCAGGAGGAAGGATTTATGCCTGGGACCCACTGCAGCACTCCAAGACCTGAGCAAAAGCACCTCAACAGACGAAAAAGACCCCCCCAAATCTGTCCTGAAATGTAAAGCTTAGAGGAATGCTAATTCTCAGTTTTTGTAATTTATACCCCAAGATGTTTATGTTCTAGAAAAAGTGAAAAGAGAAAAAAAAATTTCCCTCCACTTGACTGTTATTTATAGTATCTTAATGGCTCCTCTCTACCTCTCTCTCTCTCTCTCTCTCTCTCTCTCTCTCTCTCTCTCATGCTATTGCATCTCACTGAAACTATGTGGAAATAAAGCTTTTTGCCTGGATGTCACATAGAAGGAATCCCCCCCTCCTGTCCCCTGATTACCCAACGCCACCTGCCCCCAATATCCAGCTTGGCAGGCATGAGGAATATCAGGTGGTAAAGATCCTTTTGTGATCTAGAACATCCCTCTGCCCCACACTGCCCTCCCAGTTTATGCTCCGTCTCCTTCACTGCCAGGACTGGGACCCCCTCAGGTGACTCCTTCCTTTTCTATTCTTTTTCTTTTTTTTTTTTTTTAAGATTTTATTTATTTGACAGAGAGAAACACAGCGAGAGAGGGGACACAAGCAGAGAGAATGGGAGAGGGAGAAGCAGGCTTCCTTTGGAATAGGGAGCCCGATGCGGGGCTCGATCCCAGGACCCCGGGACCATGACCCGAGTCGAAGGCAGACGCCCAACGACTGAGCCACCCAGGCGCCCCACTCCTTCCTTTTCTATAGGGTTGTAAAAGTTCCAGATTTCTGGTGAGGAGAACCTAAATGCAGGAAGGTTTGAAATTAGCAAATCCAGCCCTTGTTCACCAATGAGGAAAATGAGACTCAAGAGCAAGTAAGCTTTTCCAAGTTGTAAGAAAAAAAAAAAAAGGATAGAACACAGAGGGCAGTGTAAGAAGGTGCCCCTCACACTGTTGACCATCAATTAAATACCTCAAATCTGTTAGTGGACTTATCAGGGAGTGAATTTATGGAGGGAGAAGAGGAAGGAGAACTTCCAGCTACATTTCCCACAGAAAGAAGGACCCCAAATCACACAGAGTTCAAGAGTCTAGACTTGGGGATACATGATTGAAATGCTCTCTCCATTTCGAAAGCATATGTTTAAGAAAATGAATCAAAGACCAGGGCCGGGAAGGGAAGGAAGGGAAGGGAGAAACGGAACAGAGAGGCAGTGCCTAGAAGAATCCAAATGTAGTCCACCACAGAAGCAAAGCTCTACAAGCCACAGAAAGGTGAGCCTGGATGGTGCTTCTGAATCCTTCTGCAGATGGAGAAACTGAGACCCAGAAAGGAGCAATAACTTGGTCAAGGACACAAAACCAGGTTCAAACCTAGGAGTCCTGTTCGCCAGCCTGACCCTCTTCCTTCCCTCTCCTTATAAGTCAGGAGGGACAGTCCTGGGGACTCTCTCAACTATGCCTGCCTTTCTAGGAACAGGGCATACACCTGTTATAAATCAATCGGCTCCAAGAAGCTACAGGCTTAGGAAGGATTTATGCCTGGGACCCACCCAGGCACCCCAGCTCTCCCCACTTTCTGTCCGTCTCTGTCTCTTTGACTCTCTCACCACGTCTCATGCTTACACTCCTCCCTGGCACCCTTCCTAACCTTAGAGCCATTCATCCGACCCCCTCTCGGCCCTTGCCCCTCACCTTCCCGGCTGGGATGCTTGAAGGTCATCGCTGCGGCCAGTTCCCCGCTGTGTACGGTGACTCCGGCCCCGGGCGGCGCCAGTGGGGGCGCCTGCGCTGGCGGCCATGGCGGGCCCGGGGCGAGGTAGCCGCCGGCCGGTGCGCTGTACACGCCGTGCTGGTTGGACGCCGGGTAGGCGCACGCCGGCAGGAAGCCGCCTACCGCAGAGAGGCCAGAGGCCGACTGGCGGAATAGAGAAAGACCGAGAAAGGCAGACCATCAGCAGCAGACAGTCGGGCGCGCGCAATTACTGAGCTAGGGAATCCTCATTTCCCCCTGCGGTCCCCTCCATTATCCCCGCGCGAGGCCTGGCCTCTCATTTTCCCAGTAAGGACTCTGGCAAAGTGATTTCCCCGCAAATTGTTATAAATAATAATAAGAGGTGAGGGGGTTCACGGTGTCGTGTTCGCCAACTGGGGTTTAGGAGAAGGGAGTCCTCTCCCATATGTGTTCCGGTTTCCACCTTTATTTATTTATTTTTTTAATAGAAGTATCTTGGCAAAAAGCAAGGCAATCCCCTGGACAGCCAGGTTCCCCCAAACTACTGCACTTGAGAAAAGGAGAGAAATACGTGGCGCAGACGCCAACTGGCCGGGCAGCCAGACACACCAACAAGTTCCCTGCCCCAGGGAGTTTTCTCTTCTCTTTCTCTCTCCCTCCATCCTCCAACCCTCCCGCTCCCCCAGTTAAAGACACCTCCTTCCCCTGCCGCTCAGTTACTTGAGTGTATTTAATGTCCGCCTCCAAGGCAGGCTTCTCGAGGCCATTCACTGCTGGAGTGGCCGGGAAGGCCGAGCGGTTCACACTGGCCCAGTCTTCCATCTTGGGGGAGTAGGCAGCACCTTCGCTCCCAGCCAGGGCCCCTGCGGGGACACAGGATGAATTAAAAGGGGCACCCCAATCTGCGCTGAGCACACGCGCGGTTCTCCCGCCCAGACGTTTCCACACGACCAAGCGCTGCGCTTGTATTTGAGTGGGCGGTGGAAAGTCCGCTGGAACACCTGAGATACTCAGACCCTCAGCGATCACAGGCGGAGGGGCAGCGGGGAACTGGGTTTCGCTTTCATTCCTAGCAGGGCAGAGGGAAGAAAGGCCTGCTCCGCGCTCCTCCCAGCCTTCGTCCCGCTTCCCACGAAACAGTACATGTCTGGCGGTAGACCGCCTGTGCGGCCAGGGCTGGGCGCACTCAGCCAAGGGGCCCTTCCGCTGCCCAGAATCGGCGACCTGAAAGGTCCAAGTTCAAATCCCCAGCAGGCTTGTGAGACTTACATGGGTTTCTAAGTCTCAACAAGTGTCTGGAAGGCTATGCAGAACTGCCTCCGGAGACATCCCAGATCTCCCAAAAGAGGCAACAACCCAGACACCCGCCTGCGTCCCAGGCACATGTGTGCTCCTGGAGCACGTGTGTGCACAGGTAACCGAGAGAAGACTCGAGATTTGAGCGCAGACCTGATGAGGTCACCTCCCAGGCAACTGTTCACTGATTGCACCACGGGGAGCTCTGGCCCAGCAAGTGAAGTGGCCCAGGGTTTTTGAGCCACTGGGATAAACAAAGCTGTGCCTGGTCTCCACCTTGGAGGAGCACCGCACTGTCACCGGAACTAAGCATTCAGTTTCCTTCAAGCCTTCCCTCCTCTGTCTTGGGATAAGGTGAGTTTTGCTTCTTACACACGTCCTGAGTCTGCTCACCTAAAAGCATGCAATTCCCTGGCTGGTTTCTTGGGAGCAGGGGACACTATGAAGAGACGGGGGACTCAGTTCCAGCCCACATAAGTTCTTTCTGAGCCCAAATCAATGCTCCCAAACCATCCTCCCTCCCCCTTCACTCCCTCCTGACCCTGCCAAGAAAGAGGAACGGGTGTGCTGCGTTAAAATTGCAGGCAAAGTGCATATCCTTGCGACTTTTCACCCCAGGATGGCTGCAGCCCAGGGGCACTGACAAGGGAGATCCCAGCTCCAGGAGCTGCAGGGCTGCTTGCTGGGCCTGCTGGAGATATAGGCCATTCGACAAAACCCTCCCAACAGCTCCCCTGTGCCTTTCGACTCAAAAGAGCCTTTGGGCCTGGGAGGAACAGAACCCTTTGGGGAATGCTGAGGGAACCCGAAAGATCCGGATCATAAGAAAGGGTCGCAGGATTGACTCTGTGGTTTGTTTGGCTTAGATCTGGTGATAGGGTTTTGCATACTTTTTGCAAGAATGAAAAAGCGCAATTTCAGGCCTCCGAATTTGTGGTCGGCGATTGCTCTTCCATTTGGGAAATATTTTCCATATTTGTCATAAAAAGTTCAAGATGTCCGAGGACTCCCACAGAAGGCCCAAGACCCTCAGTCTCCCTGGCCAGCCCTGAACCCTCCCTTGAGCCAAAACCGGTCAGAGGAGGATGGCGTGCCCGCCCCCCCACCTCCAATCTCCAATTCAGCCCCTTTCAGGAACGGTACAGAGGGCCGCCGAGACTGACCTGTTTGCTCCATAAACGTCCGAATGCCCAGGATGTTGCTGACCGAGTGCGCCGAGGGCCATGAACGGGGTATGCTGACGTGGCCTGCTGTGCCCGGGACCCCGTGGTGGCTGCCCATCTTGGCGCCCGTAGGCGACACAGGGCTGGGGTAGGGATACTGGTAGATATGGTTGTAGGGCAGCGCCGGCTGCGGCGGCGGCTGCTTGCTCGCCTCATAGGGCCCGGGCTGCGCCAGGCTGCCAATCTTATTGCGCAGGATTCGGCTGATGGAGCTCACAGAGGGCACGTTGTACTTGTCGCAGACGCCGTCGGCCAGCAGCCGGTCGCGGATCTCCCAGGCAAAAATGCCAGGGTCGCCCTGCTTGTAGTCCCGGATGTGCTTGACCACGTTGGGGGTAGTGACGCGGGGTTTGCTGCCCCCGATGGCCCCGGGCAGGATGGAGCCTGTCTCGTTGTAGCGCGCCAGGATCTTGCTCACGCAGCCGTGGGATACGCGAAGCTGCCGGCTGATGTCACAGGGTCGGATGCCCAGCTGCGCCAGCTCCACGATGCGCAAGCGGATGGCGTTGGGCAGGGGGCGGCCGTTGACGAACACGCCGCCCAGCTGGTTCACCTCGCCGTACGTCTGCTCTGCGGACGCGCCGGACGACAGTAAATAGGAGGGAGAGAAAACACCGGCGGGTTAGCCAAGAAGAGTGGCCACACCAGGCGAGGGGCCGCACCAGGCGCGCCTTGGAAGGTGATGGGCGGGCGGGTCCTCAGAATCTCGCAACGCGAGGAAACGGACCGGGTCCGGCCTCCAGGAGTGGGCGCCCGCGTAGGGACTGCGGATGGGGACGCCGCGCGCTTCAGCCCTGGGTGCTCTTTCTGGATTTTGACGCATCTAAGTGGCACATCCCCTCCTGCGACACGCCGAACTTCCCCACCCCCAACCTCCTATGGCTTGCGGCGTGCGGAGAACGCGACTTGTCTGGGACCCTGGACCTGCTCTCCCAGGGAGAGCAGGCGAGAGGGAAGGGAGGCACAGGGACCCAACCCGCCAGGTCTGCCCGCCAGTACCACGCTTGCCACTCGCCTCTTACCCATAGCGCGCGGGCCAGCCAGCTGCCTGGCGCCGAGGCGACCGGGGCTGGGCCCGGCGCAGTCCGGGAGAGCTCGGGCGCCGCCGCCGCGGGAGAGGCATAGAGGGAGGGAGCGCGCGAGTCGAGAGCCGCGGCGGTCCGGCCGCGGGCTGGAAACGCGCCGTGCGCCGCCGCCGAGCGTGCAGCCGCCCTCCCCCGGGCCGGCCGCCGCCGCCGCCGGGCGCTCCCAGGACACTCTCCACGCCCGCGACCCCAGGCCTAGAGTGAACTTCATCCGATTAGGAGAAATTCGTCTGACCGGGAGGCTGCAGCGTGCGGAGATCAATTTGACGTGTCCTCCACGTCAATCTCGGCAGTCACGCCGGAGACGCGCGAGTTGGCAGCTCATTGGTTCCCGTCACTGCACCCCGGCACCCCCCTCCCGGGCCTGAAACTCTCCCCCCTTCTCCTGCTCTCCTCCCCCCTCGGCCCTCCTCGGCAACCCATCCCCCTACACACACACACACACACACACACACACACACACACACACACAAGTGCTAACCCCAGCCGGACCTGGGACCTTCCACTCTTTTTGGCTCCCCTCAAAGCCCCTTACGCCTCCACTTTTGAGAATGATGAGGTAATCGTTCCAAATTGATGAGTATTTGTTGGTGCTACTATTAGTACCGGTACTAGTTTTGGTTTTAGTTTTCTTACTACTTCCACCAACATTACCGCTATGATATTAGAGGGTAAAAGTTGATCATAGCAAGGTCGTTAGTGCATGGCTGCCTCTACCGCTCCTCTCCCCCCAGCATGGCATGGGAAGAGTGATGCCAGTGTCCTAGCTCAAGCAAGAGTGCCCTGTGGTGAGCGCTCAACGTACTGCAGGGTGCCTGTCGGGGAGAGCGATTTGCGGTTGAGCAGACTCCTGTGTGTCTCATTTCCAGAGGACATCCCAAACCTGATCTCAGGGAAATCTTTACAATAGTTAATTGCCACCCACTCCAGTAGGATAGTGGTGTGATTTCAGTGATGTGAAAAAGGCACATTCTAGATTCTCTCTGCGGACAGGCACACCCACCCGCACTCATTTCTGATACGTGGCACAGGACGCAAGTCAGAAAGTAATTGTGAATTGCTGCCCCCAGGAACAGGGATCCTTCAGTCTCCGGACCCCAGGCTTGTCCTGGTGGCCTGGCCTGTAGGAGGTCGCTCGTCATAGCTTCCCCTCTAGGCCTAAAGGACAATTTCTTTCTTCCAGGCCAAGAACCCCACATCCTTCCCTGCCCAGGTGACCTAGCCTCATCTTTCACCCAGCACCCTGGCTTCCAGGGGTCCTCGTTAAGTCACTGAATAGTCCTTTCGCCCTTATGTGTAAGGGGGAGGGCTGGCACAACCCTGAATTCTTTGGCCTTAGCGTTACCTGTCAACTCTTCTCTATTCCTTTTTTTTTTTTTTAAGATTTTTATTTGACAAAAAGAGAGAGCACAAGTAGGCGGAGAGGCGGGGGGGGGGGGGGGAGGGAAGCAGGCTCCCTGCTGAGCAGAGAGCTCGGTGCTGGGCTCAATCCCAGGACCCTGAGATCCTGACCTGAGCTGAAGGCAGAGGCTTTAACCCACTAAGCCACCCAGGCGCCCCAACTCTTCTCTATTTCTAACTGTGTCAACACCTGGTTCTGAACTTCCCAGTCTGTGTCGGCAACCACGGCAGTCCCAGAGGGAGTCATACAGTGGCCTCCAAGAGATCGTAAGTGCGGAGGGAGAAGGCTCCCGATTTTGCACCAAACTGACAAAAGGAGGCTGGGATCTGGGAGTTCTGAGCTTGGGGTCAGTGAGTGCTAAGGGCATTGATGGAACTGGCAGGAGCAGGAAGGGGCACCTAGGAGGGAGTGTTCAGTTCTCAGGATTCTCAGCTCTCCTCAGGAAACAGGACGATTCCCCTGTCCTCCGTCCCTGTCCCCAGAGATTCTAGAGCTTGGGAGCCGGTGAAGAGCTTCGCACTGAACCTGAGTGGTGACGCTGCAGGAGCCATACGTGGACCCAACCAGCACAGCCAAGGGAGCAGCAGCGGGAGAGGCATAGAGGGAGGGCGTGCGCGATCCTCTTACCCTCCACTACCCGACCAAAGAGCATCCAACAGCACCTAGTCAACCTGTCGAAATGTGTCAATTAGGAGAGCCTGAGTCATATACCCTGGACTCTCCAGACACAGAGCGAGGGATGTGGGCAAGAATTATCCCTGGAAAAAGAAAACCCAGGTTCAAAAGAGGGGAGCACGCTCCCCTCCTGCTGCACGGAAAACATAGTGCAGTCTTGGGCTCTGGGAGCCTGGGGAGGCCACGGGGACAGGGAAAAGGACAGTCAGCGCTCTGGCGGGAGGTGGGTAGGGTGGAACTATTTGGAAGAGTAAGCCTGTTCAAGACCATGCAGAGTCGGATTACCGAAGGGGGGAAGGGGACGGTTTGGATTAAGGTGGGTGCACAGAGAGAGGAGCTCTGCAAAGGCTCGGAGCAGAGAACTGAGCAAACACAGGAAGCCGAGTGTCCAGAGGCCGCAGGGAGTGTGGTGCGCACTGCCCCCCCTTAGTTCTCTCCAGGTAGTTTGAAACCTGTTAGACTCAGATCTAGATTTTCATTGCCTGGATTTCAAGTCGGGCGCTGGAAACCAAAAACATTGGTTTCTAGACCTGGGAACTACAGCATCCATAACCTAGTGCACCCCAAAGACCAGGTGAAGCAGCTAAAGCCATTTTTTTCTCCTGTAGGAGAGGAGTCAACATGCGCGCTCAGAGAAGGGCAAATAAAGTCAGAGGTGGCACGGTGAAAGCTGGTTCGCAACTGCCCTGTCAGGGGAACGTCACCCCACCTCTGGTAACAGAGTGCTGGACGATGGCAAGGACATGCAAGGAGGTGCAGTCCAGGAGATAATCTGCTCATTGCCCTGGGCCAAGGCCGTTAAGGCTGGGGGATATGGTTGGAGGATTGGACCCAGGAGTTCTTGATGGTGCCAGAGCCCGCCGGCCCTCAGTTCACATTCCATATCTCCCTCTCCCCCCACTCCTCTAGCAGCCAGCTGCTTGTTGCTGGGACCACACAGCGCTAGCCACAGCCTGCTCACAGCCCGGCCCCGGAAAAAGCTTACAGTTTGTCGCCCCCTGTCGGCCTTCGGCTGGACTCTGCAGATTCCCGCGGCGGGCTGGGCTGGGGGTGAGGTAGTCCAAAGGTGGGATTGTCGAAGAAAAGGAAGGAAAGGAAACGTCTCTTCCACTTCCCTTGGATGCAGCTTGGTCCCCTGCACGACCAAAGGGACGGCAGCTTGGTCGGCGCTGAGCCCGCAGAGGTAAAAGAAAAAAAAGTCTTAGTTCCATGTGTCTGTGTTTGCCGGGCTGGGTTTGGCTTGGTTGTTTGGAGCGCCCCAGGCGCAGCCTGCAGGGAAGAACGATTCCCAGGGGCGCGGAGCTGCCGAGCTAAGGGCGAGTGCCGGGACCTGTAATTTGACGGGTCCAGCTAGGGCTGGACGCCCTGAGGGGCGAAGGACGGATTCGAGGGTCCCCGAACAGCCTCAGGAACTGACCCTGATTTCCCAAGGCAGAGAAAGGAGAGGCAGACTCCGTGCCAAAATCGTGAGTTAAAGATGAGGCAGGAAGAGAGTGCCTGCCCCGCCACCCCCGCTCCGCCCCGGGGGCTTGGAAGCTGGCGGCGGCTGGAAGGGTCGTTCAGGGTCCTCCTTGGAGTGACGGTCACGCCTACTTTATGTTTCCTGCGTCGCTTTAATTTTTGGTGGGACTCTCTCAGGGAGCCATTTGGGTGCAAACGAAACGTGCCAGTCACAATAGGCCACGGTGTTCCCGGGAGTCGTGCATTTAATAGTCTTCGGGAGAAACCTAAACACGCCTCTGAAAGCCCGACTCGGGTCCCGCTGGGCTGAAGAAGCAACCTCGGCTTGCCTTTTAGCTTGCCTTTCGGTTCTGCCAGTAAGGCGGAAAACACCGGCAGCATCCCAGGAGGGCCCTGGGCAGAGCCTGGGCCTAACGACCAACGGCGGTAGCCAGCAGCCTCCCACCAGGAACGCAGAATCGGCGCAGGCTCCGAGGGAGCATGGTCAGAATCCTGGGTCTTCCTTCCGACAGCCGCGCCTCGGGCCTGCCGAGCCCGCAGTTGCTCCCGTCTGTGTCCTGGTTCAGCCCAACCCCCGAATTTTTTTCTATGATTTTAAGAGCTCTGTCAAACCAGATCTCTTAATTGTCTTTCTCAAAAAAAAGTAGCGCAGACTATAAATGCATTTTATGCACCAGGTTATATTGTGCTCCCCCTCCCAGATTTGCAAAGGAGAGCCCACGCATCACACTTAAAAAATACTAATGGTAAGAAATGGCTAGCTGCAAGGAGTCATATGGGAGGAAGAGCTGACCCTGAAGAGGGAATTGCAAGCCCTCCGCGAACGCGCGAACAGCAAACAAGCTCCTCGGAACCGGTAACGTGGGATAAAGGCAATGAAAAGCTATTCCGAATGTCCGCTTAGTGGAGGGGGCAGGGGGACAAGAGGAAGCAGGATTCAAGGCTGAATCGGCCCCTTTGCAGATGATCCCCCGCCGAGTGCTGGGCTGGTGCGACCTCCCCGCCAAGTAGACTCACAGGGAAGTGGGGTGGGGGAGTTGTGCTTTGCACCTGCCGCTCCACTTTAGAATACACACTCCGCAAATCTAAATGGAGAGTGTTGAAAATGGTGCCAATTAGCATTAAAATAAGAGCCCCAAGAAGAAGAAATACCATCTTCGACCCGGGTCCCGCGGCTTTTTCTACTCGGCCTGTTGGTGACCAAGGTGGACTTGAAGTTCTTTGCCATGCTTCGCATTTTATTTGCTATTCTGGAAACTTTTATTACCAAAAGCCTGGTCAAGTCGGCTGGGGGTTGGGGGGATGGGGAGTCATGTCTGCCAACACGGGCTGCTGTTGGAAATTCAAGAGGAGAGAAACAAAGAAATTTTTTTTTGTCACTTTCCTAAAATGAAAGAATAGATGAGTGTTTTCCGTGTGAATAACAAAACAGTCTCCGGATTCTGTTCAAAGAGGTAGGGGAAAAAATCGAAAAACATCTGCTATAAAACTCCCACAAGAAATAAACACAGATAAATTGAGCGTGGCAAATGAAGGTCTAAGATACTTTCTATCCTGTGATGCAGGAATCTTAACTACTACATTTGCAGCATCCTTTTTGGAGTAGAAACATTTTAAATGTCACATTTGTGTGATAAAAATAAACTGTGGAAAACCGTGCCATTTGCAGGAAGAAATGGTTTCTTGAACCTTCTGCAGGAGCAGCGTCCTTGTCATTCTTGCATGTGTTCAAATAGGCACCAAATCCAGGGTTCCCTTTATTCTTAAATCTCCCTCATTTCCCTGGCCATGGTCATGTCAGATAAGCTTCAACATCTGTTATAAAACGATCTATACTGTTTAATTAGATCTATTTTATTTTATTCCATCAACATAAAATCCTGCACAGGGCTTCAGGCACTGGTCAAAATACCGCCTTTGCAGTGAGCTCTCAAAAATGTTTATGTGACAGTGCTAAAAGTCTAAACAGCAATATTAAAGTGGAAATATTTGGGAAACTTTAAATGTCCATGGGGCATATCTCCTGTAAAGAGTATGGTACTTGGAAAAGGAGAGATCCAGGAGTAGCTACATGGGTACAAAAGATAGAAGTGACAGTTTTGAAGGCAAGCAAGAAAGCGAGAAGGTGATGGCATGCTTGCCTGCAAGACGGCTTGCATAGGCAACAGTGGGCAAGGGTTTCCTGCTGCCTGGAGGATGCCCCGGTGAATCAGACATGCTCTGCTGCAAATACTGACACATCTGAGACATTCATACTGACCAGTCTAATTGGAACCAGCTTGAAGTGAGCTGCCCTTGAATGCTTTGGAAATTTCTCATCCTCTGTGGACATAGAACCTGGATATGAATGAGGCTGTGGAAACCAAAGGACAAGAGGAAAGCCCTTTTTCCTGAATTAAAGACAATGCCCAGCCAGACCGGTTTACCTGAATTTGTCTGATTTCTTATAAAAGATCAGTCTTCTTCAATATTCAGTGTGTGTGTGTGTGTGTGTGTGTGTGTGTGTGTGTGTGTAATTCAAGCGCTGGAAACTGGGTAATGAAGAGGTTTTGCAGAATGATTGTTGTAATAGTAAGTTAGGCACAAAAGAGAAAAGAATGCTGAAACCTGCTGTCAGGTGATTCTCAACTTCCCCGCAGGCAGATGGACACTGAAGCAGGTGTACTGTCCCCATTTTGTTTACCTATTTCTTGCATGCTTAAAAATTATCATTCATAGTTAGATGTTAGTTTAGTTTTTGTACACTCTGTACTATTTAGAAACGTTACTATTTTGGAATAAAAGCTTTGTTCCCTGGTTGTGGGTTTGTCTGTAGCATAAGCTCAGAAGTCTTGAAGGCCTCTAGAGCTGCATATTCTCAAAGTATGCTCTCCACATTCATTTAATTTTTCATATGAATATTCTGATGCTATTTCTCTCCAGGATGCCGCTTAAATCATATTCCTTGTCAGAAATCAAGTGTCCTTTATGATGAGCTTTCTTTCAGGCACAAATGGGGTTTTTACTTGTAACTTTTTACTGGTCACTTTGTAGCTAATCATTGTTTGATAACTTTTTCTGTCTAATTGCTGCAATATCCCAATGCCTGCTACATATACGTGTATATATATATAATATGTCTGCAGCTTGGTGATGGTTTTGATTTTCTTCCCCCCTCCCCCTTGTGTATGGGCTATGGAGTTTTATTGAAGACCCGTAATGCCTCCGGTTTTGATTTAGTGTTTTGGAGTTTGTGATCTCATTGCCCGGTATGGAAAATATTAGACAGGGTCTGCAGATTGTATGC
>CM052885.1:81385599-81424477 GCA_028534135.1 Potos flavus
GGGGGGGCTCTTTAGAACATTTGATGCCTGAGTCCCACCCCCAGAGATTCTGGTTCATTGTTGGGGTGCAGCCTGGACGCCAGAATTTTGAAGAGCTGCTCAGGTGACTCTAATGTGCATTAAAATATTGAAATCTGTGCCTTAGGGAAGGGACTATAAAATGTGACGCTTCTTGCTTTGCCACTGTTTTCCGGGATCATGATACATGAAAACATGTTTAAATCCACATCTAAAACCTCCATCCTGTGCATTTTTATACAGTATCACTCTGGCTCTTGGAAACAGCTGAAAAGGAATACCACTGCCTTCTCAGTGTGTTTGCTGCTCTAGGTTTGCTATTTTTTAAAAACAACAACACTCTGTCTCCCTGTCCCACACAGGTGATCACAGCCTCCTGGTTAAGTGTAACCATCTGCACAGTGAACTGGGGGTGGGGGCCACCCTGGGAGGGAGCAATTGACAGCCATGCCTGTTGAAGAAGATGTACTTTTTTTTTTAAGATTTTATTAAGATTTTATTTATTTATTTGACAGAGAGGAGAGAGATCACAAGTAGGCAGAGAGGCAGGCAGAGAGAGAGGGGGAAGCAGGCTCCCTACTGTGCAGAGAGCCTGATGTGGGGCTGGATCCCAGGACCCTGAGATCATGACCTGAGCCAAAGGCAGAGGCTTTAACCCAGGCACCCCTGAAGAAGATGTACTTTGAGAGAGGTGGCAAGGAATCAGAAACATTGCCCCAAAGGGAGTCAGAATAATTGCATTGTCCAAGGAGGTGGGAGTAGAGCTAGACTTTTAATGTTAAGTAACATTGTATCCTAAATACCTAACATAGCAGGACAGGCAAAACCCTCAAGCTTCTGGTAGTATCTAAGAAACACTCAATCTTCGTTTCATGTTTTTATGATCATTGCTTTTGTGGTTAGCATTATTTGCTGTGCTTTTAGGGTAGGACAACTTTTTTACAAAGACTGACAGTGTTGCATTTTAGATCTCAGGGCTGCTTTCCCACAAGATTGCTGTCTTGGGGATAACAATAGAAATGTCAATATCATAAGGGGAGGGTAGAAAGAGAAGGAGGGAGGAGGTGAGAGAAAGAAGGAGAAATACTTCATGTATCTTCTTTTAAGTCTCAGAAATCCATTAAAAGAAAACTCCTTTTCATTTTTATTAACCTCACATTGATAATAAACGTTAAGATTTAGCCCGCTTTATTTGATTTGATTTTTATTGTTTTATAAGCTTATGCATATTTCAAAATTTTAACTGCATTTCATTTTTAAACAAGGTCCAAGAAAATCTGAGAGTAAGTCCGTTGCTGCAGGATCTAAATGCCTTTGACTTTTAAAGTGCTTGGTTTTAAGGAATCTTTTTAGCTATAAATTTTTGTTTTTAAGCCACTGCTACAACTAAGAGAACAAATACACTAATTCCTGTGGGGCTTTTCGGACTTGTTTATTTTTTTAAATCTTACAGGGGCACCTTTTGAGGCGACCTTAAAATGTATGTTTTACAAAGTATCGATCTTGTAAAAAATTCTTTTTATTCATCTACTTTAATAAGATTATCCTGTTTATACTGTGTTCTAAGGTAATGTTAAAATAATTTAAACGTACGTGAAAATAAATAATAATAGGAACAATAAAAACTAAAATGCCCTTAAAATGATTCAGCATTTCTCGGCAACAACCAGAAGCTTAAAGGCTACAGGATTGTAAAAAGGCAGTAACAGATGCTGAACACGGACAGCTACAGGACCGTAGACCCTACGGATATGCTGAGAAAATAAATTTTGACAGCGTTTTTAAGCATTGAGACGTTGGCAAAGTGGATAACTGAATTAATAGCCGTCCGGCTGGGAAATACTCAGCATTTGGAATATTGCCTCTTGACAGGCCAGCAGGCGAGAGATTTGCTCCCCTGTAATGGGGCAGCAACAGAGGTGCCGTCCATTTCTCTTTTTGTAATAACACCTCTGGTTGAGCCAAGACTCTGCTTGGTCTCACGTCTCTTCTGTAATTACGTTTCACGAAATACAACCCAGGTCATTTTGCAAGGAGCTGGTCTTTGCATGTGTGGGACATGTGTTCGTGTTTGCAATGTCAGCCAACTGATTTGGGCAGAACGAATCTGGCACTTTCATCTTAGTCTTTCTTTAAACTGGGGCGTAGGTAACTCTGGAAGAGGGGCGGCGGAATTGGCTGGGGCTTAGAGACCAGCAGAGCTTTAATTTGGATGAATAGCCTTAGGTGCAGTTTGATGGCGGTTTAATGGCACCATAGGCTTGAGGTGGTGCTGTCATTTTAGGTTATACTAACCCTGCCCTTCATCAGAGAGGGAATGGGGATTTAATTTGATGGCTCTCTGTTCTCACTGTGCCTTTAGAGCCTTTATTTGTGTCTCTAATATTAAAGCTGATGGGAAGGTTGGGGAAATTTATGAACAGATGTGATTACAGCTACTATGCATGGCAGGATAGTGTGTTTTTAATTGTGGAGTTGGTGCAGAGGGCTCTATACATCCTCTTTAAGCCTCACTATCTATTGAATCAAAAATGCGCGTGCACCTCAAACTCAGAAAATGACCTGGCTACGGAAAGCACAATATTGATGAGTCTGGGCTTTTATTAGTTCTAAAGTTCCCGTCAGAATCCAGGCTTTACCACTTACTGAGACCTAACCCCCTGAGTCTCTGTGGGCTCACCTACAAAAGAGGGTCCTAATAAGGATTAAGTGCTCCCACCATGGAAAATGCTTCACAACAGGAGGTGGTTAATCAGTAGCCATTGTTCTCATTACATTATTTTTCCATATATTTAAGAAACTAATACATTTTAATTTTTGTCTCTTTTATAGGACATCTGTTAGACATGCAGTGGGTGATTTGCTAATAGAAATATTTATAAATCAAGCTATATTAAATTGTGTCTTCAGAAGAAAACAGCTTAAAGCATTTTCCTGAGTTTCTGTTTGTTTGCCACATTCTTTTGTGGTTCTGAGGCACGGGACTGGCTCAGGGCGCTGTAGTGACACCCACTGGGGAGATGGGGTCTACTGTCAAAGGAAGGCAAGTAATAGAGGTGTCAAGTAGCTGCTGTAAACTCTCCAGCTGGAGGAAAGTAAGGATGAAGGAAATCAATAGTTGGCCCAGAGTTTTCCAGTAATATTGGAGAACTGTGGTTTTTGTTGGAGCCAGTCCTTCTGGAAATGTTGGGCCCTGCACTAACAGGATCCCGGGCTTGTTCTGGCTTTACCGGCTGTAATGTCACTCTCTTCCTTTGTCAGAGATAAGAAGATCTTTTACTTCTGTGTTTACTTTCTTGCTCTTTTGTCCTGAGTGGAAGGTTTTCGCTTGATTGTCTGACTTTTAAACATGTTCCTTCTCCCAGAAGAAGTGCTGGGGGCTCTCACAGGGAATAAGCCTGGTGTCTTATGAACCAAACCCAAGGTTTTGGTGTCAGGGGGTTGTCTCCCCACAGAGACCCTGCTTTGATGGCATGTCCCTGGCTGAATGAGAGTGAGGTTTGAGTCCCCAACCTAACACGAATTACCATTTTTCCCCAGAAATTCACATCTTTCTTGAGTTGTGCCACATTTTTTATTTTTCCCCATGCCCATCCAAGATTTTGGTAATGTGGCCTCTTCTGTTCTTAAAAAGGTCAATACCCTTGAGATAACCAGGCTGTTTGTTATTTATACCTCATTCATGGAGGCAGAGTGCTTTAGTGCTCGACGGCCTCTGTTTATTGTACGACACACACTTTATATACTGCAGTGGGCACTGCTGGGTGCTGCCCAGATCCCTCACCCACCGTGCCATCCAGCTCTGAGACACTCACCTCTGCTGCTACCAGTGCTGATGCCAGCAGTTTGCAGCTGAGCCCCCTGCCCATTGCCCTGGGCTGATGACAGCCATCACACCCACGCAGACATCCCTTTTCTGGGGGCAGCCCGCAACTAATGACTGCTCATGTGGAGGTACAAAAGTCTCAAAGAAGGGCACCTGTGAAGGGCTATCTGAGCACCACAGCTCGAGGGGGACAGTAAAGGCTTTTATTGCCATGGCATCACAACCAAACCTCTCCCCTAGCTCCATTGTGAACCTTCATCCCTTGGAGGTGTCGATCCCCAAAACACTCTACAATAAACCTCCTACCAAAAATCCCAACTCAGTCTGCTTCATGGAACCCAGCCCATGACGTATATTACCACCTTTGCTAATCTTGTGGGTTTGTTCCAAAGATGAAGGGTGAAGGCATGGAGTGAAAATCATTGCCACCAAATTACACAGAGATGGAAGCCAGGGTGGTTTCCCACTGCCCTACCATTCTCCTGCCCAACTGAGGGAGCTGCGCTAAGCAGGTGGCAATTCTCAGAGAAGGGAAATGATTTAGGAGGGAGCTGGGGAATCTTTAGCAGGGCCATCTCAGATTAACATCAGGGCTCTTAGAATCTGAGAAGCAAGAGAAAGGCACTAAGCATGAAGGCATGGGGGGGAGGGGCTCAGGGACAAAGGCAGTGGTTTAAAAATGTGGTCTGGCTCTGTTTCCAATGTATGTAAATTTCTGTAATGGAAATACAACAGAACTCCTAGGGTCTCCACAAATTAGAATTAGGGTATATGAACTGTGTTGGTGGCCTTGTACCAGCTCTAAAAAATAGCTTCACTGAGCAAATTAATCAACTAGCTTCAATTACAAGGGAAACTTATATCTACTGAAAAATAAATGACTTTCAGACTCTTTAGAAGGGTTGTGTTAATGGGTACTTCATTTGCAAAAATATAAAGTTCTTTCTACAATTAACACGTGGGTGGCAATTCAGGGCTTAGGATCAAGATATAGCTTTTGTCCCTTATAGACTTTATGTTCTGGTCACCTGTTTCTTAAACTTGGTTATGCATCTACAGCTGGTGCTTGGCCATGGGATAGAGGGAGCTTTCAGCCATGAGAAAGCACATCCTCCTGAAATGTCAATCTCACCTAATGATTTTGGAAAATAACATTATTTTTATATCAAAACAAGCGTGGACCCTATGTTTCTAGCAGCATTATTTACAATAGCCAAGTTATGGAAGCAGCCCAAGTGTCCATTGACTGATGAATGGATAAAGAAGATTATATATATATATATATATATATATATATACACACACAATGGAATATTACTCAGCCATAAAAATAGATGAAATCTTGCCATTTGCAATGACCAAGGTGGAGCTAGAAAGTATAATGCTAAGCAAAATAAGTCAGAAAGACAAATACCATACAATTTCACTCATATGTGGAATTTAAGTAACAAACAAGGGGCTCAGTTGGTTGAGCATCTGCCTTGGGCTCAGGTCACGATCCCTGGGTCCTGGGATTGAGCCCTGAGTTGGGCTCACTGCTCAGTAGGGAGCCTGCTTCTCCCTCTCCCGCTCCTCCTCCCCCAGCTTGTACACATATGCACACTCTCTTTCTCTCTGTCAAATAAATAAATAAAATCTTTAAAAAATAAGTAACAAAACAAATAATCAAAGAAAAAAAAAACAAGAAACATACTCTTAACTATAGAGAACAAACTAATGGTTACCAAAGGGGAGGTGGGTGGGGGGATGGGGGAAATAGGTGATGGGGATTAAGGAGTGCACTTGTCATGATGAGCACTGAATGATGTATGGAATTGTTAAATCACTACATTGTACACCTGAAATTAATATAATACTGTATGTTAACTACACTGAATTAAAATTAAATATAGATAAAAAAAATTTTTCTTCCTAAAAAAAAAAACACAACATGGATTCTTCATGGCATAGGATACAAAATTTTTGCCCATTTGAAGAACAAAATAGATGTCACACTGGAGCCTCTGGGCATCAGGAGGAGTGTTGTGATGGAAACCTCTGAGCCCCACTGCAGGCAGAACGAATCAGAGGTGAAAACATAGTTCCTAGGTGGAAGAGGTCACAAATGGCTAGGGGCCACTGGGCGTTTGGGGAAGGAGTTAGCTTCTGAGATCAACCTTAGAGGGTGAATGGATTTTGACAGGTGGAAGCCCAGAGGGCTAAGGAGGAGCAGGAAGGGCCTTTCCAGGAAAGATAAGTGAGCAAAGGGAAGGTCATGGGAAAGTAGGGGTGAAGAGTAAACAGTTTGGCTTGGGAGGGAAGCAGGGCCCCACACAGAAAGTGGTGGCAGGGAAAGCAGAATGGGGGATGGAGGCCATGCAGCGGAGGCCTTGGAAAACCAGTCAAGGGACAGCTGTGGAATTCGGGGGCCCCGGCGTGGAGACTGCTGAGCTTAGCCCCAAGTCCTAGAGGAAAGAGCACTGGCTTCAGAACCCAGACTGTGCAGACCGAGGGTGACTCCTGGCTCCCCTACTTTCCTCCTCTAGACAAGGAATCAAACCTATGGTTTTGTCATCTGGAAAATGGGATCACAATAAAACTTGTTTCTTTCTTTTTTTTTTTTTAAGATTTTATTTATTTATTTGACAGCGACAGACATAGCGAGAGAGGGAAAAAAGCAGGAAGAGTGGGAGAGGGAGAAGCTTCCCGCCCAGAAGGGAGCCCAATGTGGGGCTCGATCCCAGGACCCCGGGATCATGACCTGAGCCAAAGGCAGACGCTCAACGACTGAGCCACCCAGGTGCCCCCAGAACCTGTTTCTTGAGGATGCCAGGTGGTAATGAGATGAAGAAAATAAGGCGCTTAGTAGAGTGTCAGCTGCATAGCAAGTGATCAGTAAATGTTATAGTAACAATTATTGGTTATAATGATACATAACGCTTTTAATATAATACATACTGGCTATGATGGTTCTCAAGACAAATGAGTGAGAAATCAAGAGGAAGCCAGATGAGCCGTGAGCCGGGAATGCAGAGAGGAAAGTCACCTAGGTAGGCATTTTGCTCTTAGTTATTCAGTAAGGCAGAATTTCTGCAAGCCTCAGCCTGCTGGCCTCAGATATATTTATCCCTGGAGAACAATAGGACATCATTTTAAAAATCCTTTTTAGTTGAGGTATGCTTTCAAGATGTTCTCCCCTGCCATCCCACTCCCAGGCCCCATCGCCAGGTCCCATCCCAAAACACTCAGAATGGGAGCAGCCATTGCTGAGCAAAATGGTGCTTTAGGGATAACCTGGAGGGTCCAGGGGTGAGAAGGAAGCAAAGGCATCACGTACAGGGCCTCCCTAGAGATTGATGAGCCAGGCCTATGGGCGGGACCACCTACACCTACCAGTACACAGGTCTCTTCCCTGAGGACATTACACACCTGTGAGACCATGGACTACTCATTCTTTAAAATTTGACTTTGGGGCTCCTGGATGCTCAGCCAGTGAAGCAGCTCACTCTTTTTTTTTTTTTTTCCCAAATACTTTTATTTTATTTTTTGTGTTACAAGATTCATTGTTCACGTACCACACCCAGTGCTCCATACAATACATGCCTTCCTCAATACCCACCATCAGGCTCGCCCAACCCCCCATCCCCACCCCTCCAAAACCCTCAGTTTGTTGCTCAGAGTTCACAATCTCTCATGGTTCATCGCCCCTCCGATTTCCTCCAATTCACCCCTCCTTTCCCTCTCACAATGTCCTCCATGTTTTTCCTTATGCTCCACCTGTAAGTGAGACCATACGATAATTGACTCTCTCTGCTTGACTTATTTCACTTAGCATAATCTCTTCCAGTCCCGTCCATGTTGATACAAAAGTTGGGTATTCATCCTTTCTGATGGAGGCATAATATTCCATTGTATATATGGACCATATCTTCTTGATCCATTCATCTGTTGAAGGGCATCTTGGCTCTTTCCACAGTTTGGCAATTGTGGCCATTGCTGCTATGAACATTGGGGTACATGTGGCCCTTTTTTGTACTGCATCTGCATCTTTGGGGTAAATACCCAGCAGTGCAATTGCAGGGTTATAGGGTAGCTCTATTTTTAATTTCTTGAGGAATCTCCACACTCTTTTCCAAAGTGGCTGCACTCATTCTTGATTTCAGCTCAAGTTCATGATTTCAGGGTCCTGAGATCAAGCCCCGCATGGGACTCTGTGATGAGTATGAAACCTGCTTGAGATTCTCTCTTTCTCTCTCTGCCCCGGCCCACCCTCCTGCTCCCATGTATGTTCTCCCCAAATAAATTTAAAAATAATTAATTAAAAATAAATAAATAAATAATTTTAAGTTTGACTTCATTTTTTGTCATTAGGTAAGACATTCATATGACCCAAGTGTCTAAAAGATATCAAAAGTGTCCCTTTGAGAAGCCTTGTTCTCACCCACATCCTGCCCTGTCCCCTCCCTGAAATGTACAGGGACACATTCTTGTCATTTGTTTTTGTGTCCTTTTATGCAAATACATGCAAAGAAGAACACATAGTCTTTTCCCCTTTTCTTCCACAAAAGGCAGCGTGCCAGACACATTGCTCTGCACATGACTGTTTTCACTTATCTTGGAGATCTTTCTATATCAGCACATGAAGAACCTCACGTTCTTTTCTTAATAGCTGCATAGTGTTCCACCGTCTGAGTACCAGAGTTTATTCAGTGTTTGAGTTGTGTCCAATCTTTTGCTATGTTGTGGGTGCACAGGTATGCATCTGTGAGATAAATTCCAGAAGTGGAATTTCTGTGCCAAAGGACATATGCATCGTAATCTTGATAAATACTGCCAAATGGTCCTCCACGGGGGTTGTGCCATTTTGTACTTCCCAAAGCAATTTTTTTCAGCCAATCTGTTAGGGGTTGGATGGTGTATTGTTGTGGTTATGTTTGCATTTCTCTTTATATGCACGAGATGGAACATCTTATCCCATGTTGAAGGCATTTCGTAGTTCTTTTTTCTGAAATGTCTGCGCCCATTTTTATATTGGGTTGTTGGCTCTTTTTTTCAGTTTGTAGGAAATCCTTATATATTAGAGAGATTCACACTTTATCTGTAATATAAGAGGCAGATTTTTCCCCCAGTTTCTCACTTGTCTTTGACTTTGCTTATGGTGATTTTTTTTCACATAGAGATTCTTGACTTTTAGGAATTGGATTATTCCTTTTTTCTTTACTTTTATGGGTTCTGGATTTTGTGTCACCATTAGAAAAGCTTTCCTCCCTCCATGATACAAGCCTTTATGCTTCCATCTGGTACTTTCATGGCTCCATGTTTTCCGTTTAATCTGTGATCCATTGGCATTAACCTGAGTGTGTGGTGTGAGGTGTGGGCCTCTTTCTCCAGAGGGCCACTTTGAGCTGACAACTGGCTTGATGATGACCGAAGCTTCCTTACCCATGCTCTTGGCTTCTGATGATGTTATCCCTTGCCATTTCCCTTGTGTATACATGATTGTCCGGTGTCTCCTAAAATGCCCCTCTGACCACGCTGATCTTCAGTCTAAGACATCCAGTGCTCCTCCAGCCCTCCTGGGCAGCACCTATGCTAATTACCCCATTGGTTCACTTCTACAAATGGCCCAGCTCAATGTCACCAAAGAAAGAGAGAAGTTCCTATTTCACAGTCCCAACCAACTAAGTCATTCTGCCCAGTGGGCAGCCCTGCAGTGGGGTCCTCCCTTCCTGGGATCACTATGCTGCCTTAGGGAGGTAGCAGAGTAAAATGGTTCAAACTAACAACAGGAATAATATCATTTATTAGTTAACCCTGTTATGCCCAAGACACTACTCCAAGTGCTTTATACACATACAAAGCATTTAACACAGGGCCTAAGCTACATGTGTTCAAAAAAATATTATTATTTGCACTTCTATTTTCATCTTGCCTTATGTCCCTATACAAGCTCTCTATTTTTTGATGCTAATCTGTCAGCTGTATCTGAAACATATTAGAGTTCAAAAATTGTCTTCGGGCCTTTCATGAAAGGTGAAAAAATGTCCATCGATAAGACTTATGACACTTGAACCCAACAACCAATCTTATCACAAAAAGAGGAATAGCCAGACCATGTCTGCCTCCATATGTTGCAGTAGGAAGCCCCAGGCCTGAAGAGTGAACCTGAGTCTGATCAAAACTCTAGATCAAATTGCCAGCTTACAGGACATGAAAGATAAAGACAGTTATTGAATGACCTCATGAGGATGCAATTAGTCAAATCCAAAATGTGAGATACGCTACACATGTAAATGACCTAATTTATTTAATAAATAAATGGCAAGTTTTAAAAAGAGAGAACATATAGGGGGACCCAGCTGGCTTAGTCAGTAGAGCATGTGACTCTTAATCTCAGATCACAAGTTCAAGATCCACGTTGGGCATGGAACCTACTTAAAATAAAAGTAAAATAAAATATTAAAAAGAGAGAACAAAAAATAAATAAAAACAAAATTAAGATAAATCAACCAATGGAAAGAGTTGACCTTGACCAAATCCTGATTCAAAGAAAACAACTGCAAAAACTCATTTATTGATCAAACATGAAAATAAGCACACTGACAAGATATGAAAAGATATTAAAGGTACTGTTATTTATCTAGGTGTATAATGGTGTTTTTGTTTTTTAAAAATCCTCATCTCTTAGCTGTATATACTAAAACATTTACTGATAAAATGGCATCAGGGATTGACTTTACCACAATCCAGCAAGTGCACCTATACTCTAGTACATTTCTTACCCATGCCTACTACATCAGGAGCTGTTCAGTTAGGAGGCAGATCCTCCATCCTTCCACTGGGCCTCAAGCCTTGAGTTTCCAAGAGGCATTTGCTGAATTTTCCCAGCACAGAGTTACATGAGCATAGGAGCATAACTTGGTTTCCAAGTACCCCTCAGTATGAGCGTTACCTCTAGGCAAGTTTGGTCACATGAATCAGATAAGACACAAGTAGTTTGGTAAGAGTTGACATTCTTAGTTTTTCACTGAAGACATCGTCAAACCTATTTTTAATACCCAGTCTGTTCCCCACAGGAGTTGGAAAATAGTGGTAGCAAGAGCCACCAACCCCTTCTTAAGTGTTTGAGGCACAGCAAAATAAAATAATTTATGTGGTCAATTTCAAATGGTTCTTAAAACTTGTTTTGTTTTGTTCCCAAACATGGTTGAACTCAAATGGTTCTCCAAAGAATGGCCAGTCAATCATTATGCACCTCCTGCTAAATGTCAACTTCCTCCTCACCTCTAATTTATAGATCTACAATTCCTGCTCATGTACAATATATAGATCTAAATTTTGAGGCTAAGTCTATACATGTAATATGAAGCATACTTTTCTAGTGTTGATTTAATAACCACATCACAATGGGGGATACTAAAAAACTTATTCATCAGTGTTCCCTGCATAACATCCGTGGGCAGAATCTTTCCTAGACCCACTGCCCATTTGTCTTTCGTAAAGAACTGGCCTGGTTTGGAGCACCTGGGTGGCTTAGTCAGTTAAGTGTCAGACTCTTGATTTTGGCTCAGGTCATGATCTCAGGGTCGTGGGATCAGGCCCTGTGTCAGCTCAGGGTGTAGTCTGCTTGTCCCTCTCCCTCTGCTCCTCCCTCTGCCTCTCTGGCTCTCTCTCTCAAATAAATAAATGAAATATTAAAAAAAAAAGAACTGGCCTGCTTCTCTCCAATGCAGAATTCTATAACCCATCCCATTTTCCCCAAAGTTTAAGGTTCAACTACCACAATTATATTGGAAATCATCACTGGAGCATTTATTTCCTTTGGCTGGGGGCGGGGGGGAGGTGATGATGTTGGGGGAGAAGAGGGAGAGGGAAAGAGAGAATCTTAAACAGGCTCCAAGCTCAGGACAGAGCCTGATGCAGGGCTCAATCTCACAAACCTGAGGTCATGGCCTGAGCCAAAATTAAGAGTTGGATGCTTAACCGACTGAGCCATCCAGGTGCCCTTCTTCTTCTTCTTCTTCTTCTTTTTTTTAAGTAGGCTCCAGGCCCAATGTGGGGCTTGAATTCATGACCCCAGATCAAGAGTCACATAGTCACATGCTCCACCGACTGAGCCAGCAGGCCAACCTGGAGCATTTATGTCATAATCCTTTTGTGACCTTGCTATTTTATCGGTCTTATCGATATGGAACCTTATTGTATACTAACATAAAATAAAACCAAGATTTTGAATTTTCAGGGAAGCTTGACATGTGTAGTAGCAGCCAGACCCTACTGGGTATGATGGTGACAAAGTCAGGTGTTGATGTGGTGAAAGACAAAGATGAGTGATGGCCTGATATTTAGGGGGAAGTTTTCCCTCTATTGATAATGGTCTTGTGTAAAACAGCTCTATCTGTGAGTACATTTTTTTCCTCTGGAGTGGGACATCAGCCATTTCATTTCATGTGCTTCCCTCATCTCTTGGCCCACAGATTTTTTTATGGGTCATGGTGGACAGTCAAGAGGGCACCATGTCACTCCTGATAACCACAAGCAGATTCTGCCTACTGCTCCACAATGAAGGAAGGCAGCACCCACGGTGTGGTGTGGAGCTCAGATACAGCAACGCTATTGTGCACCATGGCCTTCAGGGCCATCAGCCCTTCTTGATGCTTTGCTTCACATGTGTGTGAATTGTCCTGGGTCACCACCACTCCCACACCAGAGCTGCCCTAGCCAAGAGCGCCCACTGAGAAAGAGCTGCCCAGGCTGGGTGTCCTGGGTGTCAGCTGCACCCAATGAATGAAGTGTGCTCCTATAAGCCTGCTTTGCAGCAGTCCCAGGAGCACTGGGGAGGAAAAAAAGATGTTCTTTAATATTTCCAGTTAGGAATACCTTGCACTGCATTAAACTGACAATTCAGGTCATGAAATTTGTAGAACTGGAACTCTGAATTTCACAAGAGTTGAAAAGCTTCCTAACATTGAAAAAGACTGATAAGAAATGAAAAAATAAAAAATCTAGATGTGGTGCTTTTAAATTATGTCTGGTAAGAAGGAACATGCCTTCTATCCATGTGCCTTTCTTGTGCCAGATATTATGTTAAACATTTGTATATATTATCTTATATGAGTCTCACAACAGCCATTGGAGACTAAACTAATGTGGACTTAGTTTCCCATTGTACAGATGAGAACATTGAGGCACACAGACGCCAATGTGGCCCCACAAACCAGGAAGTGGCTGAGCCAGGATTTGAACCTGGCATCTGCCTCAAGGGTGTACATTTATTCACTATGCTAAGCAGATGGAAACATTGAGGAACAGATACTCTGTTCTCGGTTCAGGAGACTTCAACCTTCCTCTGAGATCTATTACACAGTCCACTCAGAATTTCCCAGAACTGATTTCTGGCCAGTGGGCTATCCAGGTCCTGAATGTCTCCTGCACACCCTCCAGCTTCCCACCTGGAGATGTGTTGATTGCTCACCTGTGCCCTCACCAGGAGGTGGCTGATGGAAAGCCAGATGATGGTAGGCAATTGGGAAATTTGGCTAAGTCTATTTTCAAAACTATTCAGTAGAGGAGATGTTTGCTTGAAGGTGATTTATAAAGTGAAAACCTGGGATAATTTGAAGATTTCAATTATACATCCATTACTTTTTAACTGGAGGCTTGGTCCCATGGACAACAGGTCCACAAACCCCTAAGATTGATTAGGAAACTGTGTCTGTATATTTTCTCGGGAGAGTGTCCTTTGTTTTCATTATATTGTCAAAGAGCTTAAATAAAAAAAAATCTAAAACCATTATTTTCTTTGTTATTCAAACTTGTGGATAAATGAAAGTTTACTGTGAAATAGGCTTGGTGACAAATAAAAAAATCACTTGGGGTAGCACAGCAAGTTTTATTGTTCTTACCAAGAGTCAACTTAGCCTTCCAAAAACACGTTGAACTTGGAATCAGAAGACCTTGGTTATGGGGCCAGCTCAACCACTGACCAGCATGTGCCCCAAGGATAGTCATTACTGCTCATTCTCAGCCAGTTTGCCTGTGAAGAAGCATAACAATATCTGCCTTGCCTACCAACTATGGTGGTTCAATTGTGGGTCTAAAAATTATAAAATTGTCTTGAGAAGTACTTGGACCCCAGCAAATGTCCCCCAGAGTCAGTACATAATGCTGCCCTAAGTTTTGGAGAGTGATGAAGGACAAGCAGTCATCCTGACTCACTGAATACCCCATAAATCTTTCCCTTCCACAAAAGGTGGGCATCAGAAAGAGATTCACTTGTCCTTCCTTAGGTTGGATGTTGAGAAACACCACTGTTTTCCCAGGTTTCAAGGACTCTGGCCTCCCCAGGGGTCCAAGAGCTGCGACGCAGAGAAGGGAGAGCCTTGGTGCTGAGGGCATATGAAAGGCTGGGTCTCCTTCATCTTATGGAGTCAATGGCTTGGCCATGGCTCCATCTCAGGTTATGATTCACACTGACCAGGTAGGAGTAAGGTGGGGTCACAGTACCTGGGTTGGGCCTAATCTTGTCCAGACATTGTTAACCAAACATGGCCACTGCTTACAAACTCAGGCTTCCCTGGCAAAGCTGCAACCCTGAGATTCATTTATTTCAATGGCCCAAAATCCAGTGATCAATCAAGCCCGTGTTGAAGAACCCCCTCTTAAGCCCCATAATGCTTCAGGGTCTCTGTTTGAAAAAATGTGTATTCTTTGGTCTGGTGGCTTTGTATCACTGAGCCTAATGACTGTTTCTGTTTAATTTTCAGATGCTTAATTACAGTGGAACACTTCAACACCATTAAATTAAAACAAGCTACTAGCTCATTCTTGATTGTGGCCTGGCACACTTCCAAATGACGTTTACATATCAGATATTTAATTCATACCACACATTTTGCTAACTTCGGAACAAAACAGGAAAATGCCTTCCACAGATTGATTTGTGAGCTAGGAACACTTCCACCAGGGAGAGGGTTGGGCAGTGTGTCCCATCTGCTAATGAGTTTTTAGTGTTTAGAGGAGACCAGAGTCCCTTTGCTTGTGGTATAATGATTTTCCAATTTAGTTTTCATAAGGACTGCTTATATTACATTTTGTGAAAAGTAATGAAATTACATATTTCTTGTAATCATGATCTTATTTACATGGTCACGTGACTGAGCCTATTATTTGGACTTGGCAAATGAGCAGACATGCCATTAATCCCCAGGCTTTTGGTGTGGAAAGCAAGCTTTTTAGGTGCCATGAACCCCTGCAACACACAGGTATGGTTGTATGAAGGGAGTTAAAGCCAACATAAGGCCCCTGTAAGATAATATTCTTTGGGAATGGATGTTAAGAGTTAGTTTGTGTCTTTACAACATTAGTCATATGGGTATTGTTTGCATCTGACAGTTTTTCTTTTAAGATTAATGTGCTTATGAAAACCTTGTGCGTTACTCTACCAGGCAAGCTTGAAATCCATCAGCATTACCATCGGAATGACACAATGCTGGGGGAGCAAACCAAATGACAAACAGAATCTGGTTTTCAGAGGCCAGTGTGTGTTGAAGAGAAATGATCTGAAGCCAAATTTGGCCTCCTTCCATAAATTCCTCTTGCTACACTGTTGGCACAGTCCACAGAAGGCGGGGGTTGGGCAGATGAACACGGAAGGGGGGACAGCACCTCGGGGAGACGGGCGTCGGAAAGGAAGCATGATTGATTGGGAAACTTGGACTTTATAGCAAACAATAATCATATGTAAAACCAAGTCGGAGAGAAAAACTTCATGAAAAATGGGACTTTTTCTGGATCATTAGGGAAAGTCGTTTCTAACATCACCATTTGACATGCAGTTGGTGATACGCAGTTGAAATACGTGATGGGAAAGTTCAACATCTGCTTGGATTGGGGGAATAGGAACAGAAAAGGGGGACAGTGGCTTAAGGGGAAGAGGACCACAAAGGACCTCATTGTGTAAGAGCTTTTACATTCTGCAAAGGGACACATGAGCTCATGAGAAGAAGATGGGTCTCTAGGCCACAAGAAAATCAAATTGATGGCCAGCTTGAGAAATCCTGATGTCTATGGAAACAGGAGACATGTCGGACGCTTGCAGGGCTCAGGATGAACAATCCTATGCTGATGGAAACTGAATGCCAGGCCAGGCAGACAAGCTGGCAAAGCCCCATCCCAGGCATGTGAGTTGACAGCCCACTAAGCTGGGAAGGATGAAAGGATTCTCACCCATCCCCTCCCATCATGTTGGCTACCATCTTTCTTGGTTTCAGACAGTTTCACTTTGCCCCAGTTTGGCCAGATCCTGCTTTCTCAGCTCAGAAAGTGGGTGGCCAGAAATAGAAGCAAGCAGCCCTCCGAGTTTCATCGTTCTACAGGCTTTCTCAGTCCCAAATCACTTCCAAATGCAGCAGCCCCAGTGGAGCGCCAGGAGATCCACTGCCTGCAGCCACCACACTTTGGAGATGTGATGAATCGGTGGGACCCAAAGGCAGCCATTGCCAGCAGAGTGGGCTGTCACTGCCTGGGGGAGTGAGAGAGAGCACTATACACCCTGTCGGCCCAGGCCAGCCCTCCCCAGCACACACAGAGCTTCAGATGGGTGTTGCCTGGCGTCTGGCTTGGGAAAAGCTGCGGAAGCCCAAGTGTCTGAACGGGATGGGAGATCCAGGAGTGAAGAAGATGGAAGTGGCAGAAGGAGGAACCAGAGAGCACATTTCATCAGCTGCCTGGGACATTCCTAGACATCGCATCTGGGGAGTCCCTTCTCAGCCCCAGGCTTCAACAAAGAGTGTGTGTGAGTGCAGTTCAGACTGGCTGAGCTAGAAGCAACTTCTCAACAGGCTGCATGCATAACTCCGTAACGGAGAGTTACGTAAGGAGAGAGGCCGGTGCCCGAGGGCTGCAGCCCTCTCTCTCTGCTTCCCAGCTGCCTCATCTGCAGGACAGATGATGGTCATCCTTGTGTGCATTTGCTGGGTGGGCTACTTAGCGTGTCCAGAGGGTTTTGAAAGCAGAAATTATTATAATGCAAAAATGTCTTCACCTTGACTTCTCATGCAAGTGGAGTGTATTCCTCTGACACCAACACCCCCCCCCCCCTCAGCAATTTCTTTCCCATGGAGGTGGCTCTTTTCAAAGCCAGCACTGCAGGGAGAAGCAATGGTCCAGAACTGGGTGAAACCTCTGTCAGGCTCATTTTATTTTAATCTACACGTTTTTTGGGAGGGGGCAGCCAGGCAAGGGGATATAGTGTTCCAGGTTCCATCCTGTCACTCACCCCCAACCTTTCCCTGAGCACATCATTAACAACCAGCACCTGTATCTTCATCGGCAAAACGGGAGCAACACAGTGACCGTGGAGGCAGAAGGATGGCTGCGAGGAGTTTCCAGGTCACTGGGTTTTAAAATCAGCATCATAGACCTAGTCTACTGACAGAACCCCAGATGGTTTTTTCCCACCTTTACTGAAGTATACTTGACATTTTAACTTATTGTGTAAGTTAAGTGTACAATGTGTTGATCTGATACGTTTTTGTATTACAAAATGATTACTACCTCCATCCCCAGAACATGGATTTTTTAAAGATTAAAGCTCATGGTGGTGGGTATTGAGGAGGGCACGTATTGCATGGAGCACTGGGTGTGGTATATGACCAATGAATCTTGGAACACTGAAAAAATAAAATAAAAGTAATTGAGGAAAAAATTATAAAAAATAAAATTAAATAAAAATTTAAAAAAAGATTAAAGCTCAAACTCTTGAAAAATAGGTAAGTCAAGGGCATTAAAATGTAGCTAAATGGAGCATCTTTTTCATGATTCTGATATGGATATCTCTATTCTGTTCTGGTGACTTAAAACTTTTGAGAATTTAGTATTCTCATTCTCAACAAATAAATCTTTCATTCTCAACCACTAAATCTTGTTTCCTTTTTCCACCCGGTAAGCAGCCATTTCTCCTACTGCTCAAAGTGAAAACTGAGGCCAGGGTTGCCAGCAAGTGACTTGGACAGATTTCGCCCCACGTGTGGTCTGAGAGCCACTCAGGGCCCTCACTGACAAAGGTCAAGTCCACAGATTTTGTGATCACAGCCACAAATAAATATGTCTTTTCCCCCATGCAGTTTCCAAAACCTCAGAGGCATGTTGCTAATTGTACATGTCATTTTCTTTGAAATCAAACTACAAGTGGCCTAAAAATACTCATATGAACATTGGGGAGGGTATGTGGTATGGTGAGTGCTGTGAAATGCATAAGCCTGATGATTCACAGACATGTACCCTGGGGCAAATAATACATTATGTGTTAATAAAAAAAATACTCATCTGAGATGACACGGGAATACACTAAACATTTGAATTCCAAACAGCCCCGTATGTTACCAGTACAATTCCAGTTCTATTTCTCCTCGATTTTTCCTAAGAGAACGAAAGCTGGAGTGTGGAATGCTGGGCAGGTCTAGAGCTACTAGATTAGGTGACTCAGGGAAGCTCACCCCTTCAGCAGGTGAGGAATGGTAGATGGTCTTAGATCTCCCAGGATACAGGAAGAATTTATATGTCATTTTTTTTATGAACTACTGAAGAGGACATTCATATTATTTTTTAGTCTGATACTTCTAAGAGGACTCTGACCATTCCTCTTCTCCTTTTGAATTACTGGTACAAATACATGTACCTTCTCATTTTAACTTTTAAAATGTTCTGACTTACATATGGTGAAATTCCACTGTCTTTGGTATATGGTTGAGTGAGTTTTGACAAATTGCACAGCCATGTAACCACTACCCTAACCAGGATGTACCTTCTTTTTGTTCGAGAAACACACGTAAATATTGGAAGTCACTGGCTATGGCAATTCTTGCGAATATTGCCTTTCTGCTCATTTTGTACCTGGAGAAATAGAAGCCAGTGATGGTCTTGGAATGTCTTTGCTGAAAAACAACACTTGAAGTACTGTCTTGAGAATAAGCCTCATCTTCCTGAAACATGGTAGACTCCAGGAAAGGCAGTTAATTTAATCAAGGGGTTGAGTGGAGAAGAGTCTTTGTAAGTGAATGAAATTAACTTTTTTGCAATACAAGTTCAAAATCCAAATGATGAGCACAGCTGGATGGTGTTGTGGGGCAACACTGATATTTGACTAGAGCATGAATGTTAGAACCACACCCGGGGCTCCAATCTTTTTTTTCTTTTTACAGTTTTATTGAGGTACGATTGATATGCCCCCCAAAAATAAAAACTTGCATGTATTTAATGTATACAATTTTATGAGTTTGTCTGAAGACAAATCTTGCTCTGCCACTTACTATCTGTGTGACCTTGGGAAAAGTGTTTAACCTCTCTGTGCCTCAGTGTTCTTATCTGTAAAATGGGTTACAATAGCATCCATCTCATTAGGGCATTGTAAGGATTAAATCAGGGTTTAGGCACATGGAGGACAGTCAAAAAGTATCAACTCTTATTACCTTCCTTATTACTGTCAAGAAATACTATTTTCATGAATATGACTCTGTTTTAGGTATACATGCCTGGATCCAGCCACATTGAAAATGACACTGGAAAAGTGTCTCCTGAGAGAGGGAAGTTTGCATCCAACTTCAGACAGCATTTTAATGGAAAAGGCTACCAAAGAGAACACTGGTGGATAAAATCCCAAAAGCTTTTGCTCTGGGCAGACAAGAAACCAACTGAGCAGACATCCCCTTTAAAATGGCTGCCAAACCACCCATGCCCACTCACCTTGTGTGGAGAAAGCGCTGGCAAGGCAAGGGCTCCAGAATGTCAGGACAACTGTTCCTACCTAGAGATGCCTTTCTTCCCACTCCAGCAACTGGAATGGGGAGGCTAAGAAAGGTGCCTCTCAGGCAGTGCTCTGAGCTGCCTAAAAATGCTGGCTTTGAATGAAAAGAAGGTCCCTAACAGACACATTATACCCTATTCAGAACTGCAGACTCGCTTACCAAAATGCCCCAGCTTAGGAGATGAGGGGGAGGTTGTGCTCATTGCTTATCACATTTCTCTGAACGCCAGAATCTCAAATCTCACTGGAGTTTCAAAGGCAGTTCCAGGAAATCCTCAGCACCTGCTTTGTGGTGTTGTTGTTAGGTTGGCCTGGTTCTGTCATCGCTCGCAGCCTGGGCCCCTTCATCCCCTGTCATCCTCTGAAGCCCGGTCCCCCATTTCCATCCCACCCACCAGCTTTGCTCCCCACAGCGCCCACCATCCACCATAAGCCTCACATCCCAGCAGTTGCTCTCCTCAGGCAGGGGCCCAGGACTCCCAGCCCTGACTCTGGACCCCAACCCCCTCCTTCTTATCCCTTCCCATAATGCAATTCCATTCTCCTACTGACAACCCAAGTCTCCCCAGGCCTTGCGCCCTCTGAATCCCTCTCGAAACTGAATGACGATGTGGGGTAAGGGAAATGAGAACTGCAGCCCAGAACCTGGACCTGGAGGCAACCTGGGGGTGGCAGGGATGGGGGCGCCCAGAGTCTGGATGCACCAAGGCAGAGGGGCTGCATTAGACAGGTTTCAGTACAGTGTTTCTTTCTCCTAAGTTTCTGGATTGGAAGACTTTCTCACTGAGAAATTTCGGTTATTGTCTCACCTAACTGTAGTTGTTAGGAGTTAATTGGACACTTAAGTAGTCAGGGCCAGGGTCCCAACCAAGAAAACAGAGAGCCAGGACAGCTAAGACTAAACCACACTAGCGTCCTACTCTACAGCTTAAACAAGACCACAATAGCATCCTGTCGAGCAGCTTCTACAGAAGTAACTTTGGCAAAACATCCTAAAATGAAACAATTAACTATAAAACAGTGGTCACTATCACAAATTGAGGCAGTTAGTCTCCAGATGTCAGTCCAAAAGACCATCAACACATGAACAATAACCCGATAGGCAGACAGGTGCATGATCAAAGCCTTGATTGGCACACCTGAGCAGCTAGTCCACAGAGGGCCCACTCTAGCTTATAAAAAACCCCTGGATTTGAACACCAAATCTGCAACCCTCTTGGGTCCCCTCCCTCTCCGGGAGCTTTATACTTTCAATAAACTTTGCTTTGCTGCCCACCACTCTCTGTCTTATCTAGCTCTTCATTCTTCGAAGTGGTGTGACCAAGAACCATGGGCACTAAGGGAACAAAATTCCTTTAACGTAGTCACATCTGACAAATACATCCTCATAGCCTAGAGACTGAGAGAGGATATGACCTTGCCGGGCGTTGGGGAGGGGGGGTTTGGCTTGTGGGTGTATGTGTGTGTGTACGTGTGCGTGTGTGTGCACGTGTGTGTGTCTGCTTTGAGTTTGTTTACCAAAGCCCATATTTTTTTAAATAAGAAAACTAACCTCTTAGTAAGGTAATCAGAAATTTTCCACAATGTCGCACTGTGGCAGTTTTACTTTATTTGACAAATGCTTTCAAACTGAAGGCAGCATCTAAGTAATAATAGACCCCCATTAGGTAGAGCAGCTCAGGTTTTTCAATGTTGGATAAAAGCAGACTGGTCCAAATTCCCAGTTACACATCGGGCATCTCTTCCCAGGTATCCTGTGGGATTGAGAACCCCCTAGAAAGAATTACTCCATCCCTGCTGTTCTGTTATTTCTTGCTGGGTAACAACCACCCCACAACTTAGTGGTGTGAAACAATATCCATTGTTGACCCATGGATTCTTCTCAGGGGTTCTGTGTGTCAGGAATCTGGACAGGGCAGAGGGAAGGTGGCCTGTGTCTGCCCCTCCACATCTGAGGCCTCAGCCGGGAAGATTTGAATGACTGGAATCTTCTGGGCGTGTAGTTACTCCTGAGTGTGGTGCCTGGGCTAGGGTGACTCCAAGAACAAAGCAACTGACAGGAAGGACCACAGAAGGCCTCTCCTTGTGGCTCAGGCTTCCTCACAGCATGGTGACCTCAGGAGGTCCAGACTTCCTACACACTGCTCAAGACTTGGGTGTTCTGGATGGGGCGCCTGGGTGGCTCAGTCAGTTAAACGTCTGTCTTCAGCTCAGGTTGGGATCCTGGGGTCCTGGTATTGAGTCCAGCATTGGGCTCCCTGCTCAGCAGGGAGCCTGCTTCTCTCTCTCCCCCCTGCTTGTGTTCCCTCTCTTTCTCGCTATTGCTCTCTCTCTTTCAAATAAATAAATAAAATCTTAAAAAAAAAAAACAGATTAAAAAAAAAGACTTGGGTATTCCAATGTACAGGTTGGAGGCTGCATGGCTTGTCAGGACTTCACCTCAGAATTCTCAGGGCATCGCTTCCACACAGTCTGCAGATTACAAGTGAGTCACAAGCCCACGTAGGTTCCAGGGAAGAATATACAGACCCTACCTCTCCATGGGAGGAGTTTAAAAATCCGTGGCCGTGTTTTACAGCCACCACACCTGCCCTTGTGAAGTTAACCATACACTAAAGAGATACTCGTAAATAATCTTAAACATGAATGTGAATTATTAAAATAATAAGAAGCACTAAGTGGGAAAAGAACATATATGGAAGTCTCCTCTGCTGGTCTGTTGGTATTCCATGTACACTCCATGCTATTATAATCACTTTCTATTTAAAAGAATCTCTCTTGGTGAAATACTCGGTAGGGTCCAAACTTGGACTCCCTGTTGTTTTCCTTGCCTTCTTCTCAAGATGTCACCTGGGGCGGGGATAGTCAGATAGGTCTCCCTCAACTCCTATCTATCCTTACGTGGTGTGACTGATGGGCTGTGGGCCAGCTGGTATAGCTGAGGTATGGCTTATGGTGGCCACCTCTGGGAGCCTTGTTGGTGTCCTCTGCCAGTGTCAGCCCCTAGGGAGCTCATGGTCTTCCCCTGACTCTCTAATAGTCAAGGGGTCTCCTGTTATTGGCTCAGCCACCCTGACTCTTGCTGCCAAAGCTTTCAATATTAGAGTCAGAAACTAAACCATCTTCCTTGATCTGACAAAAGTTGAACATTGACTCTTTGTATTGGCATTTTTGTAACGGTTCTTTTTTTTATTAGTGTATAATGTATTATTTGTTTCACGGGACAGGTCTGTAATGGTTCTAACCCATCTTGACACAGGATTGGAAGGATGTTCCAAAGAACAGAGCTGCTGATATATTCAAGAAGATCACCCCTATTACTGGAGTTAACGTTTTCAGCATCGATAGGTACCCAGACTGATGACTCTTCCCGGTAATAATCACAACAACACCTTACATTGTAAATTATACCATTTGAAATGTGATTTCTCCTACACTGACTCATTTCATTTTCACATCCATCCTGTGATGTAGTAGGGGTGATCTCCTTCCTGACAAAGAAACCAAGGCTCAGAGGGGTTCAAAGCCTTGCCCTGGCCCACACAGTAGACCAGGCAAGCAAGGGAGAGTCAACCCTTTTGCTGTTTATAGCATATGATAAAAGTGTCGCTGCAACATTGCAATGTCTCATAGCCTTTCTTATTTGAGGTGGCTGAGGTTACGAGAGTTTAAAGAGGGGGCACAGGAGGATGGTGGCGAGGGTGGTATGACCCTTTAATTCCTTCAATCACCACCATCGAAACACACAGAGAAACCAGAATAGCGAAACCCAATCCCATGAACCTCACACACCAGTGGATGAAAACAAACCCTCCAGCAGCATCAGGAGCTGCAGGGCACCAGCTTCTACTCATGAGGAAGCAGCAGGAAGTGAAGGGGCAACTAGAGCCCTAAGACAAAGGTACTCCCTCAAACCACCAGCTGAACTCAGAGATGCTTGCATTCTCCACGAAGCTTAGTTGATGTTCACAGGGGCTGGAGCAGATGGGACCAGCACACTCTCAAAACCAACCCCCCACACTCCCTCAGGGCAAACCTGAGAGTAGACTGTAGAGGTGGGGATCCCACCTGCACAGGATGGTTATGGGAGAGACAAAGGAAAGGTAAGGTCCAGGAAAGTGTGGGGGACACACAGACCCCAAAGATCTCCGAAAGTCACTGTCAGGTTCGTTAATACCGCCCACCAACCATAGAAGAGGCTTTCTGGAACCGTTTTTAGAAAAGCGACCCTAAATCATGCCTCCTTCTAAAAGTTCCAGAAATCTAATTTAATATAAAAATGAGAACCAAAAAACTGACCCAAGTCAAATCCTACAGAAAATTATTATAAGAAAAAGGAGAAGGCGAAGAAGGAAAAGAGTACATGCAAATGACAGACTTACACTTCAAACTGCCTTCCTGATCTCCTTTTACATCAGTGCAAATAGAATTTTACAATAATTTATAGCAATTTTCAATATAATGATAATGAGTGTACTTTAAAAGCCCAAAGGAAGGATAAATAAAAGTTAATCACAGGACTGTGGAGTTTCTCCTGGAACCACAGAAAGATAACCAGCTTCCCAAAAGACATGGTTTTTTGAGAAGCCTATGTGACATGAGCAAGGGATTCATCAGAAGCATCTTCAGACCCATCCTACATCAGGCCACACTCAGAAAAGGAAACAAGTCCCATTCTGCCAGGACCAACCCAATCAGAGCAAGAGGTGTGTATGTGTGTTGGTATGCATGTGCCCGTGAGTGGAGGAAGGAGATTGGACAACAGACTGATATATGGCTGTCCTTATCAACAACACTCTGCTGAGCGATGACACAAAGATAACACCCCCCCAATTGAAAACTGGCCTGGGGAAGTGGTGGTACTTTGGCAAGACAAGTATAATTGGACAGGGTGCTAGTTTAGAGATCAATGTCGGCTTACTGGAGTTGAGAACTGACAGATGCAGGCAGGACTGTTCACCAGGCACTCAGCAACCTGAAGCTAGGTCAGACACAAGTTGGAGCTAGAAGCAGTAAGAGGAACTCCTGCCTGGGGTTTATGGCTCTGAGTTTGCTGTTTTCAAATGCTTGATATTACTTTTGGATTTGTGGTTTGTAAGTGAAGTCTTGTGGGACATGGGACATGTGCCAGGGGCTTGGAGTCTCCTCCCACACATAGTCCTTCAGCCCCCAGCTCCTCACCTTCTTCCATTGGGATCTTGGCCACTCATTCCCTGCCCTCTGGCTCCTGTGACCCTCCGTGTGTGGCAATAACCTAGTCTCAACAAGCAGAAGGAGCTGGGGCCCAGGCAAAGGGAGGTTAGGATTAGATGTTCCAACCCATGGTGTCTCAGGGCAGGGCAAAGTGGCAGCCATCCCTCCCCAGGCTGGTGGCACCACACGCATCAGGTGGGTCACTTGGTATGGCCTTTTGCCCACTGCTGATCCAGTATGTCCCAGCATCATGGAGTTTACAATCACTGGGGGTTCACCTAGCCATTGTGGACTGGGCAGTGGGCCAGCGAGAAGGGGACACCAAGTTCTCTGCTCCCAGTTGGGGGTCCTACATTTTTCTCTTGTATTGGGTGCCACAACTTGTTACCAGCCCCACACACTCTTTGATCTGTATCAGTTTGGAGTTTTATCACAAGGAATCCATGACTAAGAATTGTTGAAATATGGACAAGGTTCTAATCAGCAACTTCTTTTCATAAGCTAGAGCAGATTTGAGCTTGTTCAATTCACTTGCTTGCTTTCCTTGAGGAGGAAGGAAAGGGATGGAGCCACAGCCTGCCTGTTGACCAAGGACAGAACCTGTAGAACAAGATCCTAACTTTGGGACCTATCCTGAATCTGACCACTTCTCATTACCTCCACAACTGCTGCCCTGGTCCAAGCCAACATCATCTCACATTTGGACCATGGCAACATTTCTGACTGGTTTTTCTAATACAGCAATCGGAGTTAGCTTTTTAAACTATGAATTGCATCATTTCACTAAACTCAGGGGCTTCCCATTGCACTTAGAGTCATAGGCAACTCCATAGTGTGGCCCCCAGACCGCTGTGATCTGGTCCATACCTCCCTCCCCAAACCAGGCTTTCACCACACTCACTTTTCACTGTCCACCTTGCCAACTTGCCCTTCCCTTTCTTGAACCCCAGCCACTTTGGTCTTCCTTCTTGCTGTCCTGGACAAACCAAATTTCTCCTTGCTGTTGCATCTGCTGAGAATGTTCTTCCTCCATATCTTCACATGGCACACTTCACATCATTCCAATGTCACTTGTTCAAACATTCTATCTAAAATCACTCCCTGTATTAGGTTGCATTCACCTGCAAGTAACAGCTTAAATGCTACAGACCTTTAGTAACTCAGTTAACAAGAAGACTAGAGGTGGGCAGTTCCAAGTCTGATTTGGTAGCTCAGCAATGCTCTCAAGAACCAGAGTCTTTCCAACTCACTGCCCTGCCATCCCAACTGGTTGACTTTTTATTTTCCTAAATGTCAGTGTATGGTCACAATATGGCTGCCATAGCTCCAGCCTTCATGTCCTTTTACAACCATGTTCAAGTCAGGAAGCAGTGGTCCTTCAAGGCAAAGATTCCTCTTCAGATGCCTTTTTTAATCAATGAAGGAAGAGAAAGCTTCCATAGAAGCCAACACACTAGAATTCCCCTTCACATCTCTTTAGCTGGATCTTAGTGAAAGGAGCTACCCTTTAATCAATCACTAAAAGGGAAAATAAAAGTTTTATGCTTGCCTTAAACTGATTATACTTCTTTCTCTAGGAAAAAGAAAGTTCACCTCCATTGAGCCATTTTGCCACCTTAACAAAATTCAGTTATATAAATTGAGAAAGAAGAGGGGGAATGGATGTTGGTTAGGCAGCCATTGGTGTCTGAACCTATGCCCCCATTATTGTTTATCTCAGTCTTGTGATTTGTTTTTCCTTATGACACTAATCACTACCTGGAATACATTCTGTATTTATCTGCTTGCTTGCTGTGGGTCCCCTTACTAAAATGGGACTTTGCCTTACTTGTCACTACTATGTTCCCGGAACCTTGGACAGTGCCTGAGAATCGATCTGTATTCACTGAATGAAAGAATGAGAGTTCAGGGGCGCCTGGGTGGTTCAGTCGGTTAAGGGTCTGCCTTCAGTTCAGGTCATGATCTCAGGGTCCTGAGATCGAGCCCTGCATCGGGCTCCCCTGCTCGGTGGGAAGTCTGCTTCTCCCTCTCCTTCTGCCTGCTGCTCTGCGTACATGTGCTCTCTAACTCTCTGTCAAATAATTAAATAAAATCTTAAAAAAAAAAGAAAGAAAGAGAGTTCAATGAATAAATGATTAAAACTTAGGCTTTTTATCTAACCTGTCTAAGCCTCATTTTCCTCATTTTTAAAATGAGGATGATTTGCCTACCTCTCTGGTGACAATGAAATGAGATCATGCAGGAAAAACTCTTAATTCAGTGCCTTGTACTTGAAAGTGCTCGACACATTTAGCTCTCAGTGTTATTCTGTAGCAGCAACATCAGGCAAGTACAGGAAAAGTATAAGCGTACATATTATTTTCATATACTTTTTCTGATTAGGAAATAATGCACTTACAAGTGTCAAGCATTTGAGCACTGTATGACTTAGAAAGTGAAAGATATCCACCCATGGGTATATGTTTTTCCTAAGCAATTTTTTTTCCCAAGAATATACTTGTATAATCTTTACATAAACAGGAAATATTATGCATGCTGTTTCGTAAGTTCATTTCTGCACTATCTATTAAATATTTTCCCATAAGTATTAATGCAAGTATATCTCTTTCTTATTTGATTATATTTGATATAAGATGGAGAACTATTTTTGCTGGAGACCCTGGTGGCCTGCCCAGAGCTCACCTTCTCTCAGGCCATATACATCTTGGAAATCATGGGTGTCTACACTGGTGCTGTGGTCTTCCATGGTAGCCTGGATCAGAAGCTGTCCTTCCCTGTTGCTTTCGCATTTTTCATTCTATGATGCTGCTGTTGAGCATGTTCATTATTACACAGCCTTCCCTTCATGCAGGTCTGTGAGAGAAACAAGAGGAAAATTTACATCTCCTATGATCACACACTGTAAATACTTGTAAGAATTCTCCTCCAGCCCTTTTCCTATGCAAATATAATTTATTTTTAATCTATTGGGGACCGTCCTGGAAATATAGCTTTACGTCCTTGGCTTTCACTTAACATTAAATGATAAATGTTTTTGCAAGGCTTACACAAACAAGATCATCAACTCTTCGAGCTGTAAGAAACTGTAGAAAGCATTTTGTTCTGGCCCATCATGCAAATTTTACAAGATGAGGCACCTCAGGGCTGAGTTGTTTGAGTTTCTCCAAAATGTTTTAATACTTCAGTGATTTGTAGTCTGATTATGCATTGCTTTGTGTACACATCAACCAAAGGTGAGTGTCTCTTTATCCCACAGAAACTGGGATGCCAGTAGAGCTCTCCTCACCCTTGGGTGACTTCGCTGACAAGTATGCTATCCTTACACACCGTTCTGTCAACAGCCCTCCCTCAGGAAGGGTTCAAGACCCAGATAGGATCTGGACACCAAAGCAAACCTGTCAGACCAGCGTGGATCTTAAGAGAAGCTGCCTATGCTGTGCCCTTCTTGGGGATCTAGGTGTTTTGTCGAGCTGGCATATCTGTACTGCAGAGGCAGGAAGGGAAAGAGTGCAGCCAAGTGTGGGACTTAATCCCCAGCAAGATCAATCACGAAGTGAGACATCTATTTTTCCACATGGAATGCCATCACCAGGTACTACTTTGGAAACACATCTGGCTGGTGAAATCTGAAAGAGTGCATGCTTAAAAACCAAGTCCCCTGCTCTATAGCCATGGGACTGGGAACAAATCCTTCTCTGACCTTTAGTTTCCTCTTTTATAAAGAGGGGATCTATGGTGCCCACTTGGTAGAGTTGTGACACCCCCAGCACGCATGTAAGCACTCAATATACAGAAGCTGTTGTGAATAAACTTTCCTTTTTCCCTCTGCAAAAAGTCTAAGACACATAATAGGAGCTCAACAGATATTTATTGCATAAATAGGGGACCCAACTAAATAAGGTCACACAATTTGCAACCAAACAACTGAGTCTGCGGCAATAACAATAATAACAGTTATTACTGCCACACGTGATTCTAGAAAAACTCGATGCCAGGTCTCTTGACACAAAGAATTTCAGATTCTCCTATTCTATGATGATTTCCATCTCCCCCCCCATTTTTTTTTTCAATTTAATTAGCAAGACGATTGTATTGACTTTATTCTCCACCTGTGGATGAAGATAAATACTCCCCTTTCAGACACAGCCAGCTGTTAGTGCTAAGTCTCCTTATGATACAATACTACTGGGGAAGTTCTTTTCCTCATCACAAAGTAACAGAGTTCATTACAATTTGGGAAGTAAAGTAGAACAGAGAAAAAAATAGCCAAAGTGCTTCCACCAAAAGGCAACAACTCTGAGCATATTGGAGTTATTTCTGTGCATACTTTAGTTCATTGTGACCCTATGCAGTATCCAAATTTATTTCCAGCTTTTTTTCCCCGAACATGAGGAACTGGAGTTTTCCAAAATATTCCCTCATTATTCGACCTGTTGCCAATGTTTCACAATTTTAAAGAGTGCCGAAATGAATATAATCGCTTATAAAAATTTTTTTCCGGTTAGGAAAATATTGCTTAGGCTAGATTCCTAGAAGTGAATTGACTCTATGAACATTCTTTGGTACACATTCAAAAGGTATTCAGAAATTGTTCTGCAATCTTTCACAGTCCAGGATATTCTCATTATAATTGGTAGGACAGTTTATTTTCATTTTTTATTTTCAAAAATGTTTATTTTATTTACCAATGGGGCTGAATAGTATAAAATACTTTTTTAAATACCCGTGATTTTTCTTTAATGGGTTATCATATTTGTCCAGGAATTTGGGGATGTGGTATAATTTTTTTTAAAGATTTATTTATTTGAGCAGGGGGAAGGGCAGAGGGAGACAATCTCAAGCAGACTCCCCACTGAGCACAGAGTTCCACGCGGGGCTCTATCTTACAATCCATGAGATCATAACCTGAACTGAAAGGAAATTTGGACACTCAATCAACTGAGCTACCCCAGTGCCCCAGGATGTGGTATGATTTTTATTAAGTTATATGACTCTACAGTTTAAGGATTAACCTTTTATCAGTGAGATATTTTTCAATGTCTTTTTATCAGCATTTTCACTTTGTTTACATGTCCTTTGGGGAATTAAAGGGGTCTTAATTTATATTTAAACAACTTAATATTCTCTTTTTCTCTGAATTCTTATTGGATTTATCAATTCAAAGGTTTCTTCCATGCAGAGATCAAAGATATCAGCCTCTTTTTATTTTCTACATTTTTAGTCATTTACTTTTATGCATGTGGAGGGTTTTGGTTTTGGTTTTGGGTTTTTTGGGTTTTTTTTTTTGCTATTTTTAATTGTGGTAAAAATATATAAAAAAAGATTTTTCCATTTCAACCATTTTTTCAGTGTAAAATTCAATGAAATTCATTATAGTTACAATATTCTACAACATATTTCCAAAACTTTCTCATCACCCATACACAAACTCTGTACCCAGCAAACAGTAATTCCTCATCTCATCCTTCCCCCAGCCCCTGATAACCTCCAATCTACTTTCTGTCTCTAAGAATTTGCCTATTTTAGGTACCTCGTATCAATGAAATCATACAATATTCGTCTGTCTATTGTCTGGCTGATTTCACTTTGCATAACATTTTCAAGGTTTACTCATCCTGTAGCAAATGTCAGAACGTCATTACTTTTTATGGCTGAGAAATATTCTGTTGTATGTACATACATTTTATTTATCTATTCATCTGTTGATGGATACTTGGACCAATGGATTGTTTCCTCCTTTTGGCTACTGTGACTAATTCTGCAATGAATGTTGGCATGTAAGTAACTGTCTGAGCTCCTGTTTTCAATTATGTTGAGTATATTTCTAAGAGTGGAATTGTTGCTAGAACTGATAGAGGAATTCAGCAAAGTTGCAGGATACAAAATAAGTGCACACAAGTCAGTTGCGTTTCTATACACTGACAATGAAGCAGAAGAAAGAGAAATCAAGGAATCAATCCCATTTACAATTGCACCAAAAACCATAAGATACCTAGGAATGAACCTAACCAAAGAGGTAAGGGATCTGTATTCTGAAAACTATGGAATACTTATGAAAGAAATTGAGGAAGACATAAAGGAATGGGAAAACACCCCATGCTCATGGATTGCAACAAATATTGTTAAAATGTCTATGCTGCCCAAAGCAATCCACAAATTCAACGCCATTCCTATCAAAATGCCATCAGTATTTTTCACAGAGCTGGAACAAACAATCCTAAAATTTGTATGGAACCGCAAAAGACCCTAAACAGTCAAAGGAATGTTGAAAAAGAAAACCAAAGCTGATGGCATCACAATTCCAGACTTCAAGTTATATTACAAAGCTGCAATCATCAAGACAGTATGGTACTGGCACAAAAACAGACACATAGATCAATGGAACAGAATAGAGAACCCAGAAATGGACCCTCAACTCTGTGGTCAACTAATCTTTGACAAAGCAGGAGAGAATATCCAAGGGAAAAAAGACAGTCTCTTCAACAAATGGTGTTGGGGAAATTGGACAGCCACATGCAGAAGAAGGAAACTGGAACACTTTCTTAAACCACACACAAAATTAAACTCAAAATGGATGGAAGACCTAAATGTGAGACAGGAATACATCAAAATCCTAGAGGAAAACACAGGAAGCAACCTCTTTGACCTTGGCCACAGCAACTTCTTGGTAGGCACATCTCCAAAGATAAGGGAAACAAAATAAAAAACAAACTACTGGGACTTCATCAAGATGAAAAGCTTTTGCATAGCAAAGGAAACAGTCAACAAAACTAAAAGGCAGACTACGGAATGTGAGACGATATCAGCAAATGACTTATCAGATAAAAGGCTGTTATCCAAAATCTATGAAGAACTTAATAAACTCAACACCCAAAGAATGAAAAATCCAGTCAAAAAATGGGCAGAAGACATGAACAGATATTTCTGCAAAGAAGACATACAAATGGCCAATAGATACATGAAAAAGTCTTCAACATCACTCAGCATCAGGGAAATACAAATCAAAACCACAGTGAGATACCTCCTCACACTGGTCAGAATGGCTAAAATTAACAAATCAGGAAACAACCAATATTGGTGAGGATGCGGAGAAAGGGGAACACTCTTACACTGTTGGCGGGAATGAAAACTGGTGCAGCCACTCTGGAAAACAGTATAGAGGTTTCTCAAAAAGTTAAAAATAGAGCTACCCTATGACCCAGCACTTGTACTACTAGGTATTTATCCAAAGGATACAAACATAGTGATCTGAAGAGGCACCTGCACCCCAATGTATATACCAGCAATGTCCATAATAGCCAAACTATGGAAAGAGCCCAGATGTCTATCAACAGATGAATGGATAAAGAAGAAGTGGTATATAAATGCAATGGAATATTACTTGGCCATCAAAAAGAATGAAATCTTGCCATTTGCAATGATACGGATGGAAATGGAAGGTATCATGCTAAGCAAAATAAGTCAGTCAGAGAAAGACAAATACCATATGATTTCACTCATGTGGAATTTAAGAAACAAAACAGATGAGCATAGAGGAATGGAAGGAAAAATAAAATAAGATGAAATCAGAGAGAGAGACAAACCATAAGAGACTCTTAATCTTAGGAAATAAACCGAGGGTTGCTGGAGGGAATGGGGGTTGGGGAATGGAGTAATTGGGTGCTGGGCATTAAGGAGGGCACGTGATGTAATGAGCACTGGGTGTTATATGCAACTGATGAATCACTAAATTCTGTCCCTGAAACTAATAATGCTACCTAAATTAAATAATTTTTTTTTAAGTTTTGGATGACTTTTTTTTTTTAATTTTTTCACAAATACTTTTATTTTATTTTTTCAGTGTTACGAGATTCATTGTTTTGTTTTGTTTTTTTTAAAGAATGGAATTGTAATTCTATGGTTATCTTTTTGAGGAATTCCAGAAATCTTCCATAGCAACTGCATCTAGATTTGTTCCCAGTCCCATGGCTATAGAGCAGGGGACTTGGTTTTTAACCATGCACTCTTTCAGATTTCACCAGCCAGATGTGTTTCCAAAGTAGTACCTGGTGATGGCATTCCATGTGGAAAAATAGATGTCTCACTTCGTGATTGATCTTGCTGGGGATTAAGTCCCACACTTGGCTGCACTCTTTCTTTCCTTCTTTCTTTCTTTCTTTCTTTCTTTCTTTCTTTCTTTCTTTCTTTCTTTCTTTCTTTCTTTCTTTCTTTCTTTCAGCACGTTGAATATATTAACCCACTGCCTTCTGGCTTCCAAGGTTTCTGATGAGATATCTGCTGATGATATAATTGAGGATCCTTTCTATGTGATGAGTCACATCTCTTGCTCCTTTTAAGATTCTTTTTTTGTCTTTAGCTTCTGACAGTTTGATTATATCTTGGTGTGGGTCTCTGAGTTTATCATATTTGGAATTTGTTGAACTTTTTGGATGTTTATATTTTTCATCAAGTGTGGGAAATTTCTAACTATTATGTGTTCATATAATCTCTCTGTCCCTTCTTTTTCTCTTCTTCTACTTGGGTTCCCATGATGTATATGTTTATCTGCTTGATGGTGTCTCCTGGGTCCTTTAGACTCAGTTCAATTTTCTTCACTTTTTTCTTTGTTTCTTGAACTCAAAAATTTCAATTTACCTATCTTCAGGTTCACTGATTCTTTCTCCTGCTTGCTCAAAGCTACTACTAAACCTTTCTGATAATTTTTTTTTGTTTCTATTATTGTGGTTCTTAACCTCAAAGAAACCTTTTTATTTTTTTATCTTCTCATTGATATTTTTATTTTGTGCATATATTATTTTCTTGGCTTTGTCTGTGACTTCCCCTGGCTCTTTGAGCATCTTTAAGACAGTGTTACTGGTGGAAGAGTCTGTGTTGTGTGAATGGAGGTCTTTCCCCATGAAAGTTTTACATGGAGGTCTTTACTCAAATGAAGACAGCCAGAAGGAAGGTATCAAGCACAAAACAGTTTATTAAGGGCAGTACATTCTCATGATGGGAGAGGGGTAAGCCCAGAGGGGGCAAATGCCCTGAGGCAGTCAATGCCTATAGTTTACCCTGAGGCAAGTGGAAAAGGAAAGTGCCTGTTCTGCACCTGTGGCTCTTCCTCTGTCAGCCCCAGGGTCTTAGAAGCCACAAAGTCAGGATCTTGTGACCCAAGCCTTCTAATGTGTAACCTGTTTATTACCACCCTTACCTCTAGCTCATGTTTAACTAACTACCTACTCTGTCAGCAGGTGGTTTAAAGACTTTGTCTAACAAGTCCACTATCTGGCCTTTCTCAGAGACATTTTCTGAATGGGTCATACTTCCCACTTTCTTTGTACGCTTTGTGATTTTTTTTGTATAAAAATGGACATTTGAATCTTATAATGGGTTAACTATGGAAATCAGATTCTCCCCCCCACCACCACCACAGTGAAGTCACTGTGCCTGTCCAGGGAAAGGCATGGGCTTAGAAAAGACCCAAGAAGACCTTCAGTTTACACATTAGACTGATCCTTGGCACACAGCCAACTCATAACAATCAAAGAAACAAAATAAATCCAAACCAAACAAAAAGCAAAAATTTTTTAAAAACCCAGAAAACTTTGGGAAAGAGTCAAACGCTTCAGTGTCTGGCTTCCAAAAGGGAAAAATAAAGGGAGAAAAAAAAGAAAACATGAGCACTGGCCCTTTCAATTCCCTGGAAGCCACTTCAGCTAGAGGAGATTGCAGCAGTGGAGGTAAGGAGTGCCACAGTGGTGGCCTGACTCTGTGTCTGCACCTCCACAATCAAAAGCAGTGATCAGTGATCAGAACACAGGTCTCTGATATTTGGAGGACAAAGTCCTCCCTGGCTTCCACAAGCTACAAGCAAGCTGTTTCAGAAATAAGTGCATGGTTTCCTGCCATGGCATGAGATGAGCAGCCACCAGCTAAGAGTTAAAATTGACTAAAATTAGGCAAGATTTACCATCTAAGCCTTCCCCTAGAAGCTGCAAGCCTTCAAATAGACTCCAGAATTCCAAAATAGTTACCTGACAGTTTTGCCAATGCAGATGTTGTCCAGAAGGACAGAGAGATTCCTGAGTCCTGCTCTACCATCCTCCTCGAAGTCACTCAATTGTATCTTTTGGTGCATAAAAGGTTTTTATTTTGGTGGAGTCCAATTTTTCTATTTTTTTCTTTTATTGACTGTCATTTTTAAGAAACCTGAAATCCAAGGTTATATACTTTCCCTCCTAGGTTTTCTTCTAAAAATCTTATAGTTTTTCTTTTAAATTCTGATCTTTCATTCATTTTGAATTAATTTTTGTATACGATGTTATTAAGGGTCCAACTTCATTCTTTTGCATATGGGTATCTAGTTTCCCCAGCACCATTTGTTGAAAAGATTGTCCTTTTCCTATTGAATGGTCTTGGCCTCCTTGTCAATGTGAAGGTTTATTTCTGGGCTCTCTATTCTATTCTATTGGTCTATATGTCTGTCCTTATGTCAGTAGCACACTGTTTTGATTCCTATAGCTTTGTAATGTTTGAAATCAGGAAATGTGATTCCTCCAGTTTCGTTCTTCTTTTTCAAGATTGTTTTGACTATTTGGATCCTTTGAAATAACACATAATTTTAGGATGAGTTTTTACATTTCTGCAAAAATGCCTTTGGGACTTTGATAGGAGTTGTATTGAATCTGCAGATCGTTTTGGAGAGCATTGATATCTAAACAGTGTTAAACTTCCAATCCATGACTGCAAGATGTCTTTCCACTTATTTAGGTCTTCTTTGATTTCTTTATCAATGTTTGGTTAATTGCCATCACCCTGAGAGAGGATGAGGCTAGGGAAGACAAATGAGCTCTGAAGACTCATTTGCTGAAGGTATAGCTCTAAAAAGATAATGCGGCTAGTTCACTCATTCTTTCATTGACTCATTCCTTTCACTCAACAAATATTTCTGGAGTGCTTATTCTGCAGCAGGCAGTGTTAGAAATATGATAATGAACAAAAACTGATATTCTGTAATGAAACATTTCCCGAGGACTTCTTATATGCTTGGCCCCACCTGAGCACCAGAGAAACAAAAACATGTCAGGGTCAGCCCTCAAGGAGTTCAACTAGGAGGTCAAACATACAAACCAATAATTGTGTATACATAATTGTGTTACAATTGTGCCTATAATTGTGTTTACACAGTTGTGATACATAAGTGCCTATATGGTAGATACAGAGGCCCCAAATCTATCATGTGTATGCTGAGCTTGGAGAGATCAGGTATCAGAGAAGTATTAACAGAGGTGGTGCCTGTGCTAGGTGGAAATAGGACCTCGCATGGGACAATATGGCACAGGGCGTGGGATGGGTTGCAGGGTACATTCTTGGGAGGGTAAGTAACCTACACAAAAGAACTGAAGCATGGACTCACGAAGAATGGGTGGGTGTGTTGTAGCAAAGGAAGTGCAGTTGGGATGAGTGAGCAGGGCTGATCGAGCAATAGCAAAGTCTTATGCCATGCTGAGGAGTTGGCATGCTATCTGACAGGCAATGGATGCCCACTGAGGGATGACGATCATATAACAGTGACATGTTCAGTTTCTTTTTCGAAAGATAATTATTATTCCAAGAGGGAAAACAGGTTGGAGAGGTGACATAGAGGCATCAGAGATCAGACCACTGACCAGACCACCAGACAAGGAACAGCGTGGGCCTGGACTTGATATAAGAGTGGGGCAGAGTTGGGTGTTCGAGATACTTAAGAAGTGACTGATCACCTCCAGCAGATATAAGAGAGAAGAAACAGTGACACCTTGAAGTACACTGGCCCAGCTCCCACCACCCTAGAAATCTAGATATGACTATAGGGAGTCCCAGAAAAAACAGTCCTGGTGGGAGGTAAGCAGAGCATCCCATAAGAGGCAAATTACTCCTGTTCTCCCAGTAACCCAAGTGGAGGCCCTATACCAGGGACCTGTGGGGTATGCAGGTACCACATTTGCCCTAGAAGGCAATTAGTGCATCCCTGGGGCCTGTTAGATCACATAAGTCTCCTTTATGGCTTTCCTTCTCACAACACCCCTATTCACCCCACCTCTCATTGTGTGTTCAGGAGATGAGAGCCATTTCCTTCCCCCTCCTTTCCCGGCCAGCTGACAAGGACACTTCAACAATCATGCACACGAAGCCGAAATTTAAGTCTGCACAGCGCTTGCCCAAGCTCCTCCAGAAGGCCTGTCCTTGCACGCTCAGAGTAGACTAGAGATGTTTGCTTTGGCTAACACACACAAAAATGCTGATGGACTAAAATGCAACACCACCACATAATAGTTTTTAATGCAAGCAGTTTTGAGATTAGTATAACGTTAGCTTGGAGAGGACAAGGAGAAAGAAAAAAATTGATGTTACAATTTTAGGGGACACGGCAGTATTTGGGTAATTTTATAGGTCTGATATCCATGTGGTCACAACAGAGCAGTATTTAGGAGAGAAAAAACCACACATAGAAAACTAAAACATGTCCATATGTTTGATAGTGTTGCTGGATGTAAGCATGTCAGAGTGACTTTGTCAATGTGACGTCATCTGGGTGAAAATCCATTGATGTTTTATATGTACTATTTTTTTCTTGTCTAGTCCATTCATTCCTATTTATTTCAAGAAAATGATGACTACAATACAATAATGTGGAATATTACTGATACTATAACCTGACCAATATATTTTCTTGAAGGTTCCATTGTGTCATATGAACTAAAACTTGTTAACCTACATTACTGTATTTTATCCATTTATGTGACACTTGATTGGCTTTGCACAAATTGAATTATTGACAAGTCGAAGTTTTTAAAAGATAGCATATGTTATGAGATCCAAACAACCAGTCTATTGGCGATAAACCTGTCAGAATTTATAAAATTTTAGATGTATATGTTCTTTTAAAAAGAAATTAGCCTTTTAAAATAGGCTAATAAAAAGATATGGTCGAGCAGGGAGCTTCAGGGAGCCCTGATAGGTCCGAGCAGGTAACACTTTCCTGGCCCTGGTACTGTGCCAAATATGTTACTTTATCTCATCCAGTCTTCTCAATAAGCCTATGGGACAGGTACTGTCATTATTACCCATGCATAGATGAGGACACTGAGACACAGAGAATTTAATTTATACAAGATCACACAGCTAAGAAGTGGGGAGCTGAGATCCAACCTCAGTGTTGAGAAGCTAGAGTTCCGGCTTTTGAAACCTTTCATTGGACAACATCTGGAGGGATAGCAGGACCTGTGAACCACAGGTCCCTCAAGAAGCATTCACCACAGGGGTCCCTGGGTGGGTCAGTTGATTAAGCATCTGCCTTCAGCTCAGGTCATGATCTTGGGGTCCTGAGATCAAGCCCCGTGTCATGCTCGCTGCTCAGTGGGGAGTCTTCTTCTCCCTCACCTTCTCCTTCTGACCATACCCCCTCAACTTGTGCTCTCTCTGTCTCTCTCTCAAATAAATTTAAAAAAATATTTTTAAAAAAAGAACCATTCACAGCATCTGGCATCTGTACCACAAGCCTACTTGACACCAGACCCCATGCTCCTTGACCTTAGGCTTCTAAAATGCAGTGGTGGGGAGAAAGCAAAATCCACCCAAAGGAAGCAAACAAAGCAATGAACACTACATACATAATTGCATCAACTATATATGAATAAACTGAATCAATGTTCCTAAGTTCTTTGTCATTTGTTTTGTCTTAGGTCCTACCATTTGCTCTCTCAGTCCGCTTAGAACTGCTCTTTCATCTTTTGCCCAGCCCCTAGTTAAACCATCACGAAAAAGCAAATAACTGGGGTCTCTGAAGCAGTGAGAGCTTCCTGTTTTGAAAAGCACCCCGGAGGTACATTGGCTGAAAAGAAGGATGCACAAATCAGCGCCAGCCCCATCAGTGTTGTCAAATGGTGGGGGTCATCAGATCGGGTCAGTGCACCACTGCCAGCATTTTTATAATAAAATAGGATATAACACAATAAAGTTGTTTGGTGAATCTTTTATTTCAATTAAAAATTATAAATTAATGTGTATATTGGATCACATTGTAAAATGTATTT
>CM052885.1:81424977-81468185 GCA_028534135.1 Potos flavus
CTCTATCGACTGAGCCAGCCAGGCACCTCAAAATGTTTTCTTTCTGAGCTGTAGTCAAAATATCTGAAAGAAATAGTGCTTATGGGGCACCTAGGTGGCTCAGTGGGTTAAAGCCTCTGCCTTCGGCTCAGGTCATGATCTCGGGGTCCTGGGATCGAGCCCCGCATCGGGCTCTCTGCTCCGCGGGGAGCCTGCTTCCCCCTCTCTCTCTGCCTGCCTCTCTGCCTACTTGTGATCTCTCTCTCTCTGTCAAATAAATAAATAAAATCTTTAAAAGAAATCATTTCCCGCAAATGAGGACATCTTTGGTCCTCTCAGTCTGGGTGAGGTTCTGTGTAAATCACACCAAATAAAACACTTACAGAACACCTACAGAGATGGGGCAAGCTAATGGAGTCCCCTCCCTCCCAGAGAATATGATACAGTTTCTTCACTGATGAAGACCTTAGTCTAGAAAGTTCTGGAGGGCCAAGAGGTATTTATTAAAGAGAAGGAATGTGGGATGGAATATGTCAGGCAAGTCAAGCCCTGTTAGTGACCCTGAATCTGGTTTACTGATGACGGTCAGCTTGTCAACCCTGAAACAGCTGCCCCTCTGGATAAGCTGCTACCTAAGGTAGAGGAGACATCACATGCATGTTTCTCACCTTCAAATTCCTGTCACCGTCCCCCATCAACCTGCCCCTTCAGCCTGAGATCTTGAACTTCTGCTGGGTTGAATCAAAGCCCATCTTCACCTCACAGTGCCTCTACCACCAAATCAGTTTCCTTCTTCCAAGTTCTCCCTGAATTCCAAACCTTGCCTGAGCAGCACAGCCTGATGCCAATCCCTGCCTCATCCAACCTTCTTCAAAAATCCTTGCAGTCACTGCTTATCAGATTGCTTGTGTCTGTGTTTTCATCATTTGGCTCTGCGTATTTGTGCTTCCCCAATCCCGAGTCCCTGAGCTTAGACCATTAGCCCAGGGGAGAGCCAGACCCCACCAGGTCAAGGACCACCAATCCCTGGAGCTTGTACACCACACATTGAGCTCTCAGATGTTGCCTGCTTACTACAAATGTGTGGCCTTGGTTGATAGACATTCTAGGTGTGGGGATGAAACATCCTCGGAAAATGGGATCTGTGGCGAGCAGGCTGTTTTGAGAAGCTAGTGTCTGCGTCTTGTGCATGCATTTAAGTCTAAATGCAGTCGTTGACTTAAATGTTGCAGCTGCATCTATTACATGGACAACCCAGCTCAACCACCTGCCCTAGCACATGCTTCTCTGCCTGCCTCTTACCACCACCTATTGGCTCCCAGAGGAAATGAGAATCAGCAGTACATCTGAGGGTATGTGTTTCCATCCAAGTTTCCAAGAGGCTTCCAGGGACTAGCAATGATCACAGGAGAAGCCAACATGTAGAGAATCTGATGCCTGAGAAATACTTTTGCCAATAGCTCCTGGTTCTGTCCTCCTGCCCCTCTTAAAAGTTAGGGAACTCAAACATAGCACCAGCATTTGTGCAGAAAATTAAGTAAGTCCCCAAAGAGAACATGAACGTAGAGAGGTGAGCTACCCACATTCTGGGAAAACCAGAGCCCCAAGCCCACGTTGCCAAGCACCTTGCCTCGGCAGAATTTCTATCCGTGATGCATCTATTAGATTACCTGCCTTTGTCAGAGCCTACAATGCGGACCCTGAGCCAAGCAAAACCCACAGCCAGATCTTTCTATGAGGTCTCAGCCAATCCTTTCTCTGCGTGTTGCATCAGTATAAGGACAGCCACTGAAGCAGAGTCTCACATGATAATCCAAGCTACTCACCAAAAACACAGATATTTCCCAAAGTAGAATGGAGGCTGTGTCCCCGCCCATCAAAGGTGAAGATTCTGCATAGCAAATTACTGGCTCTGAGTTAGGCTGCCACCTTGAACCCCAATAAAATCTGGCTAGAATGGGCTGTAGGGAGCTGAGTTCACGATGGCTTTCTCAGAAAGCGAAGATCTAGAATCGGGATTTTCCTGTTTCTAATTCTGATGTTTGTCACTGCTCCAGAAAGAGCACACAGCCCAGGCATTCCCAATTTTGAGAAACTTAAGGGTTGAGCATTTACCACCAGAAGGAAATTTTCAATGAAACAAGACAAACTCTTTTTAGTTACCTATTTCCGTGTAACCAACTGCTTCACAATATAGCAACTTAAAACAACTTGTCATTAAATGAAAGCAAATTATTAAGATTAAATAACAATGTATAATTTCTCATTCTGAGGGATGTCTGGGGGTGCTTCTGCTCTACCACATGTGGGCTACCTGTGCTCAGCAGGGAGGTCCTGGACGACCCAAGGCAGCCCCTGTCACAGACGCTCCGTATGGCCTCAGCCTCCAGAGCCTCCTTGCATGACGACTTGCAAGATGGCAGCCTGGTTCCAAGGGGGCCAAGGCAGAAACTCCCACGTCTCTTAACAGGCTTGGCGTTGACACAGTGTCACCTCTGTTTCGTTCTGCTAGTCAGAGTAAGGCCAGATTCAAGGGGAATGGATTCAATGGAAGGAGCAATAGCTCCTCCAGGGAGAGGAGGAAACTAAGGACAACCTATCACACAGACCATTACCGAGAAAAGAGAACCAGAAAGGCCCCATTCTTCTGCCTTCTGTGCTGAGGAATGGAATAAGTCATAACCTCCCGGAAGAACAGAGTCAAGAATCACTATTCGGAGGGTCATGAAGATTAAATAAGACTCATTCCTAGGTATTTACTCAAGAGAAATGAAAATATGTGTCCACAAAAGATTTGTACAAGATTGTTCACAGAAATATTTTTTAATAGCTCCAAACCAGATGCAACTCAATTGTCCACCTAGGAGAACGGATAAACGTATTACAGTATATTTATTCGATTGGCTAATAGCAATTAAAAATAACAAACTATAAGACACACAATAATTTAGATAATCCCAAAATTATCATATTAAGTAAAAGGAATCTGTCACATCAAAGTACATAATGAATAATTCCATTTATATGACATCCAAAAACCGGTGAAACTAATCTGTACAAGTGGGGTAGGGTTTGGGGTTAATTGCAAAGGGGCACAAGGAATATTCCGAGAAATACATCTGAATTGGGGTGATGGTTATGTGGGTGTATACAATTGTCAAAATGTATTGAACTAAACCCTTAATATTTGTGCATTTTATTTTAATTGTACCTAAATAAAAATATAAAAACAAAAACGAAAAAAGACTGAATAAGATAATTACAGTTAGTGCCTTGCATATGGCAGACAGTTGTGGCTCAGCAAATGTAGCCAATTGCTGTAAAATCCTGGTGTCCCCAAGGTGCCCTGGAGGACCACATCAGACAGGAGGTACCTTTTGAGAAGCTGCAATGTTCAAGGCTGGCTCCAAAGCTCACTCTACTGTGGGTTTGCTGGGAACACAAGAAAACTTGGTTGCCTTTTCTCACCTTCCTTTTCTTCCCTGACCCATCTAAAATGCTGCAATTTTTTTTTCCATGAAAACAAAGGTTCAGCGGAGACTAATTTTCCATTTCAATGAGGATGCAGAGGTGCAGGGAAGGGCAGGGTGAGTCCTCAAAGGCCGGGCTCTGAGCTTCCTGGCCCCTCCTCCAATCGGCTCCCCCTTTCTCCCATTTCATTTGTTGCAGTGGTTTTACAGAAGATGTGGTGTGAGATTTGAACCCCTGGTTTATTACACTGTCTCCTCGGCAAGCAGGATGCTGGGGGCACCAGAAGGCAAACTCTGATGGGAATCGCAGAGGCTTATGGGCAGGAACCTCCACTATTTTCTCCATCTCACCCAGAAAGGGCCCTGAGGATGGAATTGGGGACTGGAGGGGGGAAACGTCTGTATCACATAGGACCCCTTTCTCCTTTCATGAAATCTGCCTGCTTTCCATCAAACTCATCCCTCCTGCCTTGAATTCTAACTCAAAGCTTGTGTAAGATGCTTTTCTTGTTTTCTGAATGAATTCCCAGACCTAGCATTCTCCTATTTCTCCTTCGGGTTTATCTCTGGCCCTATCATCAATTCTGCTCTGGTTTGGGGTTAGTTTGCTCAGTTCACCTAACTTTTCTTGTGTGCTAATTTTTAAACCCTAATACTTGTTTCTAGAGGTGCATAATTCTGTCAGTTTAGAAGTCCGGGGCTGCCTGGGGTCTTGGCCTTGTGCTGAGGACAAGAATATAGGAAACAACAGAGAGGCTGGAGAGAGCTGCTCAAAAGCACCAGCTTTACAGAATTCTGGCTTCAGGATGGCTATTGGTGTTGAAACATGGATGTTTGCATGATAAATATACAAATGAGGCAAGACTCTGCCTCCAGCAGGGATTTTGAAGGCTTGAGTCTCCAGATTCTTCCTGAACTTGCCTCCTTATCTCTAGAGGGTACAGGGAGAATCCTTCAGCTTGTCTCCAGTTTTATTACCTGTCCACCTAACTTTCTGTTTTAATCCATCCTATCCCATCTTTCCATGGAGAGGGAGACAAAAAGGAACTGAATTACTGAAAGCCCTAGTAGCTGTAAGGGGCAGAATCCAAACTCAAATCAGCTCAGAGAAATAGGGAGTTATTAGTTCACATAACTGAAAATTCCAGCAGTAGGCTAGCTTCAGGCACAGTGAGATCCAGGAGCTTAAATTATGTTATCACCGTTTCTCAGATCAACGCTTTTTCAGTGGGCCATATTCTTGGAGGTTCAGGGTGATGCTCACCCTCCAGAATTAGTGGCTCCAGTGGAGGGAGAGTTCTTTCTTGATATTTCCAGCAAAAGTCCAGATGGGCTCTTATACTGGCCTGGTAATGAGCCAATCCCGGATTCAATCACGGCTACTACACTCTGATTGACTCATGTATCCATAGAGGATCTAGATGGAGGGTTAATCCCACCCAAAACACATGAACAAGGTAATTCATTAAAGGAAAATCTAGATATTACCAGGGTGTGGGAAGAATGGAGGTTGGCAGGGCAAAGACAAGAGTTACTCACCTCAAGAACTAATATTACCAAGCATCTATCATGGTCCAGCAATCTGCCAGGCTCTATTTATATGCCGTCATTAAATCCTCAGAGGTAGATAGGATCATTTCATTTTACAGATACAAAAACTGAAGGTCAGGAAGGTGAAGCCTTGTAGTTTGATGATGATAAGTTTCTCCATCTATTGGTCAAAATTGGCATCTAGAAGTAAGTGGAATCCATGGAGTTACTACAGTTTCCAACCCCACATCCCATCTCCCAGAATTCAAGAAGCAGATTCCTGTCTCTCCCTGCATTGGCATCCTGACCCTTAAGGCCTCCCACATGGCTCCTAGGTCATGGCTATGAAGACTTCTCAACCTCATTCCAAAAGAGAAAGGACCAGTTTGCCCAGCATCTGCCCAATGGACACTCACGTCCTGGTCAAGGTGTCAACCTGCCCATATCCCCAGGTCTCAGTCATGATGATCATTCCATTGTTCCCAGTGAGTGGCGGGATTTATCCCCAAATCTATGGCTTTCATTTTACAGTGTGGAATTCTGAAAACACACACAACAGGCATGTTATCGTCTTTTATTCTAAACAATCAAAAGAAGGGAAAACATTAGAGATGAAAGAACACAGCAAGTTCTAGAAAAGATGGATACTCCACCCTCACCTGGAAATGATGCTCTCTCAACATGACCTTTAGCTCAAAGTTTGTGTTTCACTTTCTTTTTAATTGAAGTACAATTGACATACAATGCTATATTAGCCTCAGGCATACAACATAGTGAATCGACAATTGTATACATTATTCAGTGCTTACTACGAGAAATATAGTGAGCATTGGTCACCATACAACATTATTACAATATTACCGACTATATTCCCTGTGTTGTACATTTTATCCCCATGACTTGCATATTTTATAACTGAAAGTATAACTGAAAGTTTGTACCTCTTAATCTCCTTCACCTATTTTGCCCACCACCCACCCCCTTTCCTTCTGGCAACTGCCAGTTTGTTCTCTGTATTTATGAGTCTGTTTTTGTTTGTTCATTTGTTTTGTTTTTTAGATTCCACATATAAGTGAAATCATATGGTATTTGTCTTTCTCCATCTGACGAATTTCACTTAGCATTATCCCTCTAGGTTCATACATGTTATCACGAATGGCAAGATTTCATTCTTTTTTATGGCTCATATTTTCTTTATCCATTCCTCTATCAGTGGACACTTAAATTGCTTCCACATCTTGGCTATTGTAAATAATGCTGCAATAAACATAGGGGTGCACATATCTTTTCAAACTATGTTCAAAAACAAAGAAATTGTTTTCTTTGGATAAATACCCAGAAGTGAAATTACTAGATTGTATGGTATTTGTTTTCAATTTTTTGAGGAACTTCCATACTGTTTTCCATAGAGCACCAATTAACAATCCCACCAATAGTGCACAAGGGTTTCCTTGTTCTCCACAGCCTCACCAACACTTCCTATTTCTTGTCTTTTTGATCCTAGCCATTCTGATAGGTATGAACTGGTATCTCATTATGGTTTTGATTTGCATTTCCCTGATGATGAGTGATATTGAGCATCTTTTCATGCATGTTGGCCATTAGATACTCTGCCCATTTTTTAATTGGATTATTTGTTTTCTGGTATTAACCCCTCCCTTATCAGATATATCATTCACCATATCTCCCAAGATTGCTTTTTTGTTTTGGTAATGTATTTTACTTTTCTGATGTAATTTCAAGTGACGATTCATATGGTAAGCATGTCTGTTTTATTCCAAATATGAATGTCCCTGGTATGCCAATCTGTCGTCGGCCAATCTGAAGACAGTGGAGCAGTTCAGATCCCCATGATGCTCTTGCCTTCTCAAAGGCCAATCTGCACTTTCAGGAGAACATCAGGGCAGGAAAAAGCCATGAATGAGAAAGCCCACCTCGCATCTTCAGTCAGAACCATCTGCAAAGCCAGTTCAGAGGGGAAAGTTGCTGCTCAAAGCCCAAGAGCTTTTTGTGCAAAAAACACCTTAATAAATCCCTTGTGTCCCTTCACAGAATGCCTTTAATTACATTAAGTAAAACACACCAATGTACAAAGGAAACCAATTATGCTGAACAACAATTATCCAAATATTTTTAAACAAAATTTATGAGGTATTGATATTGTAATTATTACTTGGTAAGTGATCTAGCTGCCTAGCTACTAATTAACATGACTTTGAAGTCATGATGAGTATAGACAATATTTTGAGATAGCTGCAAACCCTATGAATATGATATGAAAATGTCTAGTTTCTGTTGATGACAAAATCACAGGCCCTTCAGATGCTGCTGTGAGTCGTTGCCTACATAACTGAATGAAAGTCTAATTTGTATGTAGCTTTCCATGAAAATAAAGGTGCAAGTCTGTTTCTTATTCAAGTTTACAGAACCCCTGAATTCTATCCTCAGGACACTTGTGGACTGCCGGTGGATGCCAGGCTGTTCTAGAATGTTAATAACATCCATGAATGGTTGTCTAAAGCCATTCTCCTGGCAGCCCTCTGAGCATTATTGTCCCCACAGCTCACACTAAGGCGGCCAAGACTTGGAAAGGTCAAGCCATGGATGATACAACAGTGAGCCCACCCAGCTCTAGGCACTAGTGTGGAGTAGCCTCAGCATGGGGAAGCCAACGTTTAGGCCTTGACGTTGGAAAGAGAGGAAATAAGTGGAGACCCCATGCCTCCAACACCAGGGACACAAGTAAATCCCCCAGCTGTCCTCCATCTTCCCATCTCTCCTAGAGCATTCTCAGAGATAGAGGGAAAAGTGGATATATGCAAGCCCTTTACAGGAAGGACAAATGTGGGGGGAATTCCTCTTGACTAGGCCTGGGGTGAAATTGTGGCCCCTGGGAGTCAGCGAGTTGGGGCCCAGTTAATCTCAGGGAGGCAGTGTCCTAGGAGCACTGTGGAAGCAGGTAGGAGGGTGGGGGAGGGGGTTGCTACAGAAGTAGGAGTTGGAAGTATTGTCTCTCTCCTAGGACCTGGGAAGTGCATGAAGGCTCCAGGAGGCTGGGCTTCTAGAAATGAAGTGTCAGGCTGAAGTCTTACCTTCAGCATCCCCCAGCCTTTGAACCCAAGGAGGTGTAAAACAGCAGCCACTTGGCCAAGCCCCAACTCAAGAAATTGCTTTTTGCCTACTGGGGCTCCACATGTCTTTTCACTTTGCTGGCCTCTGGCCCAGCAGCCGATGAGATGTGCATTTGCCAGGTATTGGGTCCACTTCCTGGCACCTGCCCCCCCCCCTTGGTGATTCCTCATGGACCATACACTCAGTCCGCATGGCACAGAGCAAAGCTTTGGGCTGGGAAGACACACCTGCAGAGATGCACCAGGGATAGACTTAACTAAGGCTGTCACATAAATAGCTGGAGCCCCCAATGACCCAACTGAAGTCTTAAGCACACAGCCCAGCTACCAGCCTTACCCAGTTTAGCTAAAATCTCTTCCAAGGGGTGGATTTGCCATAGAGGCTCAATTCCTCTGTGCAGTAAAGTCCCTGGTGGAGAAGCAAATTGAAAGCAGATTTCATTCAGTTCTTAGAGGGGCCTTAAAAGCTAGTTTTTTATTAATCTGAACTTACTCATGAGGAAACAATCAAACAAAGCCAAACCGAAGGACATTCTGAAAACAACGGGCTTGGACTTTTCAAAATTGCCAATGTCATGGGGGCAGAGGCTGAGGAATTGTTCTAGAGATGAGGAGGCTAAAGAGATAAGACAGCTGAATGCCGTGTGTGACCCTGGGTTGGGTCCTGGAGCAAACAAACAAGGAAGTGTTTATAAAGGACATTATCAAAACAGTCAGGAAAACTGGATTATACACTGTATATTATTAGACAAAAGTATTGCACCAATGTTACATTTTCTGATAGTCATAACTACACTATGATCATGCAGGCAGAGCTCCTTGGTCTCAGGAGAGATGCATGGAGTTTTTACAGATGTAGGGTCATATGTCTGTGACTATATCTCAGATGGGTTTAGAAAATACAATTAGATAGGTAGTGACAAGAACTCTTTGCTTGACCAAACTTCATTCAGGCTCCTGAACCTTCTCTAAGGCACCTCTGTGCACTTCCTCATAAAATCCTGTTCTAGCAAGAACTCTACTAAGTAGGTTTAACCAGAACCCCCCACACTTGATACCTGATCACCTCTCTATCTGATCAGGTTCCTCATCCTTCACATCCCTCTGGTGATGCCCGACAGCCTGGCTTGTCTTCAGCAAGGATCCCAGTAGGTCAGCTTAATCAGAATCCTCCTTGTTCCTGGTGTTTCCTCCTGGTGATTTTCCATCCACTGACTCCCACCCTGCTCTTGGACTATAAATTCCCACTTGTTCATGCTGTATTCAGAGCTGAGCTCCCCTTATCTCCTCCACAGCAAAATCCCATTATGGTAGTACTTACATCTGTCATGATATAAGATCTGTCTTACCACTTTAAAAAGTGTCACTGAATGTTGATCTTTAACAATAGATGATAGATGATAGATAGATAGATAGATAGATAGATAGATAGATAACTGGTAGCTGATCAATAGATAGTAGATAGATAGATGATACATAGATAAGTAGATGATTGATAGAAAGATAGACAGATTACCGATATATGATTGATAGATGATAGATAGATAGCTAGATAGATAGATTGATAGATAGCACAAATGGGGTAAGATTTTTTTCCCCAAATACTTTTATTTTATTTTTTTAGTGTTACAAGATTCATTGTTCATGTACCACACCCAGTTCTCCATGCAATACGTGCCCTCCTCAATACCCACCACCCCCACCCCTCCAAAACCCTCAGTCTGTTGCTCAGAGTTCACAGTCTCTCATGGTAAGATTTTTTTTTAAGATTTTATCTATTTGAGAGACAGACAGAGAGAGCACGGGCAGGGGGAGAGACAGAGGGAGAAGGAGAAGCAGACTCTCCACTGAGCAGGGAGCCTGACATGAGGATCAATCCCAGGACTTGGAGATCGTGACCTGAGCTGAAGGCAGACACCCAACCATCTGAGCCACCCAGGTACCCAAATGAGGTAAAATCTTAATAATTGGTGACTCAAGATGAAAGGTAAAAGGATGTATACCATAATACTTTTACATTATTTCTATAACTTTTTTCCAAATAAAAGTAAGGTAGACTTAGAAGGGCTCTTACTAAAAAATAAAGAGGGACACTCTTTGAAGAGAAAGAAGAAATTTGTGACTTTCAAAAAATGTTAAGATGATGGTTAACTGCTCAGGAGAGTAAGCAAATGGGATCAGGAAGGCACATCAAGTATCGGCGGTTTGGGTAACATACAAGTTTTCAAGATGGATGCGGGTTCATTGCTTATTTTAATAACATGCTTCATAAATTAAAAATAAAATATATTACACATTGCCCTTCATAAGTATCAGTTATCACATAGAAATATTTCACAAAATACTTATTTTGCCAAAAAAGTCTTTGCTTTTTTATTAATATTTCATTTACTTTCTTTATTTGTTTACTTATTCATTCTCAGAAGTAGACCAGTGGGAGTGTTTTATGGGGAGGCCCTGAAGTAACATGGGTCTCTTATTGTCAGAGAATGTCCACCTCAGCAGGTGAAGGGTTTCGTTTACAACAGAGCTGCTTGGCTGTGTGGTGCCCAAACTTAGCTGGTTTTCAGGACAACCTTCCCTAGTGATCACCAGCTTTCTGCTTTGAATTATTAGCCCATTCTTGTCCAGAAAGAAAAGGCCCTCTTTTTGCCCTGGGGATTTTATCCACTCTTTTCTTACCAGGACCCTTACCCACAAAGCTGCCCCCCAGTGCTGAGTTACTTCTTCCATCTTTAGTGGGGAAGTAGGAGTTCCAAACGAGGTATGTTGAATTTTTTTTCCCACCAGCCAAGGATTGTCCTCACCGCTGGGACCAGAAAGCTCCCTCACTGGAGTATAATTACTATATCTGGTTTTCATCCCCAGTTCCTGGCACAAAGATCCTAAAATACTCAAGTTTCCTGAGTGATAAGTCCATCTTTGGGGATTCATAGGGAATCCCTTTCAACCACATCTGAGTTTATGCTCATGACAGCGTGGAGCTCCTTGACAGCCTTGGAATGGGACTGGGCACCAGACAGACCAAATGATTAGAGGGTTGGAAGTGTTAGCTCCACTCACAGACTTCCAAGAAAGGGAGGGGCAAGGCTGGAGACTGAATGCCATAAAAACTCTTAATGAGATTCAGAGAGCATCCTGGTTGGCAAACACATTGACCAGCTGGAGAACTCAGAGAGGGCATGAAAGCCCCACTCTGTCGACGCCTCGCCCTATGCATCACTTCCATTTGGCTGTTCCTGAGTTGTATCCTTTATAATAAACCAGAAAATGTCGGTAAGGTGACTTCCTGAGTTTCCGTGAGCCATTCTAGCAAATTGTCAAACCTAAGGAGGACATCCTGGGAGTCCTCACTCTGTAGCCTGTCACTCAGAAGTGTATAGGTAGCCAAGGATTTGCAGTTGGTGTTTGAACCGGAGATGAGCTTGTGGGACTGAGTTCTTTAACCTGTGGTATCTAACTCTGGGTAGATTGTGTCAGAATTAAATGGAATTGTAAGATACTCATCTGGTGTTGGAGAATTGGAGAATCAACTGGTATCAGAAAACATCTCACCCACCCTCCTCTCAGCCATCAAGTGTGTCTGGATCACCCTCACCTGCTGATGTCAGCAATATGGGCTACCAAGCCTCGAAGTAAAGGGAGAGCAAATACCAACATAGTGTCTACATAGGCCAGACCCTGTCAAGCCTCCTTATACACTCTATTCATTTCCTAGGACTGTCATAACTAATTGCCACGGGCTGGGTGGCTAAAAACTACAAAAATTTGTTCTCTGACAGTTCTGGAGACTAGAAGTCCAAAATCAAGGTATTGGCACAGATGGTTTCCTCCATTCCCTGCAGCCATTCTTGCTTTTGGTGTTTCCAGCCACTCAGGGTGTTCCTTGGCTTGCAGACACATCACTCAAACACCCACTTCTATCTTCACGTGGTGTGTCCTTCTGTCTCTGTAGCTCCCTCTCCTTAAAAGGACACCAGTCATTGGATGTAGAGCCCACCCTAACCCAGCAGGATTTCCGTTTAGCTTGATTACAGCTGCAAAGACCCTATTTCCAAATAAGGTAACATTCTGAGGTCCCAGGTGGAGGTGAGTTTGGGGCGGGGGGGGGGGTGTTTAGAGGGGGAAGCACACCATCCAAACCAATGCACATATATAATTTTATTTAATCCTCGGATAAGAACTTGGAGGTTAAGTGAAGCCAGAAATATGCCAAGATCATTTCACAGACCAGGGTTTTGAACACCTATCCATTTGACACTTACTCAACTCTAGGGCTTTCCAGAATGTGGATGTGCTATGCCCAGGGCTTGGAAGACTGTGTGACCAGAGGGGCAGGTTCCAAAGGAACTTTTACACAAACATTTTGCATCTAAATCTTCTATGCAGGAGACTTCCTGCTGTTTTTTGTGATAACATCTCAGGCTTGCCTTGCAGCTCTTCTTTTGAGTTTTTCCTTGTGGCTATATTATTGCCACTTCCAGAAGCCTATTTTTATTCTCTGAATATTCTTCTTCACAACATCCTTGTATGGTTTGGTTTGGTTTGGTTTTGATGGTTGCAGCTATTTTATCTTCCTACAGTAGTATTGACCATATCTTTTTAGAAGTTTTCTTCTTCTTGACTATTCTATCCTTCCTCTGCTTGATTGCTTTGATCTCTTTTATTTTAGGTCAGCCTTTCTCAACTGGGCTCCTCATTGGAACCACAGATGACCAAAAAAAAAAAAAAAAAAAAAAATCTGAGTCACTATGTTCTTAAAGCTCCCAAGAATGGTAGACAATAATATGATTCTACATGGATATGGATTCCTTAAGCTTACTTCTCAAAGAAACCCTGGTTTCATTACACAACTGTGATGAGCTGAATGATAGTTTTCCAAAGATATGCAGTCCTAGTCCCCAGAACCTGTGAATGATACCTTATATGGCAAAAGGAAATATTAAGATTACATTCACGGTCTGAGATGAGAACCTTCTGAAGGAGCCTTCAGTGTCATCCCAAGGGTTTTTTTTTTTTAAGAGGAGGCAAGAAGGTCGAAAAAGAGAGCATTCCTGTGACAAGAGAAGCAGAAACAAGAGTGATGAGCTTTGTAGTTGGAGGAAGGGGCCACAAGCCAAGGAATGTGGATGCCTCCAGAAGTTGAAAAAGGTAAGGAGATGGGTCTCCCTTAGAACCTCCACAGAGAGCCAGCCTAGCACATACCTTGACATTGGCCCAGTGGAACTGATGTCAGACTTCTGGTCCCCAGAACTAGAGGAGAATACATGTGTCAAGACACCAGGCTCCTGGTAATTTGTTACACTGGGCCTAGGGAACTGTTACTGTAACTCTTGCTTGTACTGCAGAGTGAGGAACTAAATGAGATTAGGAAGCTCTGAGTATACCACCAATGCTTGTTAACTTCAGGCTCCGCCATAGGAGAATCTGAATGGGCCATTTTGCTGGAGAGTCTCTGACATCCATGTCTTTAATTCTTTCTTCTTGGGTTAGACAGATTTCCTGGAAAATACACCCCTGGGGTGCAAACTGGAGGGTGAAGACTGGCTACAGCGTCCAAGGAGCCAGGTAAAGAATAAGGGGTGGGCATCTCGGCATCCGGAGTGCCCCTTATCTTCGGACCAGCCACCAGCTCATCATCTAGAGGCAGCCTTTGTCCAAGCCTGGCCACCCACCACAGAGTGGAGTTATGGAAATCAGAGCTCTTCATTAAGAGACTCAATCCAGTCTTCTTTGAGTCTTTCTGCTTCCCTCTTACTTCTAGAAATACAGGTCAATTCAGTTCCTGTGTTGGTGGGGGAATTTGTGATATAAATCTGCTATTTTGTGATGTTCTCCCCTACAGCCAACTTTTCTTTCTGTTTTTGTTGTTGTTACGAATTACCTCGCATTCATCTGTCCCCTGGCATAATTATCCAGGCATTCAAAACTACCTATTAAACAATGTAGCAGTTTACAAAGCTGTTATCTCTAGCTCCACATCCACCCTTCTGTCCTCAGCTTTGGGATGCTGGGGCTGGGAGTCCGCATCCACACTTCTGCTCTGCCCATGCTCCCCGTTGGCACCTGCCAACTGTGGGTCATGCAGGGAGACTTCGAGGCTGCAGGACCTCCTGGTCCTGATGCCTCCTACTACTGTCTGTACCACTTCACATCAGCAATCCTCTTCCCCCAGGTGGTGGCAGTTCCTTCCCGCAGCAGCAATGAATCCAGTTTACAGTTTTTCCAATACTGGCAGAACCAATCATTGTGCCCCCTGCTCGGATGTGAGTTCCAGCTCCATGGGGCCCTTCCTTCAAGCTTCACAGTTTTAGAAATTTCCAACCCTTCCTTTTGTTCCCTCATCCTTAGAGAAAGAAGCTGTTTCCTTCAATTGCCACCACCATGATATTTTAGAGTTCTTTTTTGCCTTTCAGTTACCCCGTTGACAATTCTTTATATAGATTCTCTTTGTTAAAATACCCGTGTGCTTTGTTTCCTGGCTGGTTCAAGCGCTGTCTATGAATAGCACGAAAGCCCTGTGTTAGGTGCTAAGCCAGAAAGAAAGAGCCCTCCCCCTCCCCAAATGCTGACATATTTCCAAAGGATGAGGAGATGGCTCCCCAAGATGAATCAGGCTTTGTCTTTGTGCTGAATTGGACAAACATTTGGAACAGTGTGGTTTGTGGTTCCCATGGGGCGGTATCCCTCAACTCCAAGGAAATGACTTCAGATATCAAGTCTCCCGTGGCTGTGCCTCTGACATGCCAGGGGACAGCAGGAGACTTGGACAATAGAGCTGTCCATGTCCTCCAGGTCAGCCAGGATGGTGGCTTTGCTCAGCAAACAGACCTTCTCTGTCGAGTGCTTTCGCAAAATAACCCGCCCGGTGCAGAAACAGATACTCATCACGCCTGGAGGAATGAATCCTGCTTGCGAAAGAGCTCCAACATGACATTTCAGACCTTGGCAGAGTTCCTTTGGCAGCTGTGAAATGCCTTCTTTAATTGTTCTCCAGATCCCTGCTCAAGACTGAAACAGTTTTGGTTTTTTTTCTGGATAGGAAAGCTGGTGCTGGAAAGGAAGGGGCAGGTTCAAGCAGCCACAGTCCCCCAGAGCTGTCTCCTTTCCTTCCCAGGTCAGACCCATGGGTCACCTGGCTGAGAAATATGGTCTCATGAACCCCATGGCTGGTGTCTTTTGTATCTCCTCCCCCTACCTTCTAGGCTAGACTGGAGCCTCTTTGAGAACTTAGATGGAGTCTTATTTATATCATTGTCTCTGGTGAGCAACATGGTACCTGATCCCTGCCGTGTTATTGGTGTTCTTGCAGAGCTGAAACAAATTGAACCGAGTATTAGAATTCCTAGTGGAAGCTTTGCAGACTCTGTAGAAATATGACCCCACACTCAGACCTATAGCCTATAGTGGTTTTGCCCCTTTCATTCACCTGTTTCCCCTTCCATTAATCAGACAAGAGAGAAAGGAAGAGTGGGCTGGCTGTTCCACCCTACCCATGGCATTGACGAAATGCCCAGAGCTGAGGAAGGGGCACAAGGGCCCCCAGGCATCCCAGGCACAGGAAGAGGCAACCGCAAGATGAGACACCTTCAGGCAAGAACACGCTTCCCAATCCTCTTCTTACCCTAAAAATTAAGCTCTTGTAACTTCCTTTGTAACAACAACAAAAAAAAGCAAAATGTAAATAGAACAAAGTAGCTTTTTCATCTATGAGATTGGTAGTAATTATTAGTATTAATAATAATACTAATTAGTGTTAACAGCCAACATATACTGAGATTGAGTTTTTTCCTTCACCTATAACACTGACAAAGATCAAAAACTATGGGCAGTACTATACATGCATTAGAATGGCTAAAAAAAAAACAAAAAAACAAAAACTGTCCATACCAAGTGCTGGCAAAGATACAGAACAATTGGAATTCCCATACATTGCTGGTGAAAATGCAAAAAGGCACAGCCGCTCCGGGAAAGGTGTGGCAGGGTTTTTTGGTTTTTTTTAAACTGAAACATGAACTTACTATATGACTTATTGGTCCCACTCATAGGTATCCACCCAACAGAAATTAAAACTTAGGCTCACACACAAGCGCACACGCACAGAAACCTACTAAGAATGTTTACGCCAGGTCTATTCACCATCATCCAAACTGGAAACAACCCGAGTGTCCTTCAGCCAGTGGTCAAACTGTGGAACGTCCACACTGTGGAACGTCCACACTGTGGAACGCTTGCTGGTCAGCACCAGCAAGGACTCAGCTGCTCATGCATGCGCCAGGAGGCTGGATGGCAAATGCGTGCCCCTGAGTGAAGGAAACTAGATTCAAGAGGCTGCACGCGGTATGGTTCCATTTGTGCCACAGTCTAAAAAAGATAAAATGAAGATGGAGAAAAGATAGCGGTTGCCAGACATTGCCAGGAGTGTTTGACTACAAAGGGGCAGCCCACAGAGTTTCTGGGGTGAGGGAACTGTTCTGTATCATGATCAAAGTGGTGGTTTCAAGAACTATACCTGGGCTAAAAGCCTTACAACTGTACCCTTAAAAGGCACAAATTTTAAAAATAATAATTGTGAGAGAGATACAACGAATAACAAGTGATGGGAGGGTTCTGGAGAAACAGCCGAGTCCAGACCTGAGGCAAGGAAAGGACAAGGTACGCCCGAAGCAACTCAGGCCACCAAGTGAGGACATGCTCCGAGGGCACGGGTGCAGCCTGAAGGGGCTCCCACTGGCCAAATCGAGGGTTATCTGGCTACCAAAATGAATTATTACAGAAACACCCTAAATGTAAAAAGAATAGATGAATCAACACGGATACTGAAAAAGTTGAGGGATAGAAAGAAAAGTTGCCCTCTACAGAATAGTGACAATCAAAAAAAAAAAAAACAGTGACAATTAAAAAAAAAAGTTTCCTGGGGCATCTGGGTTGGCTCAGTCAGTTAAGTATCTGCCTTCGGCTCAGGTCATGATCTCAGGGTCCTGGGTCCTGGGATCGAGTCCCACAGCAGGCTCCCTGCTCAGCGGGGTGTCTGCTCTTCCCTTGCCCTCTGCCCCTCCCCCACTACCCCCTCATATTCTCCTGTGTTCTCATGCTCTTGCTCTCTCTCTCAAATAAACAAACAAAATCTTTTTAAAAATATAAAATATGAATCTTGGAACACTGAAAAACTAAAATTAAATTTAAAAAAGAAAAGAAAAAAGAAGTAATAAATAAATAAATAATAAATTTGAGAAAGGTTCCTCAAGGGGCACCTGGGTGGCTCAGTCGGTTAACCATGTGCCTTCAGCTCAGGTCATAATCTCAGAGTTCTGGGTTAAGCCCTGAGTCGGGCTTCCCACTCAGGAGTCTGCTTCTCCCTCTCCCTCTGTGCTTTCTCTGTCAAGTAAAAAAAATAAAATCTTAAAAAACATTTCCTCAAAAAATTAAAAATAGAAATACTATATGACCCAGTAATTCCACTACTAGGTATTTACCAAAGAAAATGAAAACACTAATTCAAAAGCATATATGCACCCCTATGTTCACTGCACCATTATTTACAATAGCCAAGATGTGGAAGCAGTTAAAGTGTCCATCCACAGATAAATGGATAAAGGAGATGTGAGATAGATATATATATACATATATATGTATATATATATATATTACTTATATTATTTATACATATATAAAATGGACTATTACTCAGCCATAAAAAAGTATGAGATCATACCATTTGAGACAATATGGATGGACCTCAAGGGTATTATGCTAATTGAAATAAGTCAGACAGAGAAACACAAATACCATATGATGTCACTCATATGGAGTGGAGTTTAAGAAACAAAGCAAAGAAACAAAGAAAAAAAGAGACAAAAAAACAGACTCTTAACTACAGAGAACAAATTAACGGTTGCCAGAAGGGAGGTCAGTAGGGAGATGAAGGTGAGATAGAAAAAGGCAATTAAGAGTACATTTATCATGAAGAGCCCTGAAAATTGTATAGAATTGTTGAATCCTCATATTGTACACCTGAAACAAATAAACAAACAAAAAATAAGAGAAATAATAGAAAATGAAACTCACTTTTTACAGCCAGTGAAGCAATCATTGATTCAGGCAAAGACCATCAATGGATTCTAAAATCCCCAGGGGAGAGATGTGGAAAAGCAGAATATTCATTTTCATGATATCACTCAGTCACTTATTCATCACAAAGGATTGGGGCACTTTTCCAGTGGAGACATAAGGCAGACACTTCCTTAACCAAGCGATCAAAAAGTGAACCTCACCAACCACGGACAAGTTGGCATCACATTCCTCCTGATATGATGCCCTGAGAAGGAAGCAGTATCATCTGTGTGATAGGCCGTCAACGGGAGTCGTGTTAAATCCATCCTGAGGAAGCAATCAGATGAATGCACACTGAGGGGCATTCTACAAAACTCTTCAAAACGTCAGTGCCATGAAAGACCACAAAGAGAGGAAAGAACTGTTTTGGGTTAACGGAGATAAAAGAGATATGGCCACAAAACTCAGTATGTGATCCTTAATTCTATCTGGGTTCAAAACAAAAACTATTCAATATTCAATAATTTGATGTGAATTTTACATTACAAAGCTGTACCTTATCATTGAGAAAATGTCCTTAGTGTGGTGATTAGAGGATGCTTATGTAAGAATCTGTCTTTGTTCTAAGGAGATATATGCTCAAGTATTTAGGGATCGAGTGTCATGATGTCTACAACTAATTCTAAGAGCTTGATAAAAATGAATCAGAGAAAATGCAAATGTGTCAAAATGTTAACAGTTAGTGGATCTATAATAGGTGAAGCATTTACATGGGTTTATTATACTTATTCTGGCAATTTTTTCAGAGACTATAATTCAAAAAAAAAAAACCACAGGGAAAAGATAATATTTTTTAAATGATCAGGAAGTCTTCATATTGGCAAGGACATGGGATGCTAGATATTCTCACATATAGCTGATACGTCCTGTTTGGAGGGAAGTTAGATGTGTATTGAAGTGTATGTAAACTGAGCACACGCTTTGACCAGACACCCCACTTTTCAGTTAAATTAATGAAAGAAATCACTAATGCGCAAAGATATATATGTTCTAAAGTTTCCTTACAGCCTTGGTTTTCATACCACTGAAAAACAGGTAAATAAATTATGAAGCATTTCTAGCATGGTAGTCTAGAGCATGGGCTCTGAAATCGGAAGCCTGCGGGTGCTGTTTAATTGCTGGTGCCTCAGTTTCCCCATCCATGAAATTAGCACAATAAAAAAAATCCTGCCTTGTAGACTGGTTAGGAGATTATGTAAGATCACTTATCGAGAGCATTTAGTACAGTGCCTAGAACAGAGCAAGTCTGATACATGTTAGCTATCATGTAATTGATACAAAGGAGGATGCAGACCTATATTTACTGACCTGGAAAGAAACCTATGACATGGTGCTGAATCAAAGAGCAGACCACCGAATAGAGTGCAAGTTCGAATTCCACTTTGGTAAAAGTGCATTTTCATTTCTACTTGGTTATATTCGTAGCAAGATGCTCTACCAAGGATGGTCACCTAAGTGTTAACAGTGGGTAACTATTGGGGGGGGGGAGCTTCCAGCCTTTTATTTTCTTCTTTGTACATTTTTATATTGTTTGACTTTCTTCTTTCTTTCTTTCTTTCTTTTTCTTTCTTTTTTTTTTACAACACATGTATAATGTTTTTATGGTCAGATTTTTATTTGGAGAAGACAAACAAGTCGCAAGTCCGTCGGTCTGTCTGCTCAGACCTGGCTTCATCTGAGCATCCGGCCAGATGTCCTGCTAGATGAGGAACGACCAGCCATCTCTCGCCATCCTGCCCGTATACCGACATTCCATGACCTTTGACACAATTCACTGTTTCCTTTCCTCCGCCTGGGTGTTCTGCAGCAGCTCTGCCAGGCACGCAGCAGGCATTCGGTAGATGTGTGCTCGTTCTTTATTTTCGCCAGGGGCTTATGTGTTCTCCACATTTCTACCCCATTTTCACACAGCAGGTGTTGTGGACCTGCAATGTGTGACTCAAGGAATGACAGCGTACGCGCAGAAGATTCACTGAAACCTACGTTGGAGGGCACTCAACTATTTCCTGGGTATTTTAAAAAGGCATCCCCACGGTCCTGCAAAAATGCAGCTCCAAGGCTCATTTCTCAAGCCCTGGCTCGCTGCAGCCTTCCCGGAACCGAGGTGCCAAGTACCAAGATGACCACAAGATGGCAGTCTTTCCCTGCATCAGGCCGGGCGGAAGCCTGCATCCCAGACTCGTGTGTTTCTGAATCCAGCTTCTGTGCTGCCCGAAGCAGTTTCAGGAAAGAGATTCTTTACCGAAGAGACCTTCACTAAAGAAGAGAACAGTAGGATTAAATATTCGGAAACAGAGGAACTCGAAGAAGAAAACACAATTTCCCAACACCACGTGCTCACTCAGCCTTGTCTTCAACAAAAGTTGCAACAGCTTTGTGTTGATTTGCAGTCTGGAGTTGAATTAGAATCGCCAAGCATCCCAGCGAGCTCTGAATTCACATTCCTTTATCCCTTTGTGCCGCTCAAAGCCAGATATTGATGTCTGAAAACAAGATACATAAGCTTCATTATTTAAGTGTCTTTTCCTTAAACAAGAACGCTTTAATACTTAACAAGGTAGGGAAGCTACATAATTTAAAATCTATGCGAACAGAAATAAGAAATTATTTGTAGCAGTCTCCACTTTTACACCCACCAACAAAGAAAGACATTCACAATTTTTTGCCTTCCCAGGGCCCCAAAATACAACACTGGCCTGTTCTCCTGCTCCCGGCAGAAGCTGCAGCTGAAACTGGTCTTTATCAGCTTTTCTTTCTCAATATTTACCAACCAATAAATCTTTTTTTCCCCTAAGACAACTGACATTCGAATCCTGTTCATGTGGGGAGGCCTGTTATCCAAATAATATAAAATAAACTGCTTCATTATCCACTGAAAAAGTATTAAGATGGAATTTTTTTTTTCCCCTTGTGGGTCAGTATTGAAGAAGGGAAGACGGTGTTTCCATCTGAGGGGAGGGTAGCTGCCTGACCATAAGGGGCACATCTCAATCCGGGGGCCTCCTGCTGGGGGGGGGGAGGGTTGTTGGCGGGGCGCCTCCTCTCTGTCATGGGGGCATGTGTACTAATCGGGGGAAATCTGTCTCTTTTGGCTCAAAACCCTTCCCATAGAGGCTGCTCCAAATTTGGCACCAGGAGGGGCCAGCAGGTCTGGACCCTGAGGACTCCATGGGACAGAGAGGTTGCCAGAGTCGAGGGGATATTTTGCCCATTTCCAAAGTGGAAGATGTCAGCCTTTTGGTAAGAATTTTAATTCTGTTGTTCCGTAAGACAATGCTACCTTCTCTTCCTTCTGTATGAGGTATATGTGGTGTCATGGAGAGGGCGCTGGCCTGAGGTGTCAGGACCTGGGAGGTCTGGGGCGGGAGCAGCCCCAGAACCTGCCTCAGTTTCTCCATTTGTCCCACTTTCTGCTCCTTCTGATCTTCCCATAATTATACTTAGCAAGGATCTGAAACGAAAGAAGGGGCTTTGGAGCACTGAGAACTCCCAGCCATGAGAGACCCCGAATGCTGGCTTTGATCTTAATGGAGACAAAACAATTCAGCCCCTGGAGAACCTTCCAGATAAAAAAATTTTAGACTGTTAATAGTAACAGATAATATTTATATTATCCAGGCTTTTATTATACCAGGCTTCATCTGAAGGTTTGTCATATCAATTAATTTAATCCTTACAACACTGCCATAGTGTACTCATTTTATACTTGAGGAAGTTAAAGCACAGAGATGTTAAATAATTTCCCCATGGTCACGTAGCTGGTGACTAAAAGATCTGAAGCCAGGGGGGCTTGGCTCTGTAGTTTATTCTCTTAACAAGCTCCCTGGCTGGTGGCAATTCCAGGTAACCTCTGAGGGTTGTCGCATCCTGGGCTGGTCATAGGCAGAGCTACGTGCCAGACGCCACTTCTGTTGGGTGAGTCATGGCTGTAGTCTTGGGCACCACCCTGTGAGCGGTCTTGTCTCCCTCCCAACCCGCCACTCCGTCTTTATTCTACCTTTATTCTGACAGGCATGGCTATGGGTGATATCCATACTAATCAGGGTACCCAGATTTCTGACATTATTTTATAACTACATAAATAACTCATGAGTAATGTTTCTTCATTAAAAAAAGAAAACTGCAAGCCTGACAAATAAGGCTAAAAATCCCCAGTGAGCATCACCATTCCAGTTTCCCCTTCTCCATGAGCTGCCATCATTTTGGACATAGCCTTACAAAATATTTTCTATGTGGCCTATACACTTAGAAACATGTAGTAGTGCTTTATACTTTATGGGAGCTTCTGTTTCTTTCAGAAATGGTGTTATGCCCTATATATTACCCAGGAATTCCTTTCCTTACTCAACGGTGTATCTTGGAGGCCTTTCCATGTTTCTACCCACAGACCTACAGGTTCTTTTCGACTATTGTAGAGTATTCCACCGTGTGGATAAATCTTAGTCTATTTGTCTATTCCTTTTTCAATGGATAGTTAGGTTGTTTCTAAATTTGTATTATTCCAGACATTGCCACAATGTACTTCTTTTCACATATTATTCCAGACATTGCCACAATGTACTTCCTTTCACACGCTCCCTTTTGCATATGTACAACTATTTCTTTGCTGTAAATAATGAAAGTGAAATTGCCGGGTGTGTGCATATTTCATTAAACTGACACAAATATCACTTAAGACTTTTACAATGCTTTCCCCAAAATGTTTAGGAATTTTAAACTCCATAATAATCCCAAATTGCTATAAACAGTAACAATATCAGTAAGAGTTGCAGGCAGTGAGATGCAAGAATGGTGAGAACGGGAGTCAGTAATGCGTATGAATTGTAAGTTCATGCTTTTTGCTTCCATCAAGGAAACACATTAGAATACAAGAAGAGTAAAAATTATATTAATAATGAAAACCCTTCAAGGTACTATCATTGAAAGAATTTTAGTAACTCATTTGCAAACGTGACTGGGGTCTTAGGTGATTTACATGCATTTCTGTCCTCCTGCACAGCCCATGCTGCAACCAGGAGCTCTACTGCCCACCACCAACTCCGGAAGGCAGCACCACTTCTGCACATGAAGATTCCGAGGAGTCCCGAACAACATGTGTTGAAACAGAGACATACCCAAGGATAAAGGGATAGGCCTGTTGGCCATGATGTAAGTGGCTATGTGCCCTGATGGAAGTTGGTTAGACCCTGATCTGGTGCATGCCACATGCACACACACACACACACAAACACACGCACACACTGAAGCGTCCATGCATTTCTGCAACTCCAACGTTCAGACATGGGACCTCTCATTCCCAAGAAGAGCACCATGGGGTGAGGAATGTGCCATTGGCCACATATCTGGAGGTACCCAGGCCCCCTGGAACTTACTTTGAGTCTATGAAAAATTGGAAAGAGGATTTTGCTTTGAGTGGAACCCCGAAACCAGCCTCTGCCAGGAGAGCAGGTACTATAAATCCTCATGCTCTGTCCACCCTCTCTCAGATGGAGACTTTTCTCTGATCCTCAGACCCACCTTGGACTAAAGTACAAGTGAACAAAGTTGGTCCTTATGGAACCTTGACTTCCACGTTCTTGGTACATCCCCTACTAAAAACAAGCCATTTTTTTTAAAGATTTATTTATTTATATATTTATTTGAGAGAGAGGAGAGGGAGAGAGAGCATGAGAGGGGAGAAGGTTAGAGGGAGAAGCAGACTCCCCGTGGGGCTGGGAGCCCGATGTGGGACTCGATCCCAGGACTCTGGGATCATGACCTGAGCCGAAGGCAGTTGCTTAACCAACTGAGCCACCCAGGTGCCCAAAACAAGCCATTTTTCTTTCTTGTCACTCTCAGTTCCCACACACCTTGTCTTTTTTTCTTCCACCCATTTCCCTTTCCAGAACTCCCTTTACAAAAGTAGCTTCCATCTGCTCTCTAGATCTGTGCTATTCAGAGAATAGTCAGGAATCCACACTGGTACATGCTTTGGTCTGCAGTGTCGGTCTGCAGTGGGACAGGTGGAGATTTAGAGGGTAAATGTTTAGAAATTTTTATAGCAATGTGACAGAATAACTTCAGGTCTGCTAAACCTAATCATAAATTTGGACTTGAATTTTGAATGTTTATTTCATTTTCTTAGTAATTTATTTGTATTGTATTTTACAAAAAATATCCATCCATTAAGATGTTCTCTCTCAGTCTCTTAACTTCTTCTTTGGGCTTGTTATATCTTGCTTCATGGAGCAGGTGGGACAGGAGGCTCCTGATTCTGGGTACTCCTCAATGTGAGTGACTGTCTCCTTTACTGGTGTGGGTGGCTTGTGTGATGCCATGTGTTTGTGAAGAGGGAGTTTGATGTTTTGAGTTTTCTCTTTGAAGTTTTCTCAATTAGGAGTGCAACTTTGAAACAGTCCACACATGAAGACTTTTGCCTGTTTAAGACCTCCATGAGCAGCAAATGTTTTTCAAGGTTTTTCTCAGCACTTAAGGGCAAACAAGACTGAACTTTGCCAACTGATGCTTCAGTTGTCTATTGCCAAATAGCAAACCTCCCCGAAACATAGTGGTTCCTTAACAGACATATTACTAATGAAGATACACAGATGGCAAAGAAGTATATGAAAAGATGTTCAACATCATATGTCATCAGGGAATTGCAAATTGAAACAACCACAAGATACCACTACACACCCATTAGAATGGCCGAAATCCAGAACACTGACAACACCAAATGCTGGCAAGGATGTGGAATAACAGGAACTCTCATTCATTAATGTTGGAAATGCAAAAAGTATAGCCACTTTGGAAGACAGTTTGGTGGTTTACTACAAATCTAAATATAGCTTTACCATATGATCCAATGAGCAATCACGCTTATTGGTATTTAGCCAAATGTGTTGAAAACTTACAGTCACACAAAAACCTGCCCATGGATGTTTAGAGCAGCTTTATTCATAATTGCCAAAACTTAGAAGCAACCAAGATATCCTTCAGTAGGTGAATGGGTAAACAAACTTTGATATATCCACACGATAGAATATTATTCAGTGCTGAAGAAGAAATGAGCTATCAAGACATAAAAAGACATGAAAGAACTTAAACACATATAAATAATATTACCAAGTAAGTGAAAGAAGTCAATTTGAAAAGGCTACATACTATGTCACTCCAACTATCTGACATTCTGGAAAAAGCAAAACTATGGAAACAGAAAAAAGATCAGTAGTTCCCAGGGATAAGGTGATAGGGAGAGGGACGAATAGGCAGAACACAGAGATTTTTAAGACAGTGAAATGACTCTGTATGATGTTATAACTATGGACACATGTCATTATACATTTGTCCAAACCCATAGAATGTACAACACCAAGAATGAATCCTAAAGTAAACTGAGAACTTTGGGTGATAATGATGTGTCCATATAGGCTCATCCACTGTAAAAAATGTACCACTCTGAAGGGGATGTTGATAATGGGAGAGGCTACGCATGTTTGGGGATATATGGGAAATCTCTGCACCTTCTCCTCAATTTTGCTGTGAGCCTAAAACTGCTCTAGAAGAATATAATCTTAAATAAATAAATTGATGATAGTTTGAGGGGGGAGCTACTTAAGGCAACAGCACCTCTTGTTTCGTTCATGAATAAGCAGTCTAGGTGGGGCTCGGCAGGAAGAGATCTCTCTATGCCACTCAGTGTCAGCTGTGCAGCCCAAAGGCTGGGCTGGAGTCATCAAAGGCTCCTCATGGCTGGCATCTGGCCTGGAAGATGCAAACAGCTGGGGCTGGAGCATCCAGAACTTCCCTGCATACCCTTGTGTAGTCTCTCCATATGGTCTCTCCAGCACAGCAGCTTCAGAATAGCTGGACTCCTTGCGAGTGAGTGCCAGGCTCCCAAGGCACTTTTTTCAGAGAGCCATGCAGAAGCCCTATCACCTTCTATGACCTAGCCTCAAGGTCACACACTGTCACTTTTGCATTCATTGAGGTAGTCACAAAGGCTTACCCAGGTTCAAGGGAAGGGAGAGAGACTCCACCTCTTGCTGGGGTGTGACAAGGTCTCGAAGAACATTTAGAGCTCAGAAATATTACTGCAACCACTTTTAGAAAATACAGTCTACCATCATAGATACACAAGTACAAGAGGCAAGTGTACAAGGAATGAACTGACAATGTCAAGCAAGTCTGAGTGTCAAGGTGCCCAGAGCAGTGGTCGCCACTTTGATGCTGTGCTGTGGCCCTGACATGGCTGAGAGCCCACTGGCCCAGTGTGGCCACAGCAGGCATTTGGGGCCACGTCTTCAGAGAAAAAAGGACTACTGGGAACTTTCAGTCTTTGCCGCATGTTCCACTTGCATTTCTGGAATTAAAGCGGTTGTCTGTGCCTCCAAGTCCAGCCAATGACCAGTACTCTGCTCTACCTAACCAAACTAGGAACTTCCCCCTCCATGTAACCTTCCTTGATCCTCCTCTCCTAGCAGGATGCACCACGCCGTCTTTTGGGCCATGACTGAACTGCCTGCTAAGCTCTCCACGAAAGCATGCTCAAGTCATTATTTCTCTTAGCCATTGGCTTGTGTTTCCTAATAGACTGAAAGTTTCTCAAACTCTGGGGCCACATTTACTGCTTTGCCACATCCCTAGCTGTGCTGGCCCAGTGACAAGCACAGGCACGCAATTGATGGTTGATTGCAAATGAGAGAAAAGAGTGGGCAAAATCCTAGGGACATAGCCATAATGCCGTTTATGTTCTTTTCATAAAAAGAAGCTGAAATTTTGTTTGTATTTCACTGGGAATCCCACTCATATATACATATTTATGTGTGTCCTACCTGTGTGGTGAGCATGCATTTGTGTGAGTGTATTTCAGTGTAACTGTATGTGGGAATGTGTGTGTATGTATAAAGGTGCATATGTCTGTGCTTAAATGTATCTGAGTGAGTGTGTGGACATTATTGTGTCTGAGTGTGTACATGTTTGTGTCTGCGAGTTTGTGTCACTTGTGGGTGAGTGTATGTCTGTGTGTGCATATTTGTGTGTGTGAATGTGTGTATATGTGTGCGTGAATCTGTGTATATGTGCACGAGTGCACACACAGCCTCCATCCAAAGCCAGCCGTATGTCTGCAAGGCTGGACAGTGGGGTGTCCTGTTCTCATTGGTGATTCTTCCAGCATCCTCCAGGAGGCCATCCTTACTTCCTCTCAGGGACGAGGAGCTGAGCAGAGGTCAAGTGACTTGCTCCAGATCCCACAGTAAGTTGGGGCAGCTCCGCGAGGGTCTGATTGCCAGGCTCACACCCCCCTGCGAGGCCGAGCTGCCTCTCTGTGGCATGTTGGCGTCTCGCCCAGGCCTTGCTGCCCGGCTCTGAGAGCTCCCATTGTGGACGACAAGTGGCTGTGTGCCATCACCCGAGACCCCGCAGGTGACGGGTCTGCTCTGAGATGCTGAGGAAGGAGCGGCTCCCGAGGGGACAGGAAAAGGGGCACCCTTCATTTTGTGTGGCTAAAGGGTTGGAAATAACGGACATGTAAAAGGGGAAAAGAGGAGAGAGGAAACCAAAGCTAATGAGGAATAATGAAGATGTCGAAAAGGACACACACGGAGAATGGGGGAGGAGGCCATCAGAAGCGGAAAGCACACGCACACAAACAGCAGCAGGAAGCAGAGAGAGCTGGAGACCGCATTGGCTCAGGAAACGTTTTGTCTCTTGCTTTAATTGGTGACCCCACTCAGAGTTGCTGGAAGCGGGCACAGATCAAGAGACTCAAGTGTTGGTATGGAAAACAATGGGAGGCTGAATGGCATGGAAAGGCAGCCAAGAAGGGCTTTCAGTCCCAGGCACCAGTGGATTTTAGAGTCACTCCTCCAGGGAAAGAAGCAAGGCTCAGAAATCTTTCCAAATTGTGCTCTCAGCAGGACTGTCCATGGAAATTCCACCTGGACAGAGGTGCTCACTGGTGTGAGAGCTGGAGAACCCGAAGTGCCAGCCGGATGCTCTACACAAGGAGGCTAGAATGTCACTGGAAATGGACTCACATGAAGGAAATGGCATTTGCCAGAGCTTGTCTCATCAAATGGCACCAAAAGGAATTCTTTTGAATAAGCTACTTGGGGTAGGGGAGTAAGACCTCCCAAGGGTCAGACTTAAGTAACCACAGGCAGTCAGTAAACTTCCATCTAGAGTGGAGACAGCTGCTTAAAAGCAGGTTTTTTGTCTCGTGTGTTGGGATATGTGGGTTAGGGACCAAAGCAAAATAACCCGGGACAACAGAAGAGCCAAGACTGCCATAAGCAAGTGCCCTTCACCAGGCTCCCCCACACCTCTTTTTTGATGAGCAAATATTTAAAAAGTATCAGTTTAAAGAAGCGCCAAATTATTTTCCAGGAAAATTAATACAAAGTAAAAATTTCAAAAATGAGCAAAATGTAAATAAGAATGGAGTATAAGCATCTGTCTTCCTCCTCTCTTTATATTTCTTTATGGTAATAGGGAAAGAATAAAAGAATAACAATCTCTAAGGAGCAACAGTTAATGATAAAGAAACCAACAATCAAAGGATGAGAGTTTTGAAAAAAATTTTTTTCAGGACTGAGTGGGTGGAAGCATGTTAAAGAATAAGCCTGTGTAGAGAAAACTGTGGTTCAAAATGTACAGGATGGTAAATAATGCTGCAGTAAACATAGGGATGCATATATCTTTTTGAATCAGTGTTTTTGTTTTCTTCACGTAAGGACCTAGAGGTTACTATGCTAACCAAAATAAATCAGACAGAGAAAGACAAATACCATGTGATTTCACTCATAAGTGGAATCTTAAAAACAAAAAACAAAACAACAACAAAGGAATAAGCAGACAAAAAGCAAAATCAAACCTATAAATACAGAGAACGAACTGAAGGTTGTCAGAGGGGAAGGAAGGTGGGGGGTTGGGCAAAATAAGTGAAGGAACATGGGAGATACTGGCTTCTAGTTATGGAATGAATAAGTCATAGCCTAAGGAATATAGTCAATGACACTGTAAAAGCAGCGTATTGGGACACTTGTGGTGAACAGAGCATAATGTGTAAACTTGTTGAATCACTATGTTGTACACCTGAAACTAATGTAACATTGTGTGCCAACTATACTAAAAAAATAATAATATTAAAAAAAAAGACACTATAAATGTAAAAAAAAAAAAATTCACAAGTCGGGACCAGAGTGAAAAGGGCCAATCTGCCGGAAGACTCCCAAGAGGCTTTAGGCTCAGTGTCAGCAGACCCAGGATGGGCAAGTGAGAAAAGAGGGACCACCAATGGAGGGAAGAAATTAAAATCAATTCCCCAAACCACCAAGCTATTCACTCCTTACATCTCTGCCCCACTCTGCCTTCCTCCAACTCTGAGCACAGAGAAAGAAGGCCATGCAGTGTGTATCTCCAGCTTCTGGGAAAGAGAAAGAAAACAACAACAGTAGGAGTGCTTTTGTCTTCATGTTGACCAAGCTTTCCAGGCATTAGGAGCCAGGACTCTTAGAGTAGATACTGGCACCCAGAGCCAAGTCCTTCCTGTGCAGGTATTTGAGGGCCTATGGGCCTAAAAGCTCCTTCTCTGACTCTCCATTCTAAAGTGAAGCCTGGGGGCGCCTGGGTGGCTCAGGGGATTAAGGCTCTGCCTTCGGCTCAGGTCATGATCTCAGGGTCCTGGGATCGAGCCCCGCATTGGGCTCTCTGCTCAGTGGGGAGCCTGCTTCCCCCTCTCCCTCTGCCTGTCTCTCTGCCTACTTGTAATCTCTTTCTCTCTCTCAAATAAAAAATAAAAAAATCTTTAAAGTGAAGCCTGCAAGTCAATCGACCCTGCCCCTCTTGAAATTCTCTACCCAATCTACATGGTTAATAGCCTCAAAAATGCACACTGGCTTACCAAAATATTGGAACCATTCCCTGCATATGCTTTCAAACTAGAACTCAGTCACAAGAGGAAAGTTGGAAAAAACTCAAAATACATGGACGCTAAAGAGTATCCTACTAAAGAATGAATGGATCAACCAGAAAATTAAAGAAGAATTTAAAAAATTCATGGAAACAAATGAAAATGAAAACACAACTGTTCAAAATCTTCAGGATGCAGCAAAGGCAGGCCTAAGAGGGAAGTATATAGCAATACGAGACTTTCTCAAGAAACAGGAAAGGTCTCAAATACGCAACCTAACCATACACCTAAAGGAGCTGGAGAAAGAACAGCAAAGAAAGTCTAAACCCAGCAGGAAAAGCAAAATAATAAAGATTAGAGCAGAAATCATTGAAATAGAAAGCAAAAGAACAATAGACCAGATCAATGAAATTAGGAAGTGGTTCTTTGAAAGAGTTAATATGATTGATAAACCTCTGGCCAAACTTATCAAAAAGAAAAGAGAAAGAACCCAAATAAATAAAATCATGAATGAAAGAGGAGAGATCACAACTAACACCAAAGAAATACAAACAATTTTGAGAACATATTATGAACAACTATATGCCAACAAATTAGATAATCTGGAAGAAATGGATGCATTCCTAGAGATGTACAAACTACCAAAACTGAAATAGGAAGAAATAAAGAACCTGAATAGACCCATAAGCAGCAAGGAAATTGAAGCAGTAACCAAAAACCTCCCAAAAAACAAGAGTTCGGGGGTCAGATAGCTTCCCAGGGGAATTCCACCAAACACTTAAAGAAGAATTAATTCACCTTTCTACCTATGCTGTTTCAAAAAATAGAAATGGAAGGAAAACTTTCAAACTCTTTTTGTGAGGCCAGCATTACCTTGATCCCAAAACCAGACAAAGACTCCACCAAAAAAGACAATTACAGACCAATAACCCTGATGAATATGGATGCCAAAATTCTCACCAAAATACTAGCCAATAGGATCCAAAAGTACATTAAGATAATTATTCACCATGACCAAGTGGGATTTGTTTCTGGGCTGCAAGGTTGGTTCAACATCCACAAATCAATCAGTGTGACACAGTACATAAATAAAAGAAAGGACAAGAACCATATTTTCCTCTCAATAGACACAGAAAAAGCATTTGACAAAGTACAGCATCTTTTCTTGATTAAAACTCTTCACAGTGTAGGGATAGAGAGTACATATCTCAATATCATAAAAGGCATCTATGAAAAACTTACAGCAAATACCATTCTCAATGGAGAAAAACTGAGAGCTTTTCCCCTAAGGTCAGGAACATGGCAGGGATGTCCACTATCACCACTGCTGTTCAACAAAGTACTAGAAGTCCTAGCCTCAGCAATCAGACAACAACAAAAAAATAACTAAAAGGCATCCAAAACAGCAAAGAAGAAATCAAACTCTCACTCTTTGCAGATGATATGATACTCTATGTGGAAAACCCAAAAGACTCCACACCAAAATTGCTAGAATTCATATAGGAATTCAGTAAAGAGGCAGGATATAAAATTAATGCACAGAAATAAGTTGCATTTCTATATACCAACAATGAAGCAGAAGAAAGAGAAATCAAGGAATCGATCCCATTTATAATTGCACCAAAAACGATAAGATCTCTCCTCTTTCATTCACTTAACCAAAGAGGCAAAGGCTCTGTACCCAGAAAACTAGAATACTCATGAAAGAAATTGAGGAAGACACAAAGAAATGGAAAAATGTTCCATGCTCATGGATTAGAAGAACAAATATTATTTATATGTCTATGCTACCCAAAGCAATCTACACATTCAATGTAATCCCTATTAAGATGCCATCAGCATTTTTCACAGAGATGGAACAAACAATCCTAAAACCTGTATGGAACCACAAAAGACCCTGAATAGCCAAACAAATGTTGAAAAAGAAAAAGCTGGAGGCATCAAAATTATGGACTTCAAGCTCAATTACAAAACTGTAATCATCAAGACAGTATGGTACCGGCACAAAAACAGACACATAGATCAATGGAACAGAATAGAGAGCCCAGAAATGGACCCTCAGCTCTGTGGTCAACTAATCTTCGACAAAGCAGGAAAGAATGTCCAATGGAAAAAAGACAGTCTCTTCAACAAATGGTGTTGGGAAAATTGGACATCCACATGCAGAAGAACGAAACTAGACCATTTCCTTCACCACACACAAAAATAGACTCAAAATAGATGAAAGACCTCAATGTGAGATGGGAATCCATCAAAATCCTTGAGGAGAATCTTTGACCTTGGCCGCAACAACTTCTTGCTAGACACGTCTCCAAAGGCAAAGGAAACAAAGGCAAAAATGAACTATTGGGACTTCATTAAGATCAAAAGCTTTTGCACAGCAAAGGAAACAGCAAAACCAAAAGACAACTGACAGAATGGGAGAAGATATTTGCAAATGATATATCAGATAAAGGGCTAGAATCCAAAATCTATAAATAACTCATCAAACTCAACTCTCAAAGAACAAATAATCCAATCAAACAATGGGCAGAAGACATAAACAGACATTTCTGCAAAGAAGACATCCAAATGGCCACAGACACATGAAGAAGTGCTCAACATCATTCAACATTAGGGAAATACAAATCAAAATCACAATGAGATACCACCTCACTCTAGTCAGATCAGTTAAAATTAATTAAGTCAGGAAACAACAGATGTTGGCAAGGTGGGAGAAAAGGGAACTGTCTTACACTGTTGGTGGGAATGCAAGCTGGTGCAGCCACTCTGGAAAACAGTATGGAGATTCCTCAAAAAGTTGAAAATAGAGCTACCTTATGACCCAGCAATTTTGATACTGGGTATTTACCCCAAAGATACAAATGTAGTGATGATCCTAAGGGGCACCTGCACCGCAATGTTTATAGTAGCCATATCCACAATAGCCAAACTATAGAAAAAGCCCAGATGTCCATCAATGGATGACTTAATAAAGAAGATGTGAGATATAGATAGATAGATAGATAGATAGATAGATAGATAGATAGATATGAATATTATGCAGTCATCAAAAAAATGAAATCTTGCCATTTGCAACAACATAGATGGAACGAGAGGGTATGATGCTAAGTGAAATAAGTCAATCAGAGAAAGACAATTATCATATGATCTCACTGAAATGTGGAATTTAAGAAACAAGGCAGAGGATCCTAGGGGAAGAGAGGAAAAAGTGAAACAAGATGAAACCAGAAAAGGAGACAAACCATAAGAGACTCCTAATCTTAGGAAATAAACTGAGGGTTACTGGAGGGGAGGGAGTGGGGGGATGAAGTAACTGGATGATGGACACTGGGGAGGGTGTGTGTTGTAATGAGCAATGAATATTATATAAGACTCATGAATCACAGATAATATAAATAATCATTATATGTTAATTTTTAAAAAATACACACTGGCTACCTAGAAATTATCAAAGCCATGCAATAAGAGAAGAAAAATTATCAGAAGAGTTCATCTAAATCTTTGCATTAAAATGGCCCACTGAGTACCAGCAATGTGCACGAAAAATGATTCAGAACTATGTGGATACTTCTGAAATGTCAGAATACCAAGGACACAAAGAACATACAAGACACTTGCAGACAGAGAAAGTAGGTCATCTGCAAAGGACTGAGACTTACGGTAACATCAACATCAACAATACTGAGTATTATTAGACAAAGCAGGAACACTCTCAATATCTACTGGGAAATTAATTTACCTAATAATTTTATACTCAAATTAATGTATGCAATATTTTTATATTTAACCAAATTATTAATAAATCTGATATAAAATAAACACATATTTGATCATGCAAGGACTCAGAAAGCAAACCTTTTGCACATCCTTTCTATGGAAATTACTTAACAAAGTGCCATGACAAAAAAACAAATGAAAACTAATAAAAATGAAAAAGCAGTATAAAAAGAGGCAGTAGAATTAACCCAGAAGTACAATGAAAATAAGTCTAAGGATGATAGTTAAAAAGTTAGTTTAGAAAGAAATCAGTCCAAATTGGAATGGAAAGTGGGTAAGCTCCATGAAGAGTATCTTCAAGAAAACCTGGAATGGAATCAACTAGTGGAATCAGTAAGAAGTCAGAAAATATTTGTGACATAACATATCTCTACAAAAACAAAAAACCGAAACAAAATAAAAAACAATATTGTAAACTCCAGAATAAACAAAAAAGCGTGCAAGAGAATCAAAGCCCTGGCACAAAGGAGACTAAAATGTAGCATGATTTTGAGAAAGGAATGGAGTGTAACAAGGGGACTCCATTTGCTCTTGGTGTTAGAAATGTCCTCCTTTGAGTGACATAAGATTCTTGGCATTGAACCCATGAAGAAAGAAAGGCAACTCTATTTGGCTCTGCAGTTAAAGAGAGTTATCAAAGCATAACAATGTACACTTAGTTGTTGGTTTTCAATGTTTAGAATCAACATATAGAAAAAAATCCAAGGAGAATCCAATATGGTAATAGACTGTAAATGTTAGCAAACTAAACAATGTAAAAGTAAAAATACAACTGAAAAAAGTATGGAAATGAGAAGAAAAGGTGGAGGAAAGAGGAGGGGAAATAATATTTCACCTCAGACCATGATGAAACAGGATATAATGTCTAGAGTTAATGAAACAAGACATAGAAATCTATACATTTTGCTTAAAATTCCCCATAGATCTAAAACTAAATCTTAGTTTGGGTCGCCCCAGCAGCAAACCCTAATTTAAGGATTCAGCCTCAAGTAGTTTATTGGGGGAATAAAGAAAACCCTGGTAGAAAAGTAAGGAGGTGAGATAAGGAAGGGAAGGGCACATCACCCCACCTACAGTCACTGTGGGTGACTGATGCCTGGTGGGGGAGTGAGCTTGGATCAGTCATGGCAGGTGCTGGCAGTTCAAAGTTGGGCCACTGTGACCCAAGAGATAAGAGCAACAGGGTACAGGTAGGTAGGGCAACAATAACATTTGCTACATATACATATTAAAAATTAGGAAAGGAGACATATTTCATAATAGGCATATACCATGATGTATTTTATGACATACATAGTGTCAGAGCAGAGGAAGATGAAACAAGGTGCTTAGAGAAGGGGATCCCAGGAGACAAGCTGATTCCCCCAGTAAAGAACTCAATAAAGACTAAGGCACCAGAGGGACCTGGTGTTGGGGGAGGGGTGAAGTCTAATGAAGAAGGTTGGAAACAGGGGAACTGACTGACCATCCCTTTAAAGAGCAGCTAGACTGCTAAGGAAATGGGGAGGAGGATGGCATGAGAAGTGGTGAGGGTGACCTTCCAGTTTCCCCTGCAGCAATTCCGACTTGGTTCTGTAACCACTTGATGCTGAAATCTACATCTGGCTCAGAGTAGGCACTTAATAAACATTTGCTAGATGAATGAATGACTGCAAATCCTCTCAAAGTGGACATAACCAGATATTTCAACTGCAAAATCCTCCCTGTGAAATGAAACAAAGTGCATCTTGTATGGCATCTTGTGGACACATCTTGTGTTGCCATAGTCATTGTACTGCTAAAAATAACCAGAAATGTGAAATAAATGCCTATGTCTTAGAAGGTTAGGAAGTAAAGTTAAGGACATCTCTTTAAAAAAAAATAAGAAAGATGAATTTTAATCCTTAAAATATCTTTACAATTATGATCAGTGCAGGAGGCCCAATAACTAATGAAAGTTGAAAAACAAAACACAGAGGAAGATATTATTTAAAAATAAAGAAATCCCTCACTAAAGCTTACCAGAACTAAAAGACATGAGTCTCCAGATTGAAAGCACCCATCAAATGCCTGTCAAAATAGGTAAGAACAAATCCACACCATGGCCTATTATTTGGCAATTCCAAAGTACTGCTGACAAAGAGAAGACCCCAAACATTTCCATAAAGAAAATACAATTTTATATCCCAAGGGTTAGGAATCAAAACGTCTTTGGACTTCTCAATTGCAACACCAAAGCTAGGGTGGAAAAAATGTTTCCAACCTGAAATTCTATAGTCAGCCAAACTATCAACAAGTGTAAAGGGAGAATAAAGACATTTTCAAACTTGCAAGCCTTTCACAAATTTATCTTTTAGGCATCCTTTTTGCAGGAAGGAACATGAAAGGTATTGGGCTAAAATGGGGGAGGAAAGGTAAATCAAGAAAGCTTAGGATGTGGGATCCAGAAAATAGAAGATCCATCCCAAAAGAAAAGTAGAGAGAATCCAATGATGGCTAAAGGAGATCCCAGGATGAACAAATCTAGGAGGGATGCCATTGAGATGATAAACAGATGGATTCCTGAAATGTTTGATCGTCTTGAAAAGAAGCAGGTTTCTGGAAGAAAGTTGGAAGATGAACAAGTGATAGATTTTTTTTTAATAACAAGCAAATGTTTAAAAGAGACTATTACAAATTATGGAGGGAAAAGTTGTACACAAAAAGAACAGTAACTCTAGCACACGATCTGGCTCAGGTGCAAGTGACATTTACTTATGCTACAACCACAGTGGGATGGTTGGGGATAGAAGGTATGCACACAAGTGTGCTAAATTCCCCTCTCTTATAGCAGGAAGTCAGTATATAACATTGCAAACTGAACAATAAGAAATAGAAGGAAAAACATTTAGTTTGAAATGTAGTAATAAATCCCAAACAGCTACAGTGTTGCCATTCATCGCCGCCTCACAATAGTGGGGGTGAAGGGGGTGAGAGGTAGGTTACTGCTGTCCTATTACCAGCCTTGTGGGACTCTATAATTTTTTAAAACAATATCTACATAACTTTATACTGTGAAAAACATGTGTATTTAAAGAAACTATATGTGTAAAATAAAAGTTAAATTTAAATAAAGGAATACAAACATGTAAAATAAATGAGAAGGTTTTTCTGAAACCCTTGCCACCAGAGATAACCACTGTCTGTTTGATATATATTCCTTCATCCTCTTTCATGGGCACAATTAAGCCGAACAGCACCACGTAAGACCATATTGTGAAAGCTCACTCTTCTCCAAGAACAGTATCTCTTGGATGTCTCCCTTTGTCAATACATGTGGACAACCTCAAAAACATCATTATGTGAACAATATTTATGACTGCCAGGCAGAACTGTTTAGAGGATTAAACACTTATGAGACACTGAATGTGGAATCACTATGCAAATTATAAGGCAAGATAAGTAGTGTTGGTTATAACTATAATTATAGTTAAAAATATAGAAAATTCGATGCAAAGCCAAAGTACTTGATTAAGTGGTATACTCCATGATCAACAGATATTCTCATTCATCATACCCAGAGATCACAGAAATCACGCCAGAAGCTGCTGGGTTTCCAGGAGTACACCTGAATTAGAGCACGCATGCATTATTTAAAACCAGGAGAAACAGCCTAACAGATGTTCTAGATAATGGCTGTTTGTCATAGATATTATCTCCTTTGTCTGGGAACATGTACTCATGTTTATAGAAGCCCCTCTTGGGTTCTACATACTGCATAATGATAGAAATGATTCTTTTAAAGGCAGCTGTTAGAGTACATTTTTTCAACTGGGAATCTAGTGTGACCAAAACACAGCTTTCGGTTGACAAGCCAGCTCGGTCAGCCTAATGTGGTGTAAGGAGAGGGGCACGACATGGCTCTGTGCCTTACTAGCTTTACTAAATCTCTGGGATCTCCAATTTCCTATTCCCTAGAATGGCACTAACAAGACTTTCCTCTCAAATTTGTTATACAGAAAAGGTATAATATACATAGTGTGCCCAGCATATTAGAGGGGCTTACTAACTGGAATCTATTGTTGTTTTGTATGTATTTATGAGGAAGAGATACTAAGACACAACTATATTTGCCTTATTTTTCATGCATTCTATTAATTTAAGCTAAAGCAGTGGGAAAGAGTTCATTCCTCCAAACTGCATTTGAATTCATCTGATATTAATTTCATATGTGTACACCTGATGGCAGTCAAAATATATATCAATCAAAATAGATCATATACTTTGGTGTCTAAGCTTAATTTGAGTCTAAGCTCCATAAACTTAGAAACAGGAGACCTTGGGCAAGTTACTCTGAGGTTCAGTTCCTTCATCTCTAAAATGGGGGTAATATACACCTCAGAGCATTGTTGTAAAGATATGAAGAGAGCAGACTTGAAAGGTACCTAGCACGGTGCCAGCTTCATCTTAAGTGATCCATAAAACTCTGTTATTTTTATTATAGGACCTGCATCCTCTTAAAATCTCTAACAAGAAGACACTAATTCATTGATTTCCCAGGTAGAAACATACTCTCAGACTTGTAGATTCTGGTTTTAAATAGCTGACATGCTTTTTAAAAAATTTTTTTAGTGTAGTTGACACGTGGTTCTATGGTAATTTCAGGTGGACAGCATGGTGATTCGTCCTCTCTATATGTTATGCTATGTTCTCATAATCAAAGAACAACAGATTTCATGTCTGTACCAGGATGCTGATGCATGATATTCCCCTGGTACAAAGGACCATATGTAACTTCTAAGGTTTCAATAGGTTTAAAATCAAAAGAGTTCTGAAAGCAAATTGGTTTTATGTTAATTAAAATAACCAAATACAAACCAAAAAAGCAAGGAATCACAAAGGAGAGAGAAATTTGTAAACCTTACAATCCACCTTTGTCTCTGCTCTAATTCATTGAACGACCTTGGACAAGCCCAAAGCCTTGTTTCTTTGCTTGTAAAATAAAAGTGTTCTTCTATTTATGCTACTAATCAGGGTGCCCCTGGAGATCCTAACCAATGTGATAAGATGAGGAAACGAAGTTAAAGGTGTAAGCATGCTAAGTGATGGGTCAACACTGTGGTTATGTGCAGACAATGCGATTATCTACACAGAAAATTCTAGAAGTCTATTAGATTTTTTAAAAGAGTTCAACAAGATTTCCAGATGCATAGTAAACACACAAAAAATTAGTAATATTCCTTTACATTGACAATGAGCAATTGGAGAGATTGGAATTGTAAAAGGAAAGGCCCTTTTTTTATAATAGCAAAGACCCTTTTTTTATAATAGCAAAAATACTATGCAGTGCCCAAGAACAAACATAACAAAAGATGCACACAACCTTTATGGGGGAAATTATAAAACATTATTGAAAAACATGAAATGAGATTGAGAAAATGCAGAGAAATGAAACTTGCTCATGTTTGAGAAGACTCTATATTGTAATAATAGTGATTCTTCCTAAAAGTAATCTGTAACTTTAACATAATTGCAATCTACATCCAAACCAAATGTTTTTGGAATCCGATACACTGGTTCCTATAGAATCAATTCTTATGGAACCATAGTTTATAACGAGGGGTGATTTTTGCCCCCAAGTGGACACTTGACAAAGTCTGAAGATCTGGTGGGGAGAGACCAAAGATTCTGTTAATCATCCTGCAATGCACACAACAGGCCCCTACCACAAAGAATAATCTGGCCCCAAACATCAACAGTGCCAAAGTTGAGAAGCCCTGATACAAAAGAAGGGAGATTTCGGAGTATACAAGACTAACTTGAAAAAGAGGGAGGTTTGCCTTTTCAGAAATCAGGATCTAATATAAAAGTTTAGTGATTAAAATAATATGGAAGGGTAGAGGGATAGATACATTTATAAATGCAGAAGAATAAAAAACCAAACCCACACATAGATGGAATATGACAGAAAGGGCATTAAAAGTCCATGGGGTGGAAAAGACGCACCCCTCAATAAGCAATACTGTGGAAAACAAAACAAAATTAGATTTCTTATCCACATCATGGACACAAGGCCCTTAAAAATCTTAAACCCACTACAAGAAATTACAATTTTAGAAAGGAAAGAATTTTTTTTATTGAAGAATAATTGACATACAATATCCTATTAGCTGTACATGGACATCATAGTGATTTGATATTTTTACACATTACAAAATGATCCCCACAATAAGTCTGGTTACCATCTGTCACCATACAAAGTTATTACGACATTATTGACTATAATCCTTATGCTGTACACTACATCCCTGTGACCTATTCATTTTATAACTGCATGTTTGTACCTCCTAATCCTCTTCACCTTCTTCACCTATCCTCCAGCCCCTCTCCCTTTGGTAACCACCAGTTTGTTCTCTGTATCTATGAATCTGCTTGTTTTGTTTTGTTCATTTCTTTTGTTATTTAGATTCCACATATGAATGAAATCATACCATATTTGTCTTTCTGTGTCTGACTTATTTCACTTGACATTATTCCCTCAACCCATCCATGTTGTCGCAAGCAGCAAGCTCTCATTCTTTTTTATGGCTGAGTAATATTCCATTGTATGTATACATATAGCATATACATATATTATATATACACGCCACATCTTCTTTATCCATTCATATACCAATGGACACTTAGATTGTCTCCATATATTGGCTATTGTAAATAATGCTGCAATAAACATAAGTGTGTATGTATCTCTTCAGATTGGTGTCTTCATTTTCTTAAAATAAATACTCAGAAGTGGAATTGCTGGATTATCTGGTAGTTCTAGGAATGAATTTCTTAAAAAGTTATTTTTCAAAAAAGGTAACTGTGAAATGATGACTATATTAACTAACTTAATTATGGTAAATATTTCACAGTATATATATATATATATGTCTATATATAATATACATAAATATATATAAATATATATTTATTTGATTGGAGATATAAACACTTTAAACAAATTTAAACACTATAAACAATTTTAAACACTTTAAGTATATGTGATTTTATTAGTCAATTATAACTCAATAGAGCTGGGGGGGAAGTCATTTAAAAACAGAAAATGCAAAAAATAAAAGAGAGAGAGACATAACTTGATCAATTCAAATTTTCTAAATAGATGTGTGACAACAGATAATATAAGCAAACATAAAAGATAAGCATCATCTATGGAGAAAATACTGCACACACAACTTCAGAATACATAATGAACACTTATACACTTATGGGTAAATTTAAAAAGGAAAGGAAGAGGTTAAATCAGGGGAGCTCTGAAATGACACTTCCTAATTAATGTTTAGATACTTCCTACTTAATGCATATATGCATTTTCTTGGATATTCTAGCACTCATCCTTTCTAACATAAAATAGCAGACATTCAGATACCCCCAAAGGTCTAGCTGCAGCTTTCCAGAAAAAAAAAAAAAAAAAAACACTTTTCATGGATTTATTCAGATGTCCAGTGTTCACATCTATTGTGTATAATCTGATAGTGTTATATTTTGCAAGCCTTTACAACTTGCCTTCAATTAATTTGTAAGTTGTAATTGCCCTCGAATCATTTGAAATATATTTCATAATGAAATCCAGCAAATACTATGATGGAAAGAAAAGACATTTAGTATTAGAATTTTTGGTAACTGGGGCTGAGTTTCAGCATATGGTGTGTGTAAATCACTGGGCTGTGACATCGCAGGTGTCCTTCCTTGGGTATCAAATGAGAAAATAACAAAACTTCTGAAAGTCCCTTTCCCTCTCTGTCGTATGTGTGCCCATCAAGTGAAATATGATATGCACCAATCAGGACAAGAAGAAAACAACTCGTATCTTCTGATCTTCTTGAACATGAGATGGAATGTTAAATTGTGTACCTTTAAAAAGTGGGCCTTACATGGAAGGAGTCCAAAATTCCATTCAACCACCTTAATCCACAGAATCATAGGAATTTAGAGATAAGATGGACATCAGAATATATCCAGTCCAGTCTCTCCTCAATATCTCTCTAAGGATCCCCCTAATATATCCTACCCCAACCCCTTTCCAGTGATCTTGACATCACATGTACCATAGCAAATGAATTGAAAGCCAGACATAGGACATGGTTCAGTATCCTGGTAGAGGATACCTAAACTATAGTTTTGGACTCTGGAGCCAGGCAGCCACTAGCTGTGTGTCCTTGGGCAAGTTACTTCACTTCTCTGGGCTTCTTCTATTCTCTCAGCTGCAAAAGGTGGAGAAAAGCAGTACTTCTTTCATAACTAGCAGGAGGACTAGATGAGCTAATGAGAAGAGAACCTCATACACAACCAGAACTCTGTGGTTGCAGGATGTTACTAATATTATTCTCTTATTAAGAAATGTTAAATGTGGGTAAAAAATTACCAAGATTGGTAAAAAATTGGTCAACTCTCAATTATCCATTCTAATAGAAAAAAGGAGTAATGCAGTATATAAATACCACAAACTATGGATGATTTAAACTGCCCTGCCCAGTATGGTAGCCATTGGCAGCACAAGGCTATTTAAGTTTAAATTTTAAGTTTAAAAAAAAATTTTTAAGTTTAAACTTTAAAGTTTACTTAAGTTAATTTAGGTATGAAGTTTAATTAAAATAAATTAAAATTTAAAATTTAGTTCCTCAGTTGTACCAGCCACATTTCGCATGCCATACATAGCTACCATAGAAAACATTTCCCTCACGTGAGTAAGTTCTACTGGACAGCACTGATGGGAAAAAATGTTATCTTCTCACTGCTATATGACCTGAGAGAAATATCTGCATTCTCTAAGAACAGAAAGCAAGGTGATGGGGGCTGTGATCTAGATAACGCCGGGTGGTAGGGGAGTTTTCCTTGAGTTACGGTTTCACATAGTGAATCTCATACTCCTAAGTATTTTTTCTTCATTTAAAGTGCATAAACAATGAGTCTTGTAACATTGAAAAAATAAAATAAAAGTATTTGGGGAAAAAAATATTTTATTACTGGTTTATATGGTATTTCTATTTTTAACTTTTTATCCAAAGAAAACCAAAACACTAGTTTGAAAAGAGGTATGCAGCCCTATGCTTATAATAGCCAAGACATGAAGGCAACATAAGTGTCCACTGATTGCTGAATGAATAAAGAAGTGGTATATATACACAATGGAATATTACTCTGCCATAAAAAAGAATGAGATCTTGTCCTTTGCAACAACATGGGGGGAACTAGAGGGTATTATGCTAAGTGAAATAGGTCAGACAGAGAAAGACAAATGCTATATGAGTTCACTCATATATGGAATCTAAAAAAAAAAAAAACAAATGAAGA
>CM052885.1:81468285-81478664 GCA_028534135.1 Potos flavus
GGGGTATGGGTAAAATAGATAAAGGGGCTTAAGAGGTATAAACTTTTAGCTATAAAATAAATAAGTCATGGAGATGAAAAGTACAATATAGGGAATATAGTCTGTAATACTATAATAACATTATATGGTGACATGTAGTGACTACACTTATTGTAGTGAGCACTGATTGATATGTAGAATTATTGAACCAATATGTTGTACACCTGAAACTAATGTAACATTTTATGCTAATTATACCTCAATAAAAATTTTAAAAATAAAAGTATTTTATTTTGCAATTTTAAAATTCATTTTTGTGAGAAAAAAAAATCCAGCATAAGGTATTTTGATAACTCAGCATTATTAAATTAAGATACCTTTAAGGGTGGCATCTGAGCCCCAGGGAGGACCATGGTACCTGGTTATATGCATACACAGGTCCCAGTCTGAACTCACTACAAAGCCAGTAGTCTGTGGCTCAGTAAGATGTCCTGACTTAGTTTTTCTATTACTGTTATCACGGTGGATCCAAACAGACAGATGCATTTACTGGTTTCCCTCCCAACGATAATAAAAAGAAACAGTTTATAAAATCAGATTATATAAAAAATTGCCTAATGATAATAATTTATAAGCTCATTGTGGAATAATGATGTATTCAAGAGTCGTCGTTGTAAGATGAAAGAAAGGTAATATGAAAGATTCTCTCTGTGAAGAATGACTACGGATGAATTGCGCTGAGATACAATTCTCTGATAAGGGACAATAAGAACCTCTAGAACACTTAATAATAGACTACTCAGGGTGAATTGAGGATTGCAATAAAAGCCCATAAATTAAAAAGTTTCCATATGATTTCTGATAAAAGACATGCCAAGGTGAAATAAAGAATCATTGGAATCAACTGATATCCTGCCTATAGCCTAGTAGGTCGTGAAGGGGACATTTCTGGGAAACTATATAAAATATAATTTCTTAAGCCTAGGAATTTTTAAAGGTTTCAACTGCATCAATTTAGGATTCTTTCCCTGGTGGGAGGAAAATTTTAGAAAGGAAGAAGTGAGGATTCAGTGGAGCTCAAACTGAGTCCCTTCATACATTGAGCCCTGGGCAACACGTGGTGATGCCATGTACAATATAAACCCACCTTGTTGATTTACTGGAAATGGATGGCTTCAGCAAGTTGACACTTTTTACAGATGAAAAAGCCAAGACACTGGGAACCAGAGAAAACCCGGGCACCAGGAAATTAACCTATGTGCCCAACATCATGCATGTAGTAAGTGGTGAAGCCACAACTTAAACCCAAGCAGGCTCTCTGAAGGTGGAGGCTTTATGGTAGCTACTCTACAGTTGCCTGAAGATGACGGGTCTGTACCATGCTGCATGATGCAGCAGCCAACAGGAAGAGGGGAAGCCTACATCCCATGTGGAAAGCTCTTCAAGACATGCCAAGGCACGTGTTTGGATGAGCACTGGGTGTTATATGCAACTAATGAATCATTGAACACTACAACAAAAACTTATGATGTATAAGCTGGCTAACTGAACATAATAATAATAAAAAGACATGCCAAGTTAAAAGAAAAAAGCCTGGGGGGATGGGAAGAAAATTGCAGAATTATACATACAATCAAACACAAAATTTAAATAAGTCTTAAAGGCAAAACTATATGCTTTCTACGTGCCTATGTGTGCATACAAATGCATGGAAAACATATGTACACCAAATACCTAAAATATGCACCAAACTATAGGAGTGGGTACCTCTGGGGAGGGCAGTGAGGTTGGGATTAGGGCAGAGGTTTCAAGGGGGGTTTTGCTTTTATCTCTACATCTTCTTTATTGTCTGATTTCTTCTACAGCAATAATATAATCCTGAATTACCTGTGGACCAAATAAACAAATAACTAGCACATGTGTGTGCATGGACACACCCACAGATAGAGTTATTTATATGTCTGATCAAAATAACGGCCTTAAAGTCAGAAAATCTTTCAAAACATTACCAATTTGGATAAAAGAGATAAATGCCATTCTTGTTCTTGCCAAAGCTTACAAGTCACTCATCCAACTTATTAACTATCTTTTTTCCAAGTTGGGTCCTACAAAGGCAAGAGTAAGTGGTACAGGGAAGCAAGGAGGAGTCTGAGTTTCCATACTCTTGGCTCCACACCCCTCTCCACACAGTGGGGTCAATTACCACACCACTTCCCAGGAGAGTTTCTGGCACCCAACACTTCAAGTCATGGGAAGGCAATAGCAGGGCATTTCCTAGAACAGTCTGAAGTTTAGGCACTTCACCCTGGCTGAATGGTAGATCAACAAAGCTCTTTGCTCTCCTGGAGATATGACTAGTACTCAATATAATTTAAGAAATCTGTTAAGTCAGAGTTTCTCAACTTCAGCACTATTGAAACTTCAGGCTGGATAATTCCCTGCTGCAGGGGGCTGTCTCAGGTACTGTAGGATGTTTAGCAGCATCCTGTCCTCTTCCCACTAAATGCTGACATCACCCTTCCCAGTTATGATGACCAAAATGTCTCCAGACATTCACAAAAGTCTCCTGGGGGGGGTGGAATTGGCCTTGATTGAGACCCTTTACCTAAGTTATTGTACTAGCTGAAGTTGCTATAAGCTCATCTTCATGCAACCATCTGAATAGAAGACCCATATTCTATGACCACACAAGTATATATAAAACTGCTACAAAGGAGAAGTGTGGTACTATGAGATATCATACGTCAGTCAAGGTTTAATTGTAGAAACACAAACCATCACAAGTATCTTAAAGAGACATGCATTAAGTCAGTGGAATCTAGTGTTTACACGATCTTTGTCTGAATCCAGACCAGACTAGGCCTCCAGAAGTGACTTTCAGAGCAGCACCATGGATCTGTCCCACCAGAGCAGCCACCGGCAATGGGACAATCAGGATGATTGAGACTCAGAAGGCTAATACAGGGCCTGTTGGCTCCATGCCACCTTGACTGTGATTCACCCCAACTATTGGTCCAAACCATGCCACATCAGATGGATACACATGGGCAAAACAACAAATGCCCTTCACTCAGCCTCTTGACACTATAAAACTAGAGCCCGAATGCTGGAAAGGTGCCACAGAACAACCCAACTCTTCAGTCAGCTTTCCAGACAACACAAAGTGGAAAAATCACAAGCATGGCTCTACTGCACCTCTTGCCTTCTGCCATGCACACATATATCAAGATGAGATCCAGAACCCAATCCCAGGGGATTCTGGGAAATGTAGTTTTCTGTGGAGAGGCTCACTAGGCATGCTGAAATGGCTGTGGAATATGCATATGCTGGGGGACGTGAGCCCAGCAGGATATCAAGGCAGGCCTCTCTCAGAAAAGTGTGCTTAGGTGAGACCCAAAGGTCGAGGAGGAATTACATAGGCAGATTCTAGAAATCTTCCAGAAAGAGCAATGGGATAAGATTCTAATGGTAACAACAATGTAGATTGATGAGGCACAAAAAGTGTATGCGGCGGGGAGGTTGGCAGAATTTAGATGATGCATAAAGTGAACCTGTCTCTGTGGATGCTCTGTCCATGCCTCTCAGCACTGCCTCACATGCCAGGGCATCTTCCTACCAACACCACCAGGGATTCTGACCACTGGAGCATGCAGGGCAAGCAGAAGTCCTAGAGGAACAATGATCCCAGAGGCAGCCCTTGTCCTCCAAGGGATGGGTACCTAGAGCATAAAGACCTCAGCCTCTGTACCCCATCCCTCCATGTTCTCCACCTCCCGAACATTCCTGGATGGATGGGAGCTCCAGATGCCTACAGCGTCACTGGCTATTAGCCACCCTCCCCTCTTTCTTCCCCACTCCCCTGTGGGTGTTTCTGAGGAAATCCAAACTGAAACATCCTGATGCAGAAGCTGTTCTCTTAGCCCTGGCTGCTCAAGTGTTATAGGACTTGGTGGGTAGGAGGATGCACAAGACAGATAAAGGGAGTTAAGAGGTACAAATTTTCCAGTTATAAAATAATTAAGGCACCGAGATAAACAGTACAGTGTAAGAAATATCGTCGATAATATTGTCATAGCACTGTACGGTGACTGCTGGTGACTGCACTTATCATGGCAAGCACCGAGTAAGGTCTAGAACTGTCCGGTCACTATGTTGTACGCCTGAAATTAATATAACATAGTAAGTCAGCTATACTTCAGTTTACAAAAGAGTTAGAAGTCACTGTGAAATGATTGCCTCCAGTAATTGTGACAGACATGTGGAGGTGTCTGAATGATTTCAACCATGACTGGCTCTTGCTGTCAAGATGCCAGCGCTGTCCACAAGACTCCAAGAATGATAAATCAACAGCTTGCTTGAGAGGTGCCTCTCTTTGGAGGTTGGTTTCCTGGAACTCTAGAGAGGCAGTTTTTCATTTTCCCAGATATACCCTGGGAAAAACAACTTAGTAAGGTAACTCTGATTTTAGGCCAGTTATTGGACTTTTGCAAGTGTCCTCAACGTTTGTAAGAATCCTCAGCCCAGCTGCCAACTAGTGCACGAATAAGGTTAACCTTCTCTCACTTGAACATTTCCGAGGTATTCCCCATACAAATGAAACATCCCTCTTTAAACGTGTAAATAGTTCACTCACTTCAAAGTGTCATCAGCAAAGTTTGGTGAGTCAGTTTAGATAACTGGCATAGGGATTCTGAAGAGCTGCATAGCCATTTTTATCAAGTGGCTTACAGTGCAAATTCCACTCCTTCTATGCTGGAAGAATGGACCCTCTCCTCCATTCCTGAAGCAGTGGCCACTTGGTCCACATGGCTTCCACATGCAGTATTGCAGAGGAAATCTTTATTCCCTTACACTAAGCCTTATACTAAGAACTACAACACTATAATAATTGAAAAGCAAAAATTAATGTCATTATTCTAAATTCCAAAGTTGTTTTGGTTGTATTTCATCTAATGTAATAAGCCCAGGCAAGTCATTATCAGTTGTCTTAAATGCTTGGGGCTTCCTCTCCAGAAGATTTTTGGTCGCTGTTTGTTCTTATATGAAGAGCTAGGGGTGGGAAAAAGAATGTGAAAGAGGACTGAAACTGAGTGGGCATGCTTGTTCAACATCATAACTGACCTATACAGTTTCCATCAGAGTTTGCTGAGTAACTGTGTAGCACTCCCCCGCAAATAACACCCTCTTTTAATTTGGCTGGTTGTTTTGTCTCCAAACATATAACTAATATTTATGAGAGCTTACCATCTGCCATGCTCTGTGCTAAATGCTTTAATTCATTATCTCATTTAATTATCCCAACACATAAGGTAGGAATTACCTAGAAAACCAAACCAGCATTTCAGACACTAGGGAGTGGGGAGGAAGTCTGGGCAGAAAAATGAGGAAAGTTCCATTCTGGTAAATTCTTGAGTATTTTATAATCATAAAATGTCAAACTAAACTAGTTTAGTTTTATCATATAAATTATGTACCATTTTTAAATATAAATGGTTTTTTGCACTATATGTAAAGGACCGCAACAACAAATATAATAAGCTTATCTGCATTGAGGAACTCTGAACTTTTTTTTTTTTTTTTTTGAGTGAGTTGACACACAATGTTACCTTACTTTCAGGTGTAAAACTTAGTGATTTGACAAGTTTATACATTATGCCATGAGACCTCTTTGTCTCCTGCATCACTTCTGAATCCAAACCCTTCCTTCTCCACTGCCATCCTCTGCCCATCCAAGCCACAATCACCTCTCTCTGACACCTTTGTCCAAGAATGCAAATAGGTGTTCCTCATCTGCTCCAACCCCACCAGGCCATTTTTCACCTGGCAATTAGGGAGATCGCTTCAAACCACAAATCTGGTCAAAATACCCCACTGCTTATAATTATCCAATGGTGTTCCACTCAGAGATTTTATTTATTCATTGACAGAGAGGGAGAGAAAGGGAACATAAGCAGGCGAGAAGCAGACTTCCCACTGAGCAGGGAGCCCGATGCGGGGCTCAATCCCAGGACCCTGGGATCATGACCCGAGCCAAAGGCAGATGCTTAACAACTGAGCCACCCAGGTGCCCCTGGTGTTCCACTCTTATGAGGATTAAAAAAAAACATTAAAAGTCTATGACTAGTTCTGATTTTGTTCATCATTATATCTTCAGCATCTAGCACAACTCTTGGCATTAATGCAGATTTGCTGAATGAATGAATGAACTAATGAAAGAAGGAAAGCAGAATTCTTTTAAAGTTTCCTAACTCTGCTTGATTGGATGGGCACCTCTAGGATCTCCCAGGAGGCTTCCACAGATAACTAACCATTCTCCTCCCCGGAGATAAAAAGTAAAGCAAAGAATGCCAGATCTTTTTTGGTACATCTGTGAAGTGCTACAAGTTGCTCTGTCAATTGCCACTGCTTAAATCCCTGGTGAGGGTCCTTGGTGAATCACATGAGCCACAAGGATACCATAACCAATTATGGCTTACCAATATGACTACTGTTGAATTCTCTGGTAATTGAGCCTTTCTTGGTGTTAATGGGAATAATATTGGGGGATAGTAATTTACAATGTCACTTTGGGCATTAAGTGATATTGCATGGGAAATTCTAGGTTTCATCTCTCCCTCTTTACCAATAAAAAGCTTAAGTGCTGAATGAGTGCTATGCTTCTCTCCATCAGAGAAAACAGGAGCCAAGGAGACTTCATTTCCCACTCTTCCAAGCCCTTGAGAAATGGAATATAAAAGAGAAACTTCTCTCTTCCTCCAACTTCCAATCTACACTCTGAGCCTCTATCTTAACTGTGAGACATAGTAAACAAGATTGGAGTCTATTTCTCTCACCCACTGATTTCTATAGGTAGGCCCTTGGGACCTACTAAGACATCTCTATTCATTGAAGTCCTCAGGAACTCATGTTTCTTCTATTTTGTAGCTTCTCTGTGTATGATCTCTACCCTCCACTTCACTTCATGTTTCAAAATGGCTGCTCCAGCTCCAGCCAGTACATCCCTCATCTCATCCAGAAGGATAAAGAGGCAAAGGAAAAACAAGCAAAGAGAGTTCTCTGAAGCTACCATAAGACACTTCTACTTTTACATCCTATAAAAGCCAAAACATAAGTCCCATGACCACATCTAGCAGCAAGGGAGACTGGGAAGGGTCACCTTTATTCTGTGCAATCATTGTCCAGCTATAAATTCAGATTCTCTCCCTACAGAAGAAAAGGAAAACAGATAAGGTGTAGGAACACCTAGCCATCTCCACCACAGGCTTCAGTTCCTTGAACACACATTGGCCGTTAGAAATAACACCACAAGAAAACAAAAATTCTGTTTCTTTTAAAAAAATACCTGCCCTCCTGCTTCATGACCCACCACACACACACACACACACACACACACACACACACACACACACACAGCCCCATTGATCCATGAGCATCAGAAAGCCTAATCCCTTTGGTTCTGCATCAATAACCTTGGTGATGGAGGCTTTTCCCCCAAGCCAACAGATGGGGAGCTGTCTCCCAGCTTTGGCAGCCACTGGGTCTATGGTGCCATTTCCAGATCAGGGGCCGCCATTTTGGACAGTCTTTTACATTGTCCTCTTTTGTTTCTCTCCTCAAAGATGCCACAAAGCCCTCCTGTGCTCAGCTCAGACGCAACCACCAGTATGGTCTGCTTTTCCCAGCCTGTCTTTTGGAAATGCAATGAGTACCTGTGCTGTGTCTGTTTGGGAAAACAGGAAGCAAGATGAAGGCGAGGAAAAGATTCTTTCAACATGAAATAAGAGCCTGTTAGGTTTTCTATACGATGGATACAGTGACTTTAAAATCAGAACGGCAGTTGGGGCGATCCCAGCCCCTTGCCATTTTGTGGGGCTCCTTAGGGAAGATGGAAGAACAGAGAGTGGTAACAGGAGGCAGAGTATTAAATATGAGGATCTCACATCCTTTCAGTGAAAGCAATAGCCATGTTTGCTCACGGCTAACCAGTCAGAGAGGGAAGATGATTTATTATAAGCTGTTGCAGAATATATTATGCATGGTAGAGGCATGGAAAGGTCTTTGATATGTATCTGAAAGAGCTTCAAATCCATAAAAGAGATAAATTTTGTATGAAGAGTGTCACTGAGAGGCCGGGAAGAATCTCCGACACATCTTCATATCACAGGGAATAATGAAGGGTGGCTCTACTCACACAACCGGGCATTAATTTCACTTAAAGAGGCCGTCATTAGCATATCGATGCACCCGACTGCACATTGTGAGCAGTCTGTGCTACCGGGAAACACAGCCAAAGACTCTGTCGTCAAGGCCTTGATCCATGGTCAAGGCCCGGGGTACGTGTTCTGTTGATGGTTTCCCCTCGAAATGCTGATCTGATCTCCAGTTCCTTTCTCCTAATCTTCCAAAACCTCAATTTGAGTGCAGTACACTGTCTTTTTTTTGGGATTCCCAGATTCTGACCTTCTGGAGCCTTCTTGGAAACAGAATCCCTAACCTGTGCTCTTGAGTACCTGTCTGTGAGTTTCAGCCTCACCTCTCAGCGTGTTCAGGGCCTCCGGCTCCCCTCCGTGGGTCCCCTTCCCCCTGCCTTCCCTGTGTGGCCAGGCTGTAGGGAAGGCAAAGGAGGGCGCTTTGCAGAGTCACTCGCGGCGCTCTGGCACACAACCAGTTACCGGGCAGGCAACACGATATTTGTTGAGAACGCCGCTTGTTCTTGAATTATGGCTTCCTGCTGCAGGCCACTGCCACTGTTTGAATTGGGCTGTACCTAATTACGGTTTTATTTGCTTTAATAAAGAGACATCCAAGTGTGTGGAGAGGCGCACACAAACAATAATAGCAATAATAATAGTAAAGTGTCTCTCTAAATATCTGCAATTAAGACATTCGTTGTTAATTACATTAATTAACCTCCCCCACAGAGCAGCTGCTGAGGTTTTTGCCGCAAGGAGAGGAGAATGACGATTCCCAGCAGCGCCAGGAACAGCAGCGTGTTGGAGAGCCCAGCCCTGGGTCACCGGCAACCTGTGCATTAGAAAAGAGGCACATCTCTGCTGAGCAGCCTGCAGCCCCAGGCAGAGCCAGGCACAAAACCACCCTGGTGCAGGACCACAGCCTGCAGCCTCAGCCAAAGCAACCGCAAGCCCAGAAGCCTGGAGGGATGACTGAGGCTTATGGAGAGCCAGCTCTACTGAGATGCCAATCATAACAACACAACAATAATAGTAACACGTGGGTTTGGTCCATTTCTCAAGTCTCCAAAGCAGGAGGGCCCACACTGCAGCCCCTGCGCTTTGCTCCTTCTTAGGTGGAAAGGCAGAACAGGAGACTTCAAAGGCAGAACAGGAGACTCTGGTGGAATCCTAAGCCTAAACATGATTGCCCCTTCCTAGTAGGTTCACATGATTTTAATGTTTTGCAAAGATGCATCTCATTTTCACAAGTCCTGGAGCCTCGAGGAAGGCATGTGATTGTCCTATTCTGCCAATGAGCAAAACAGAGCATGACAAGAATGTATTCACCCTTTCCAAAGCCACGGTTACTCAGAGCTGGTACCAGGCTCCAGGCCTTCTGCCCATGCTTTCTAAGCCATTGAGCGTATGGCCACTATGTCCAAAATATTTTTTAAATGAAGTGACATGAGGGAGCCTTTGTTTCCTACCCAAGATACTCAATCCCCCAGATGTATCAAAATTGTTTCTTTAATCTGAACTAGCAGCCGTTATACTAATTCTCCAATTTGGGTCCCTTGGTTCACATTAAGTGCATTCCATTCTAAAAAATGATATATAATATGAAGAATGAAGTTTTGTGTATTTGGTCAACACTATTTGTTATGATTCTAATAGATGTCCGGACATTGCACTAGGTGCTGGACATAAAGCAAAAACAAAAAATGAAGATACCGTCAGGATGCTTACGTGAAGAAGAGGCTGTTAATCACAAGGAATTATGAAGGTGTGGCTGTGCTGATTATCTGAAAGCAGGGGCATGTGGCATGTGGCATATGAGATGCATTGCATTTGGGAGGGCGTTATGTGGGCAAGATGCGTGTGTGGAGTAGGGGCTGCTGAGAGCGGAGCAAGGGATGATAAAGACAAAAGGATGCAGGTAGAAATCAGCAGTGGGAAGGATCAGGGCACGATTGGGGAACTAAAAAGATGGCCAGTGAGGTTGCAGGGTGTGAGGTGGGCTGGAGAGAGAGGCAGGGATCTGACCCAGTAGGTCCTTGCTGTCCACATAATGATAGAAAGCAGTGGAACACCACTAAAGAGTCTAAGCAGGGAAGCACCAGGACGAGTTAGCAGCTCTGGGCGGAGAATGGGTGGTGAGAGATGGAGGGGAGCTCAGTTAGGCATGAACCCTTACCATGGTAGCAGAGAGAAGCAGAAGTTGGCATC
>CM052885.1:81479164-81506168 GCA_028534135.1 Potos flavus
AGATTTGGGAGTGCCTGGGTGGCTCAGTAGGTTAAGTGTCTGCCTCCGGTTCAGGTCACAATCTCAGGGTCCAAGGATAGAGCCCCATGTCAGTCTCCCTGCTCAGTGGAGAGCCTGCTTCTCCCTCTGTCTCTGCTTGCTACTCTACCTACTTGTGTTTCTTCTCTTTCTCTCTCTCTCTCTCTCTCTCTCTCCTCTCTCTCTCTGTAAAATAAATAAATAAAAGTCTTTAAAAAAAAGAAGAAGGGGCACCTGGGTGGCTCAGTGGGTTAAAGCCTCTGCCTTCTGCTCAGGTCATGATCTCAGGGTCCTGGGATGGAGTCCCGCATCGAGCTCTCTGCTCGCCAGGGAGCCTGCTTCCCCCTCTCTCTCTGCCTGCCTCTCTGCCTGCTTGTGATCTCTCTCCTCTCTGTCAAATAAATAAATAAAATCTTTAAAAATAAATAATAGAGGAAGAAGAAGAAGAAGAAGAAGAAGAAGAAGAAGAAGAAGAAGAAGAAGAAGAAGAAGAAGAAGAAGAAGAAGAAGAAGAAGAAGGAGGAGGAGAAGAAGAAGAGATTTGAGTATGAATGAAAGCAAATAGAAAAAACTAGCTGAGTGGTATAGGTAAGAATTGTGCATTTCACCATAAGTACATTTTTACTGAACAGAAAATTTTGAAATCTGAAATAACTATTTTTGTCTTTTTTTCAAAGATTTTATTTATTTATTTGAGAGAGAAACAGAGATAGCAACAGAGATAGTGAGAGAGACAGATAGCAGAGGGGAGGGAGAAGCAGGCTCCCCGCTGAGCAGGGAGCCCGATGCAGGGCTTGATCCCAGGACCCCGGGTTCATGACCATAGCCAAAGGCAGACTCTCAACCGACTGAGCCACCCAGGCTCCACCAAAATAACTATTTTTGAAGACTGGTCCATGATACACATGCCGAAGTGTCCAGGGAGGATGTGTGAGTGTCTGTCAGTGACTCTGAAATGCATTTAAAGAAAGACATAGCACTGGGGGCTGCCTGGTGAGAGAGAGCCCAGAGGACAGATACATGATGAAGCCAACACAGCAAAATGTTCACTGTAGCACTGAGGTGGTGAGTGTTCTCAATACAATCTTTCAATTCTCACAGTGTTGATGGAAAAAGTAATAGGAAGAATCCAGTCTTTTCCTGACTATTCAAAAGCAAAAGGAAAGCAGATGCAGCATATTTCCCAAGGAGGTACGGGGAGATGGGGTGGTAAATGCATCTGGCCACAGAAGGAGGGTGAGGAGTTTATAGAATCCAGAGGAAAATAGATCTCCCTACTCAGGCATTATTGATCAAATAACAGGTCCAAAATGAATATTCACATGACACCAGTGATGAGGTGTTTTTGTTCTCACACTGGTAGTAAATTCCCAAAAGTCCCCATGGTTTAAGGCAGATCCTACAAGGTGGTTAGAAAACACGTCGCTAAACAAGCTACAGCCCTTTGAACCTGAGTCCTCCTATGCCCCATCAGCCTGAGTCCTCCTATGGCCCATCTTATAAGAACAGGTCAGTGAAATCAGCTCACATCACATCTAAGACACTCTCCGCCATTGCCCAATCATGTTCTGCACATCAAGGAGCACAAGCTTTGGGATCAAACGTGGGCTCAAGACGTAGCTGGATCCTTGGCTAACTTGGCAACCTTAGTCCCCTCCTCTGTAAAATGGGGACAGCAATCACTCTTACCGCTCCCATTCACGGAAAAGATCAAATGAGTGAGGTCTTGCATATAGAAAACATCCAGGTCCACACCTGGATCATAGAAAGTGCAAACCCAGTTTGTTCCAAAAATGTGAAGTTTAAGTACAGTTCATGCACAAGTATGCACTATCATAATTCAGAAAACACTCTGTAATGTTTGAAAGAGCAGTGGGACTCATGCTTTGCAATCACTTTTGCTCTCTGCTCACATCTCGAGCTGCATAAAAAGTGTCCTCTCTGGTGTCCCCAATGCCTTAGGTCATGTTGCTTGTCCGCATAAAAGCCCATTCGAGAATCATTATAACCCAAGCGGCTTTCAGATTGGCGGCTCATCACTTCTGAAGGGTCCCAAGGCGGTCACAGAGAAGTGCCCTGAAGCCTTATTTTCTTCCTTGGGTCAAAAATCCACCTGTGGTAATTAGCAAGATTAGTCCTGGACCCGACTGAGTCTGTGTGCAGCCACCAGACCAAACGAGGCCCTTCGACATTCCTCATGGAAAAAGTGTCTCTCTGATTTTCTGCTCCCAGATCTGAAAAGCCACCTTCTATGAGCTCTGTAGAAAACTCCAATTCATTAACTGATTACAACAGAGAAAGAAAATCTCAAAAGGCTTGTTGACAGCCGTGGTAGCCATGGTGTAACCTAATCCTTATCTTTCATTACCGGGCTTTTGTCAGGAAAAGAAAAAAAGGCATTTGTTTTCATGGACATAACCTCACAGAATGCTTTCATACACAAGAAGCGCAAGATAATAAAAAAAAAAAAAGGCACTTACTGGAAGGATCCAGATAGACTTGAAAGTGCTAGGGAAATCTTCACTCTCTGTGTAGAAGTCATATTTCCCTCATTATTGGGATAAGCCTGTCTTCAGCAGCTGCTGGCTAGGCTTATGTTGTGCCAGGTGTGAAAAGGTATTACTGATTTAATATACATAAACCCTTATAGTGTCCTACTGAAGGCAATGCTTTCAACCTCCCACTGCTCAACCGTGCCCTCAATATAGTCACAAATTCACATGTCCCCCCTCCATTATCAGTCCTTTCTTAAAGCAGAAACATTTGCAGGTAATGTCAATGGATAAAAGCGACAGTAGCCAAGTGAATGGGCAGGTACCAATCAAGTGGATTACCTGAGCTTACCATCAGCCTCTCACCAATGTCCTAGGTGACAATGGCAGCTAAGAACATAGCAGACACGTGTGCAGGTGATTCTTGTTCTATTTGGGCTTCCACCATATGGTAGGGCTTTTGTTTTAATTAATTGGCTATATTTTAAAATCTTGATATTCAGATAAAAATCTGGACTTCCAGCTTTCTCGTGAAAAATCAGGAATTCTGACAAAATAGTGTCCCTTGAGCAGTACCAAGGGATGAAATGGGGGAGCCCTAGCCCCCCATAATCTCCAGCACCCCTGAATAAACATGAAATCTCTGTAACCCCAGCTTCTCCTTCCCAAGTAAAAATTATGGGGCCCCAGCCACCTTCCCCACACCAGGCTTGCATCCCCACAGCAAGAATCCGCTGGAGCAGGGGAGTTACATCTTCTTTAGATGAGGCCTGTGACCTCTGTGCCACCAGACCCTTATGTGACCTGCCTGGCCCCTGGGGGCATTCACATTTGAGACCTGGGACCATGGTGAATGGACAGAGTGAAAAGGGACATTGTTTTAAGTAGCAATTAAGTAAAAATACAGTCAACCCTCATTATCTGCAAATCCAGTATTTGCAAATTCAGCTACTTGCTAACATTTATTTGCAATCCCCAAATCAATACTCGAAGCATCTGCATGGTCATTCACAGCCACAAACAGCAAAAAATTTGAGTTGCCCAAAGGGCAAGTTCCCACTCTGGCTTCTTGTCTCAGCTCTCACAATGAAAACAAGTGTCCTTGCTTTTTAGTGCCATGTTTTCCTGTTTTGTGCATTTCTGGTGGTTTCACTATTTTAAATGGCTGAGTGTTGGCTAGTGTCCCTAAGCACAGGAAGGCTGGGCTGTGCCCTTATGGGAGAAGGTATGTGTGTTACATCAGCTTCATTCAGGCATGAGTGCAGCGTGGTTGGCTGTGAGTCCAAGGTTAATGACTCAACTCTATAGACTAAATAAGGCATCTTTAAACAGAAACACACACGAAATGAAGTTAGCTGTTGATCAGCTGATGAAATGTTGTGACCAGAGGCTTGCTGGAAGCTAACCCTTATTCCCCCCAGGAGCAATGGCTCAGTCATCTAACCACTCATTCCGTGCTTGCAATGACCTCATACAACACAGCTACCGTGAATAATACGAGTCTACTGCTCATCAGTGCTGCCTGTTGCAGAGGGACAATTAAGGAAAGATGAGAACAGGAGTTGTTTTTCTGTGTCCAAGGGTGCCAAATTGCAGGGGTGAAGCTAAGAGGTGTGACATGTCTGCACCTGCTGACCCTGGGGGGTGAAGATGGGTGGCCTCGGAGGAGAGGTATCCCCATGGTCCCAGCCTTGGAAATCAACTTTGAGGCTGCCCTGACCATTGAGGGGGCCCCTTTGCCCTGTGCTGCCTGGGTCTGGAACCCTGTGTGTGTGCCCTCCTTCCCGCAGATGGAGTATAAAGAACCAGGTCTTTGCAATTATCTGCAGAGAGGCCCCAATATGGATGGCTGGGAAGCACTCAAGGTCTAGGGAAGAGAAAGGTGTGGGGTGAATGGACTGTTTTTTATTTCTTCAGGCTTTTCAAGCCTTTTCTTTTTAAAAGAAATTTTTTTCTTTTTTTTCTTTAAAAAGAATATCTTTTTGAAAGAAATTCTGCAAATAAAATCCATACACCTGGTAACAAAGACTCTTGAACAGATTAACCTATTCTGGGCTGGAGTGTATTGGCTGCCCAGGCTGAGCCCTGCACACCTCTAGGGGGCACCGTCCGCATCACCATCTATGAACAATGCTGCAGCACTGCCAGAGTGGAACATACTGAAAGCCCGAAACTTCCAGTCACATAGTACTTTCCTTAGGAACCAGAAGCTGAGGATCCTCCTTTGCCACCCAAGTTAATGAAAAGCTGTCTCACCAGCCACCAGATATCCCGGACAATGAAACAGAAGTGTTTTCCCTTTCCTGGGGAAGGACTGATTACCACCAACTCATCACCTTACTCCGGTGCTTGGGAAACAAGTCACAGCTTTTGCTGGTTTCCAAGCAGTATTTGGAGGCCTCCCTAGGCAGCCAGGCAGCTGGATGCAAAGCTCGCCCGTGCAGATTTCCAGAGCACCACAGCCTCTGCCACATCCCCGCACAGACTCCAGAACTAGAGTCATGCTCTGTGCCTCCCTGGAACAATCCACCCACGCTGCTTTCCAAATGCCTCATTAAGAAAGAAGAGAGGGAGGGAGGGAGGAAGAGTTGGAAAGAATATTTACCAAAAACAGCATTTTATCAGATGGATACTCCTTGAAATCCTCCCATAATTCAAACTTCAAATAATTCCAGACAAAGGGCAGAAGGTGTTTCTGATGTTAGCCAAAGTGTAGCCACCTTGAGTCTGGGCATAGGGTGTCAACTCTAGGTTTCTATAATTTGCAATTCGCCCCCACCCTCCACATGTGATTTTAGGCCTGATCCAATATTCTATTGCTGATCAACAAACCACTCCAAACCTAGAGACGCAAAACAGCAAGCATTTTGTGTTGTCTTCTTTCGGATTCTGTGGTTCTGGAATTCAGGCAGGGTGGGAACAGGATGGCTGGGCTCTGCCTGGGACGTCTGGGGTCCCAGAACAGTGGGGCCTTTGGGAAGCTCCCTCACCTCATGACTGGTGTGTGAAGTGCAAGGTTCCAAAAGCCAGGGCTCAGCCAGTTTTGCTAACCAGAGTGCCTCCCCACGGGGCTTGGGTTTCTCTGAGCACATTGCTGAGCTCTGACAGTGTCCCAGGAGTGAGACCTCCAAGGAACTCAGGTAGAGCTTCAGGGCCTTTTCTGACCTAGCATCAGAAGCCATGCAGCATCACCTCTGCTACGTTCTACTGTGACAAGCTAGTCACTAAAGTCAGCCCAGACTCAAGGGGCGGGAAACCAGATGTCGCCTCTTAATGGAAAATGGCAGGATCACCCTGAAGAAGAGCAAGCAATAAAGGGACAGGAATGTAGCCAACTTTGGAAAATGCAATCTGCCCCAAAGCCCTTCTTGACAATTTTTTGAATGATTTCATGTTATTTGAAGCTTTGTGAAGAAAATATTTTTATATATTTTATTAGTATGTGTGTATTTACTATTTCACATTTGCTGCAGGTCACAGAAAGCCTGGTGCCAGCTAATTTCCCTTCAATCATGTTTTCATCATTTCTATCTCCTCTTGCAAAACAAAAACAAAACCAAAAACCACACAAATGCATGACCAACCTGGTTTTTAAACCATCACCCAAGGGTTGAAATCAGCTAGGTCCCCAATTTCATTCCTTTATTATCCCTCAGAATCTGATGAATCTTTTTCACTGGGGCCAGCGGAGGAAGCTGGAGGAGGCAGAAGACAGCAGTACAAGGTGAAGACTAAAAAATAAAACGCTTGGCATGGGGTTATAACAGGAATCCACTTCCAGGTTTTTCTAAAAATGGGCCCGGGATTTGTTTTAATCAGAAATGGCAAGACACACAGACATGGAAATGATTCTCGTGAAGGAAGTTCATGCGTATAGATCCCTAGAAAGAAGAGGCTCATTTCATAGGGCCATGTGGGGAAGAACCAGAGTCAGTCAGGAGGCAATAGAGTAAGAGATCATGGCCTAGAACGGTTATTGGGGTTTTCAAGGGAAGGAATGCGGGAGGCAGTTTTGGTAGCTGGGTAGGCTTAAGACTGGAGCATTTGAAGGGCACCTGGGTGGCTCAGTTGGTTAAGTGTCTGTCTTCGGCTCAGGTCGTGATCCCAGGGTACTGGGATTGAGCCCAGAGTCAAGCTCCCTGCTCATCAGGGAGCCTGCTTCTCCCTCTCCCTCTGCTGCTCCCCCGGCTTGTGCTCTCTCACTCACACTCTCTCTCAAATAAATAAAAACAAAATCTTAAAAAAATAATAAGACTGGAGTGTTTGAATAGTTTCATGGGGCTCTGGGCTGTAGGAATGGTCCCCTGTCGCCTGGTACCTGCCCAAGGATGAGTTAGTTCAGGGGGAATGTTGGCTTGGCGTGACAGAGTTTGGGAAAGGTGATGGTTGGGGATAAGGGCTCTGGCTTGGTTGGTCTGTATAGCTGACACGTAACGCACAGGTTGGGATACCAATTCCCCCCTAAAATCCACATATAACTTTTTTATATGATTTTTTTTACTTTCTTTTTTTAATTAACAGGTAATGTATTATTTGCCCCAGGGGTACATGTCTGTGCATCAGGCTTACACATTTCACAGCACTTACCATAGCACATACCCTCCCCAATGTCCATAACCCAGCCACCCCATCCCTCCCACCGCACCTTCCAGCAATCCTCAGTTTGTTTCCTGAGATTAAGAGTCTCTTATGGTTTGTCTCCTTCCTGATCCCATCTTGTTTCATTTCACATATAACTTTTGACTCCCCCAAAACCTAACTACTAATGGCCTACTGTTGACCAAAAGCCTTACTGAGGACATAGTCAATTAACACATATTTTGCATATATATATATATGCACATGATGTGCTGTATTCTTACAATTAAGTAAGCTAGTGAAAAGAAAAGGTTATTAAGAAAATCATAAGGAGGGGTACCTGGGTGGCTCAGTGGGTTAAAGCCTCTTCCTTTGGCTCAGGTCATGATCTCAGGGTCCTGGGATTAAGCCCCGCATCCGGCTCTCTGTTTGGCGGGGAGCCTGCTTCCCCCCTCTCTCTGCCTGCCTCTCTGCCTGCTTGTGATCTCTCTCTCTCTCTCTGTCAAATAAATAAAATAAATCTTAAAAAAAAAAAAAAGGAAAATCATAAGGAAGAGAAAATATATTTAGGGCACTATAGCGTATTTACTGGAAAAAGTCCATATGTAAGTGGATCCACGCAGTTCACACCCATTGTTCATGGGTCATGGTCATCTGTACATCAAAGGTGCACTCACGGGGGATTTGTTTGCTCTCTCTAGGAACAAGCTAGCCCTGGGAGGGGGATTGTCTCCAGGATCAAGGGTCCAAATGCCAGAGCAACAAGAAAATAAGAAAATATAGTCAATACATGCGTTAATTTTCTTCTTAACCGTTTGTGATCTGCTGAGATTTGATGATACTTTCTTTTTTTAAAAAAATTGAGATACAATCGACTTATAACATTATTTTAGCTTCAGGTGTACAACCCAATAATTGGATATTTGTATATATTGGGAAATGATCGCCATAAGAAGTCTAGGAAATGTCCATCACCACACATAGTTACTTTTTTCTCTTGTGATAAAAATTTTTAAGATCCTCTTACTCAGTAACTTTCAAATAGACAATACGGTTTTATTAGCTACAGTCCCCATGCTGTACTTGACATCCCCCGTGATGATACAATTTTCCCAAGAAATGAGAGGCTGGGAAATATTTCCTGGTGTGGCCAGTGGCTGCAAGAGCACACATTTCCTATACCTCAGGCACTGTGCTTAGCGCTGGTGTTACTAAGATAACTCAGACAGGGATCCTCCCCCCTCCACGATTATGGGAGGGGAAGAGGGCAAGAAGCAAGTTTACACAGTAGGTGACAGGTGCCCAAAACATGTGCAGACACGTGCAAGGCAGGGGGAGTGAGTTTACAGGACTGACCCACCCATGCTGTACTTGAGGAGGGCCTTATAGGGAGAGGGGACAGAATGTGGGAAGGTATGAGTCCAGGAGAGGGCAAGGTACGTGCAGGAGTATGTAGCTCTTACTAGCTCTGAGAATCACTCATGATATTGGATGAAGAGACCACGCCCACGGGACATGAGAGCATCACTTGGCCGTAGCCTGGAAGGCAGCAAGCAAGAGCCATGGAAGGAGGAGCCTATAACCCAAGCCTCCTCCCAGGTTCATCCCCACAAGCTGAGATCCTTCTGGAATGGTCCGTGGACTTGGTCGTGGGGCCAGATGGCATAGCAGAGGATGAGGGTAGGAGGGATCGAGGGACAATGGGAAGATGGCATGACTTGGGGACTCGAAGAGAGGAGTACAAGATGGACAGGTGAAGAGAAAAGATCCACTTTCTTCTCCAAAAGCCATGGAAGGCTCTAAGGCACACTGAGCCCAGGGATGGAACTGCAAGAGGAGGACATGCCATGGTCCCTGTTCACACAAAGTAGCAGGGCACACAGACCAGCACACAAATTACATCTATAAAGGGGGAGACGGGGGCGCCTGGTTAGCTCAGTCAGTAGAGCATTTCAGGGTTGTAAGTTTGAGCCCCATGGTGGGTGTTGAGATAACTTAAAGTAAAATAAAATCTTTGAAAGAATAAAAGTAAAAAGAGGTGACAAACTCTGGGCCCCCTCATCAGTTTTTCAGAAGATGTCTGGCCATATTCATACTAAAAAAAGTCTCATGATAACACTCATTGAGATACCGTCTTTCACTTCTCCAAATAGCACCAACACAACATCATTTTGGTGAAGGTGAAACAGACACCATCACAAACAGAGGATGGGTACACACTGGCACAGCCGCTACCAAGAGCAACTCGCAATTCTTCTTAAAATGCACAGATACGTCAGCCTGTCATCCCACTACCAGGAATGAATCCTCTATGTGTCCTCATGCATGGGTACAAGGACAATCGTACAGGGCTATTCACCATAGCATTTGATATGATAACGACGATTGGAACCACCAAGAGGGGTCATATCCACATCCACATAATGAAATGCCACAAAAAGGGAATGGAGAAAGTGTTTTTCCTCATAAAGGCATAATCTCCCATTATTTGATGAAAAAAGAGGCGCAGAACTGTGTGTTTGATGTACAATTGTTGATAGCTTTTTTTTTTCTCACACATGAGCAATCTCTGCAAGAGTACAGAAAAGGCTGATGACCTTGGTCAGCTCTGTGGAGCCTATGTGACCAGAAGTCGAAGGAAGAAGGAGACTTGTCGCTGAATGCCCCTTTGTGGTTTTTCAATTTTGAACCACATAAAAGTATTGTTTATTTTCTTAATTAAAAAGACAAATGAATGGAGAGGCACCTGGGTGGCTCAGTCCGTTGTGTCCAACTCTTGGTTTTTTCTCAGGTCATGAGTTCAGGGGCATGAGCTCAACCCTCTCATCTGGGCTCTGTGCTCAGTGGAGAGTCTGCTTGAGATTCTCTCTCCCTATGCCCCTCCCCCGGCTCTCTCTCTCTCTCTCTCTCTCTCTCTTTAAAGTAAATAAATAAATCTTTTTTCCTAAAAAAGGGTGGATGAATAGATAAAGAAGATGTAGTATATATACACACTGGAATATTACTCAGCCATAAAAAAATGAGATCTTATCACTTGTGACAACACAGATGGACCTAGAAGACATTATGCTAAGTGAAATAAGTCAGAGAAAGATAATACTGTATGATTTCACTTATATGTGGAATCTAAAATACAAATAAACCAAGAAACTTGTTCTTTACTACAGAGAACAAACTAGTGGTTGCCAGAGGGGAGGTGGGTTGGGGGAGAGGGAAATAGACAAAGGCGATTAAGAGGTACAAACTTCCAGTTGTAAAATAGACAAGTCACAGGGATGAAAAGTACAGCCTGGGGAACATAGTCAATAATGTTGTGTAAGATTGTATGGTGAGAGATGGTGACTACACTTACCGTGGTGAGCACTGAGTGGTGTATAGAATTGTCAAATCTATATGCTGAAACTAATATAACACTGTGTGTTAATTATACTTAAATTAAAAATGACAATGAATAAATAGAAATAAAAACACGAACTCTGGGGCTAGGAATGCAGCTATAGGTCCAAACAATCCCCATGGGCTGATCTCCAGCCTCTCATTTGTACAAGCTTTTGTGTTGCAGATTCGAGTTTCTGACTTGAACGGGAAATTGGAAGCATTTGGGTAACCATCCTACAGAAAACCTCACTTGCGTGCATGAAGTTACCTACACAAGGTGTTCTTATAAGAGAGGAGAAGCAAAAATGGTCGAAATGTCCATCTGGAGGGGAGGAAGTCAACTAAAGCAGATTATATCCACATCGTAAAATATTATGTAGTAGTAACACAGATTCCTTTTATATTTTAAAACTTATCTGAAGTTTTTATATCTACAGCATGTGTTTATATTTTATATACGCCTGTATGTACAAACTCTTAAAATATATAGAAATATATAATATACATATAAACATATATGAAATATCTATGTCTATAGATACATATAAAATATATTTCATACATATATATAGCTCTAGATGTCTACATTTCTGTGTGCACATAGAGAAACAAATACATATATGATATGCACATACGTAATCTGTAAATGCATAGAAAAAGGGTAGAAACATCTTCTGGGGGTGCAGCAAGTTTGGAATGATGGAAGAAAATGCGGGACAGAATGAACTTTTATTCTATAAACCGTGTCTGTAGGAGTTGTGTGTGGTTGTGTTAAAATATACATACTATAAAATTTATCACCTTAGCCATCTTTAAGTGTACAATTCAGTGGCATTAAGTATATTCACATTGTTGTGCAACCATCATGCCCATCCATATCCAGAACTTTTCCTTCTTCCCAAACTGAAACTATACCCATTAAAGAGTAATTCCCCATTTCCCTCTCCCCTCAGTCCCTGGGAACCACCATACTACTTTCTGTCTCTGTGACTCTAACTATTCCCGGTGCCTCATAAAGAGGAATCATACACTGTTCGTCTTTTGTGCCAGTCTTACTTCACTCAGCATAATGTCTGCTTGTTTAGGTTTTTAAACAGTAAAAATTAAGCTCTTGTTACCTGGCATGACAAGTATTGGCCACCAGAGGGCACTAGAGATTGCTAAATGTTTCCCAGGTTTAATGGGGGGGAGGGGACGCTGGTGCAGTGAGTGTAAAGAAAGCTCCTTCATCTCTGTCATCAAGGGACCCTTTGCACGTTCTTGGAGGGGAAACTAAATCTGAACTTCCAGTAAGGGTTGGCTTGCCCTGCAACCTGCGGTCCTTCTCTCCCCGATTCCCTTACTCTGGGTGGATATATGGGGAGATGGGAGTCATTTATTCCACAGCGACCACAGATTAACCCACCATTGATATTCTGCATGGTGCTGCTCCCATGCAGAAAGTATCTGAGTACATTTCAATGAGCCCCTCCTTATTCTTTCCTTCTGTGTCCATATTCAAGGGTGTGTCCTGAGAAATTCGTGGGGGTCATCTCTGGTCGCTTAATGAGAATGGAGAAAATTCTGGCACTTAGGGGAGGGGAGGCTAGAGTTTGGAAATGCCCCAAATACAGCCGGAAGGGCATGGCTGGGAACAACTTATTTATAATTCCCGACCCGAGATTCCCAACCCTATCTGACACAGGAACCTCAAGTGTTATTGCCTGGTTTCATGTGTGCTGAATGGTGCGGGGAATCCAGCCACAGTGTGAGTCAAGGTGCTTTGTTCTGTCCAGAGCTTTAGGTAGAGTTTTTCACTGGCTTAAAAAACCATGGCACATTGGCCACGCAGCCATGTGTGGAGAGACTCACACCACACCCCAGGCTGGGTCAGATTTGGGACTATGACTTTATATTCTGATGGAAGAAACACCTCCATCATGTCTCCCAGAGAACTGTGCCAAACATTTACCTATCAAATATATTCTATTTTGTACTATATGTTTTATACACACACACACACACACACACACACACACACGCACACACACACACATATATAAGTATATATACTACCAAAGTGACTTTTTGATTTCCTTTTATTTCTCCTTTAGATTACAGAACGGATATTATTTTATTATTTTATCTTTTTTAATGATGTGCATAAATAAGTTATACTATACATGAATTTCATTTCAAGACCCAGGATGGTGGCTTTCCATTAGAATCACCTAAGGAGGTTTTTAAAAAGTGACATCAGTGCCACAGTCCCACTACAGACCAATTGAATCGGGGTTTCCCCAGAAGGGGTCAGGCATCAGTATTTTTTAAAAGCTCCCCACCATAATTCTGATACATCATCATTACCTTATTAGAACTGCAGAATCCAGGACCCTGCCCCAGAGCAGCTGAATCTGAATCCCTGGGGTGGGGTCTAGGTATCTGCATTTTAATATATGTAAGACGTAAGTATTTTAAAAGAAGGAGCAAAATTATTGTTATCTTGCAGATAATATGATTGTATATGTGAAAACTGGAAGAATCTATGAGATTAGAAGTAATAAAAGAGTGTCACAAGGTTGCTCATTGTAAAATCAATATACAAAAATCAATTGCATTTCTCCACACCAGTAACAAACAGCTAGAATATAAAATTAAAAGAAAAAGACACCATTTAGATATAGATATAGATATAGATAAAGATATGGATATGGATATAGATATAGATCAAATACCTAGGAATAAATCTAACAAAGGATTTCAAGACTTCTATACAGAAAACTGTAAATTTTATTAAGAGAAATTAAGGAAGACCTAAATAAACAAAGAGCAACCATCATATTCATGGATTGATAGACTCAATAGCATAAAAATACCAATTCCACCCTAAATCGATGTATATGCACCGCAATCCCAATTAACCCAACAAGCAGATTCTAAAATTTATCTGGAAAAAGACAAACAGCAGGTGAGATCCTCCTGAAGAAGAAAGAAGAGAGTAGACTTGCTCTACCCAATATCAAGACTTAAAATAATACTATATCTGTTAAAGCAACATATTATTAGTTGAAGGATAAATAAATAGATTAATGGAATAATATAGAATATTTTTTAAAGACCCAAATATATATGGACACTTGATTTATGAAAAGAGTAAAATTGAAAGGCAATGGGAGAAGGAACAGGCTTTAAGATGTATGTGGCTGAGACAACTGAGCATCCACAAAGAAAATTTGAAATAGACCCCTACCTCACACCATACACAAGATTCAATTCCAGATGAGTTCTAAGTGAAAAGCAAAATGAAATAATAATAATAATAATAATAATAATAATAATATGAAGTATTTGGAAGCTGTCATAGGAGACTGTCTCCTTTACCCTAGGATAGAGAGGGATTTCTTAAACAAGACGCAAAAATATACTAATCATAAAGTGAAAAAAACTGATTAATTTGAATATATTAAAAAATGAGAATTCTATTCATTAAAAGTCATCACTAAAAGACTGAGAAAGCAAGTCACATGGTGGGAGAAGATATTTCATGCACATAAAACTGAGATCTCAAACCATATAAAACAGTAAGAAAGAGAGACAATCTAATGGAAAAAATGGACCGAAAAACACACCTTGCATATACATGGCACAAAAGGGAATCCTCATAGCCAATTAAACATATGAAAAATGTCCAACTCTCAGTAATCAAGGAAATGCAATTTAATGTAATGTTTATATTAGCCAAAAGCTTAAACAATCCAAATGTCCATGAATTATAGAGTGAATAGAGGTATAGACATGCAATCGATTATTATACAAACAATAAAAATAAATGAACTATAGCCACCACATTATAATATGCATGAATCTCAAAAACATAATGGTGTGTAATAAAAAATACAGATGCAAAATAATACCTTGTGCATGGTTCTATTTATAAAAAGTTCAAAAACAGGCAAAAGAAAACTATAGGTTTAGGGATTCCTACACAGTTGATAAAACAATGAATAAAAGCAAATAAATAGTTAGAATAGGAGCCAGGAGAGTGGGAAGTGGTTATCAGAAGGTGAATGCAGGGATTCCTGGGGGCCAGCAATGTTCTAATATGTTACCTAGTGATGACTAAGAGGAGTTTCACTTTTTGTGTGTTGCTTTGCACAACAAAAACATTTTCAAAAATAGAACAATGAAGTTATGAATATTCTTGTGCCTGTGCCCTGCTGTGATGTACAAGAGTAGGGTATACACTGGGAGTGGAATTGCTGGACCAGAGTTCACAGTTCCAAGATGGCGCCCAGTTATTTCCAGAGTGGTTGCACCCATTTAACCCCCACCAGCAGTGTTGAGTTGTTCTCTGTAATTCACATCTTCACCAACACTTCCTATCAGATTCTTTCATTTTGCCACTCCAGGGAGCATAAAGTGGTATCTCTTGATCACCTAAATTTGCATTTCACTGATTAGAAATGACCTGGAGAATCTTTTCTTCTATTTCTTCAACTCTTATTTATTCAGTCTTTTCACCTGTGGATAGGACTATTTTTTTCTGTTGTATAAGAAAATCTTTTCTAACCTCAAGTTAGGTATCCTATTCTTTTTTTGAAAAATGCTTAAGTTTTACAGTTCTCATTTTTATCTCACTCATCTAGAATTAAGTTGGAGTAGCTTGTGAGAGGGATTAACTTCATTCTTTTCCATATGGTTAAATGGGCGACCCAGCACTATTTACTAAATGATTTGTACACTACACAGGGATTTGTCATATATCAAGTTTCCACATGTTGGTGGGTCTGTCTCTCAACTCCTTATTCTGTTCCACTCATCTATTTGTCTGTTCTTGCTCCAATATCCCACTAATTAGTTACTATAGTTTGTGATAGTTCTTGCTATCTCGTCAAGTCCCCCAATATTCTTTTTTTAGGAGAATCTTGACCATTTCTACCTTCTTAATGTAAGGATTTTTCTGACTCATGGACAGCTTTTCTTGAAATGCTTCTGGATTCTTCTAGAAGTGGGATCCGTGTCTTCTAGGCAAACAAATAGCAAACTGGAAGCCCTCTTCTATGTGCTTTACTTGTTTCAGTGGACTTGATCCCTACAACAGCCCTGTGAGTCAGTGGTGCATCAAGGACAGGGCAGTGGGGGCAAAGTCAGAAACAATAGTAACACTCATGAAAATTCCCCTGCTTTTTATTAAAACTGTAGCTCAGCAAATCTTAACAGCATCAGAAAGAAAATACTCCTCTCTGAAAACAAAAAGTCTTGTGTTGATCAAAGTCCTCAACAATAACTGTGATCCTTGATGAACTTTATTTACATATGTATGTATAAGCTTCAAATTGGCACATTTTGATGGCTCATCCTTTCTTAAACATTGTGTTCTACACAGAAGTTGGTTCAGAGAATCCTGTCATACAGTCAGCCCCTGACCCACGTGGGCTCAGCTCCCAGCTGTTTTGTAAAAGAAGGTTCCCAGGCTCAGAGTACTTTGCTACAGGTGCAACCACGTCTCTAACCCTGGGACACCTTGTATGCACATATTAACAGTAGATCCTGAATAAACCACGATAGCACCATGGTTATAAAGGTGAAGAAGCAGAACTTGAGTTACTTCACTTCTGTTGTTCTATGTGGCCACTTAGAGTGTTTGATTCGTGTTTAAAATTCAAAACGATGAAACAGAAGGCAAACTGAGAAGTGACTTATTTTAGCGTAGAAAGTACACAGTGGGGCCCAAATCTGAGAAATTGTATTAATTATATTTGAATAGTATCTTTATTTTTTTCAAAGATTTTGTTTATTTCTTTGACAGAGAGAGACACAGCGAGAGAGGGAACATAATCAGGGGGAGTGGGAGAGGGAGAAGCAGGCTTCCCACCAAGCAGGGAGCCTGATGCGGGGCTCAATCCCAGGACCCCAGGATCATGACCTGAGCCGAAGGCAGGTGCTTAACGACTGAGCCACCCAGGCATCCCTGAATAGTATCTTTAAAGTTGAAATTTATTCTTATATTTTAAATGTTCATTTTAGAACTAAAGGGGAAAAATCAAGATTATTTCCTGGTGATGGCTGAAAGCAAGTTTGTCATGTAGAAGAACAGTGTCACAGATGACACAGCGGATACACTGGAGGGTAAGCATCCCTCCCGTTTGCACGGAAGCACTCTGTAGTGGGGAGACGTTAAGACTCAGGGGCCCTCGGTCCAGCCAGACCCACACTCTTCACCAGGACACTCCCCTGGCCCTGTGTAGTGCTTCCCACTGTCTGGGGCAGAGAGCCAGACGTCGTAGTCCTGGGACCCCTGCCATGTGGAGGGCACAGTCCATCCCCGACCAGAGGCATGGGCAGAGCTCGTCTGCCAGAACAGTGTTTTGCTTCAGTGAACACCAGGGGAAATAACTTATATAAACACTGACCACAGCTAAAATGCCTCAGTGTGAGAATAGGGGGTCAAAGTCCAACAGGATGTATGGTGAGATGCAGTCAGTTGGAAACCCATAGCAGAGCCCGAGTGTCTGTGCTATATCTGGTTCTCAGCCCCTGGAGAGACCCCATTAGCTCCTGAGGGATCCCATCTTTCAAACAGCATTATCCCAGACCTGTAGCAATCAAGGTCACGCTCTGCCTGTGTCCTCTGGGCACTCACATCCACACAGCAAAGCTGCTCTCAGTAAACACCTGCAGCTCCTCCTGCCCCTAGGACCATCTGTTCTGATCATGGGACCCCTGCCTCCCTGACCATGGGGCAAGCTGGAAGGGCCAGAGAGCCGTGCCCAGAATCAGTCCTCAACACAGAATGATGGAGAGTTGACGGTTAGTTGCCCCAGCTCCCTCTGCCGCTCAGGAGAAATGACATTGACGTGCTTGTTCTGTGCTGTCCCCCAGAACTTCCCTGCTCATTCAGGCACCCCATGCTGCCCGCCTTCTCTTCCTGCCCCACTTCCCTACTCACTGCGATTGCCTCCTCGCCCTAGGGTCTGCTTCTGTGTATTTTCACACCAAGACGACCTTCTACACATCTTTGTTCACTCAGTGACTAGAGCCTGAAGCATAGTAGCTGCTCAACAAACTTTCCACCAGACCAAGAAGCAACTACTTGAGGCTGTTCTCATCTAATCTTCATCTGTGGTTCTGTGTTGCTAAAACGAACACTAAGTAGACACACTCCCTTTGGTTGAATTTCTCACTGAACTTCTAACTGAAGAAATGCTGACCTAATTTGAGGCGGGGGGCAGAAACGATGTAGAGATGGCCAGTTACTTCTCCTTTGATCTCCGACTCCTTGCTTCAGGAAGTAGAAAGTCCAGGGGATAGAGGTATCTATGAACTTGAGCCATGAGATAGAAAAACGATTTATCTCTGCTTGATCCTACACCGTTCCTGGGAATATTAGCCTTTTAAGGCATTTGTGGACATTATGTGAATGGACTTTGTAGGTATTTGAGTGGACATTACCTTACCATCAGTTCCTTTTACTGCAGACCTTCTCAGAGCCTTTAACGTGCTGCTTGCACTGAGGCTCACTTCAAGGAGCATCATTATATGCAGCACTTTTATGAAGCAATCACCAACTCCCCCCACTGCTTTTTAAAATTCAAAACACCACATTACATTGTGCAAACTAGTGTGTCCTAGAAGGCAGGTTGGGAAAAGCAGTGGGTAACATTTCCACATCAGTGTGTCTCTTTGGCATCTGAAATTGACCATGGCATCATTCCCAGAGGCACTCTGCCCCACATCTTCAGGTTGTATAGTTTGCTTTTCACTGTCTAGGTGTCCCCTACCTCACCCTGCTCCCCAACCTTGAAATACTGGCTTATGAGCATCTCCAAGTTCCAATGATTGCGCTCTCTGAGAGGTCTCTTAGTCTTTCCTTCTTTTCCCAGGGTAAATACCCAGGAGAGCCCTCCCACGCCTCCAGTCTGGGCTTCCCCTGCCCCTGCTTTGTTTTCTGACCCCTTGTCAGTGCTCAGTGCTCATAACCTACTCCTGCCTGCTGCAATTTGTCACATGCCTGCTCCTGGGGCTGACTTGCTGCCTGAACTAAGTCAGGTCTAAAACTGCTACTGCCAGCCAGCTCATCCATATTCTTTCCTTCCTGCACCTCAATCCCAGCCAGCTCACTAACATTTTTTCTTCCCATTTTCCATGTGAAATCCCTCCTCCAGATATATTTTTGCAACTGTCCACAAAGTTTGGCCCTTCAAAAGCAATTGACATCTTGCAATCCCACCCTAAACCATCACAGTACTGTTCAATTTTGGTTTCTTAGTGATTGTCGTCACCCCATTCATGAGCCCCATTGAGGTCATGATCATCTCTCTGTTTTGGATTTAAAGGTAATAAGTCTGAGATCTTTCCTATTGTACAAATAAGGAAACTAAGCCTTAGAGAGATGTGCACTTCTCTAAGATAACATAGTATTGCCTTTTCAATTGTTAGTCTTCTGAATCCAAATCCAGTGTTTTTGTCATTATATCTGGGATACTCAGTGGAACACAAGATCACTATATACAACTATAAGTTCTTTTTATTTTTTAAAGATTTTATTTATTTGACAGAGAGAGAGAGACAGCGAGCACAAGTGGGGGAGTGGAAAAGAGAGAAGCAGGCATCCCACTGAGCAGGGAGCCCAATGCGGGACTTGATCCCAGGACCCTGGGATCATGACCTGACCCAAAGGAAGACGCTTAACAACTGAGCCACCCAGGAGCCCCACAACTATAAGTTCTATCCATATATATATATACATATATATATATGTATATATATACACACACACACACATATATATATATTTTAGAGAGCACAGGTAAGTGGGGTTGGGAGGCGGAGGGAGAGGGAGAGAAAGAATCTTAAGCAGGCTTCACGCCCCTCGTGGACACAGGGCTTGGTCATAGGGCTCGATGTGGTGCTCGATCTCACAACCTTGAGGCCATGACCTGAGCGGAAATCAAGAGTCCAATACTGACTGACTGAGCCACCCAGGCACCCCAGTTCTATCTGTGTTTTAATATGTATTAGAAAAGCAATAACACTGCCATATCCAATTCACAATTTCTGGGATACTCTTGTTTAGAACAATAGTTGTCCAACTGTGGCTCCCACAGCCGAAGTAACAACATTACCTGGGAAATGATAGAAATACAAACTCAGAATGCACACTGACGTGTGGGAACTACTGGCTAGAGCAAAGTAAATATAAAATTGAATTAAGTCCATTAATGAAAAATACAAAGTAAATGTAGGTGATTTGTGAATATAGCAAAAATTTCGTATGTTGTGCAGGAGCAATTGAATTTGAAGAGAAGCCATTCTACAACTCAGAAACCTCAAGGAGTTCAAAAGTAGAAAGGCCTATCCTACCCCAAGGAGATTAGCCACACCCCCAAACATGGCAAGCGTTCCCAATGCTGGCAAGGGGGCCTTCATCACTTTTGTTTATTTGCTTGTTTGGCTTAGAGACGGAGTTTTAATGTTTGAACCTGGCCACTTAGCCCTCACTTTTGGACAATTTTAAGATAAAAGGGTCCTCTCTTTTAAGATGATTCATCCATATGACTTGGGATTTTCCCCTTATGATGGGTAAAGGAAAAGGTTTAGGGCCCCAAAGATGTGAACATTTCCCAGTGAAGAACAGCCACCACCGGTTACATAAACCCTACTCGCCTTGAGCCCGCAGGACCCCGAGGCTTCTCCATGATCACGTGGGAAGGGTGGGCCTGAAAAGGCCTTCACAATCACAGAGCCTCCATACGACCTTGAACACAGATTCTTAAGGACGACCAGGGACACACGTGGTTTTCTTCATAATGAGAGAGCGAATTTCAGACGGGGCCCTCAGAATGCTTAAACCCAGCCCCGCCAAGGGCCCTGGGTCCTGGTGAAGTCTGATGCATCTGCTTACAATAGCCTTGACCCACATCCGTGAAAATCACTGTTGCTACTGTTTGGACCCACCTTCCTGTTGAATAGGTGAGCGGAGTGCTTTGTTTCAACCCCCTTCCTTAAGGGTCCGTATTTTTTTTTACCCCTGTCTGTGTGGAATTCTCTGACATTCACAAGATAGCAGACTTGCATTTAATGAACAATTATAGCATGCAAAATGCAAATGTAAAATGTTACTTGTGAGCATAAAAGCTTAAAGAACCATTGGTCACTGCCAAGGTGATATAAAATCCAAACATGCTATCCCCAGATGGGATTCATATCTGTCTTTAGCCACAAAGACACAGCACTTGTCTTGCATCAGAAGACATTTTGGATAGTGCAGAACTGGTGTGCAAATGATGAGATGCATGGCTTTTTGTTTCTTCCCAGCCTGTATCTTTTTGTTCATGTTATTTTGCGTTTTTTAAAATCCTAGCAAAAAAAAAAAAATAAAATTAAAAAAAATAAAATAAAATAAAATCCTAGCAAAATACACATACCATAAAATGTACCATCTTAACCATTTTCCATTAGACAGGTCAGTGGTATTAAGTACATTCACACTGTTGTGCAACCATCACCACCATCCACCTCCAGAACTCTTCATCTTGCACAACTGAAGCCCCTGTACCCAATAAACACTAATGCTACAGCCCCCCTCCCCTTGGCTTGGCTCCTGGTGATCGGAATTCTACTGTCTGCCTTTGTGAATTTGAGTCTGTGTTTGAGTGTGACGTTTACATGGCTCATTGCTGGGTAAGTCCTGATGAGAATGAAAATGTCTCCCCCACTCAGCAAGTGAATCTTGGATCCTAGTGTCTCTGGGGTTGTCAGTGTGGCCACAAGTGGAGTTCACAAAACGGGGCCAGTGGATATCCAAGCTCCAGAGTGTGCTCCTTGTTTGTTTAGTGGTATTTCCCTGGTGTAGTGACAGGAACCTTAGATTTCGATTCAGAAGTCTCAAGATTGAAAACCCAGTAGTGAGTTAACTTGAAGAAGCCATGTGATGTCCCTAAATCATTAAACTGGATCCTATTTTATTTTTTTTTAAGATTTTATTTATTTATTTGAGAGAGAGAGATCACAAGTAGGTAGAGAGGCAGGCAGAGAGAGAGGGGGAAGCAGGCTCCCTGCTGAGCAGAGAGTCCGATGGCGGGCTCGATGCCAGGGCCCTGAGATCATGACCTGAGCCGAAGGCAGAGGCTTTAACCCACTGAGACACCCAGGCACCCCTAAACTGGATCCTACTTTAAAAATGTCTAAAAGATACCATGTAGAAATCTCAATTTCTGGATTCTTTTTTTAAAAATTCCAAAGAGTGGCATCGAAACAAATGTCTCAATTTTTCCCTTTTTTTTTTTATTAACCTATAACGTATTATTTATTTCAGGGGTACAGGTCTGTGATTCAGCAGTCTTACACAATTCGCAGCACTCACCATAGCACATACCCTCCCCAATGTCCATCCTCCAGCTACCCCATCCCTCCCATCCCCCTCCCCTCCAGAAACCCTCAGTTTGTTTCCTAAGATTAAGAGTCTTTTATGGTTTGTCTCCCTCTCTGGTTTCATCTGTTTCATTTTTCCCTCCCTTCCCCTACGATCCTCTGTCTTGTTTCTCAAATTCTTCACATCAGTGTCAATTTTTTTTAAATGGGGAAAAGATTTGAATGGATACTAACTGAACAAGATATGCAAATAGCCAAGAAACTCCCCCCCAAAAAGATGATCAACATCATTAATCACTGGAGAAATGCAATAAACCATGATGAGATACACACCTATTAAATTAAAATGACTAAAGTCAATAAAACTGACAAGACCACGTGCTGATGAAGACACAGAATAACTGGCATTTCAGATAAACAGTTTGGCAGTTTCTTACCAGGTTAAACATACACTGATCCTGTGACCCAGCGTCCCCTCTCCAGGGTATTTACTGGAGAGAAATGAAAAAAATATGTTCACTCAGAAACCTATACACACAGCTTCACAGGAGTTTTATTCATAGTCACCTAGAAACAACCCAAATGTTCTTCCCACAGGTGAACGGAGAGACAAACTGTAAACCATCCACAGCATGGAAAGCTGCTCAGCAATACAAGGGACAAGCTGGAGGGGCGCCTGGGTGGCTCAGTCGGTTGAATGTCTGACTCTTGGTTTCAGCTCAGGTCATGATCTCAGGTGGTGGGATTGAGCCAGGAGTTGGGCTCCGCGTTCAGCATGGAGTCTGCTTGAGATTCTCTCCCCCTCTGCCCCTCCCCAGCCACCTCTCTCTCTCTTTCTGCCTCTCTCTCTCTCTTTCAAATACATAAAATAAATCTTTAAAAAAAAAAAGGACAAGCTAGTGATACACCCACAACATGAGTGCATCTCAAATGCCTCAGGCTAAGGCAGACAGGCCCAAAAGGCTGCATATCATGTGAGTCCATTTATAGGACATTCTGGAAAGGGCTAAACTGCACAGTAGGGGCTGCCAGGGGCTGGGGTAGAGGGGAGTATACTTGAAATGGTCATGAGGGAATCTTGGGGGGGGTGATAGAACTGCGCACTAAAAAACGTGAAATGTGGTCTAAATAAATTATACCTCAATACACCTGACCCACCCCCAAAATAATATAAATATGTAGATATGAATGTAAATCTAAATAATATAAATAGATATAAATATAGATATATAGATATGAATATAAATGTAAATATATTTTGCATGGCCATGTCTGGCCAAATAGGGTAAAGCTGGGCCTTTGGCGTGGAGCTCATCTTCCTTAGTTTGGGTTTCCCCAAATACAGCTCCAGAGATCAGGACGTAGGGGCAAACAATTTATTTGGTGGGGGATTCCAGAAAGGAGGAATGAGGGGGATGAAACAAAGCAGGAGGAAAGGCAGGAAGGGATGGGTCAATGACCTGGTCCCTCTAGACATGGAGGTACCCTCTAGGCATGGCCTCTTTGTAGAACCAGCCTCCAAACTGTCCATTCATGGACTGGAGGTTGTGGCTCTCCATGGGAACAGACCCTGCCGCCATGCTTGGGAGTTAAGTAAAACTCCCAAGGCTTGGAAGAAAGCTCACTGAAAAGTGAGGCATTGCAGCAGGCATGGCAGGGACCCACCTGAGCAGAACGGGTGTGGCCAAAATCCAAGTTCAGTGCAATATGACACAGGCCACTGGGGCAGGGGCTCCGGATCCACCCCCCACCCCCACCCCACCCCACCTACCACCACCACCACCACCGGGAGCGCTCAACCCCTGCTGGTATCCCTTGTGCCCACGAGGAAAGTGCAGGAGCTCCTCATGCTGCCAGAGGAGTAGGACTATTGTTCATAAGAATATTTGCAAACCACAGTAAAGGGAGGGGAGGGGAGACCATTAGATGGAAAAGGTTCATCCAAACAACCAGTTCTACCATCTTGAGCCAATCATTTGACCAAAATACAGTTTGGTTTTCTTATGGGTAAAATGAAGAGAGTCAGGTCAGCTCTCCAGTCCTTCCGATTCCTAAAAAGCTCTCATTCCATCCCATCTCAAAGAGGGTCTCCCTCTGCGAAGCAGTCACTTTGGAAAGCCAGGCATTTAGTTCATTGCCAAAAATGTTCCCAACATTTCACAGCTAGGAACACGGCTTTTGAATAACTTCAAGGTAAAGAGTCCCCAGGTTTAAACAATGGGCTTGATCTTGGCATTTTGATGTTTACGCCTGGAAACAGCTTGGTCCAAAACCAGGTATGAGGCACTGATCCCCAAACACCCTGTGTCAGGATGCTCATTACAGAGCAAATATGCAGACAGACCCAAAAGGGAGGGAGAGTCCACAAAATTACTGACCAGGATTCTTCCAAATTGCCAAGGTCATGAAAGACAAGGGAAGGCTGAGAAACCATCATCTATCAGAGGACAATAGGGAGACTTGACCATTCATGCAACATGGCATCCTGGATTGGATCCTAGAACAGGAAAGACCATTAGTGGGGAAACTAGGGAAATCCAAAGAAAGCCTGCAGTTCAATCAATAGCACTGCATCCATGTGAATCTTCTGGGTTTGATCCTTGTAGGATGATCACTATGATTGTTCTCTCTCTCTCTCTCTTTCTCACACACACATACACACACACACACACACACACACACACACACACACAGATTGTGTCTTGCTGCCTTGTACAATTTGTCCCTTTCAGTCACGTATGTCATTCCATGGATATTGGCTCTGCATAGAGTGGCATCACAGAAAATAATATTTTCCTGGTTTGCGGTTTTCAAAGGTTTGGGCCTCCAGGGGACAGAAAAGGATGTGGCAATGACAAGAGATTTTGGACCATACCTAAGACGAGCTGAAATAAGGATGCCTGGACAGAGAAAGGAGCAAAGTGTTTAGGGAAGAACTTGGGCTCCCAGGTGGGCCCCTATGAAAGGGCTCCGAGCCCTGCACCAGCAGGAGGGGATGACAGAAACCTCAGAGAGCTTTGGGGATCCTGGAGCAGAAGGAGGATGTGCCCCAGTGGCAGGGAGATCCCCAGGAGTCCAGTGGGCATACCTGAAACAATCCCATCCGCGTGAGCCCATGAGCAGCTGAACGCCTTATGGGATCTGAGGTGGCCACAGAGGGTGTTCGTGGCCACACCACGGTCCGATGGCCGGATGAGCCCAAGGGCCCCCATGTGGCCTACAGGTGGGAGAGAGAGATGGACTGCGGGGTCAGGAGTGGGGGATGGTTAAGCAGTACGCTCACGGATGGCAAACCAGCAGGAGACTGACCATGCAGGGACCACAGGCAAGTAGAAGGCTATGCGGGCTCCAGGGCAGCCCCAATCTTACCGGCGAGCGTCGGAAAAGCAGGACTTCCTGGAGACTCTGAAGTTAAGCTACCGCCCCCTAGTGGAAGGAGGGCCCAGAATACAAAATAAATCAGTTGTAAGAAAGACTTGCTATCTCTTGAACACCTAAGTTGGTGGATTTAGTTCCTATCTGCTGTAAGCCTGATGTGTTCTCAAAAAGAATAGTTGGCCTGTCTTCCTTCCACTAGTAAGGAGCTGGTGGAGAATGCATCAGGTGATGACTCTGTGTACCTAGCCTGATAACTTCAGCACAGCTCTGTAACTTGGTCCAATGATTCCAAACAGTGTGCCCATGACGTTCAGGCCTGAGAGGCTCCAGCAGAGGTAGATACAAAGACAAGGGCAAAAGATGTACACCATCCTGGACAGAGCATCCTAATGTCTGACAAGACAGGGCTTGGCTGCGGGACGAGGACGACATCATACCTTATCTGGGGGAAGGGCAGGTGCCCTGAAGGAGGTGGTTGGAGAGGGGGCTTAGGAGGACGGAGAAGATTCTCAGGTGGAGGTTGCAAGTAACAGGACAAACAAAGTTCTGGCAGAAAGAACAGCTGAGCATGTTTCCAGCGTCGGATGAGGAGGGCAGTGGAGGAGAAGATCTAGAAGGGAGATGGGGCCAGGCCTTTGGGGCCCTGCTGTTGGAGTGAGGAGCTCCACTGAGTTCTGCTTTTATTGATGTTAGGGGACCCAGGAAGGGCTCTGGGAGGGGAGAAGCATGATCAAGGCTAGGCTTTTAGAAATGCATTTTTCCATGACATCTGAGGATTCCCCGCTTTGGCTTCTCTCTTTCCTTCACCATCCCCCCAAATTCAATGTGTTTCTCAATTCTTCTCTCTCCTGTTGTTACCTTCTCTCTCCTTTCCACCCGAATACCCCTTCCCGCTCTCCCAGTGGCCTCCAAACTTTCTCAGCCTTCACTTCATCCTCATGCTCAAGCCTGATGCCCATGGAAAACCCGAAGAAGTCATTTTCATAGAGAAAAAGGAGAGTTAGGGGACAATCTTGATTCTCACTATATTTAATGAGTCAGGAGTAAGAAGGACCAGCAAAGGAAAAAGTAAAAGAATATAGGGTAAGAAAATAAGGATAAGGCAAATAAAACTTCTATAGCCCAGGAATGACTTTTTCTTTGGGGTTGAAAACATGCAGTTTTGTGTAGATATATGTACGAGTCAGACCAGAAGTGCTGCTGCTTTGAGGCAGGTGTTCGAACTTTCGTGGGCTCGTGTAGTGTGCCTTGTGCCAAAAACCAGCTTTACTCTTACAAGGCTGGAGACAACTGAATCAGAGGAGAAGAGGGTTTTCACAATTTATTTTTATACTGAATTGACAGTCACTTCCAACGAGGGGCAGAAACTAACATGATTCAACTCAAAAACCCAAACCCTAGGGTGTCCTTTCCTTTTATACTGTCTCCTGACTTCACTCCAGTGACAGTGGGGACAGCCAGTCATCCCACGCTGACATCTTAGCAACAGGCTCGTTACTCTGAAAATGCCAGCTCAGGTTCGCAACTCCCTTCTGCATCCTGAAGGGTTCCATCCCGAAGGCCCTTCCTCTTAAGAGCTGCAGACCCAGGGAGACAAAGAAGACCCCCCAGCCTCGTCTCCAAGTGCCTCGTCCAGCCTCCAAAATGCCCTCCCTGGTGGCCCAGCAGGTCCCCAGGCTCAGGAGCAAGCAAGGACACGTGTCTGCCTGTGCCCTGGACCAATGCCAGAGCTTCTAAACAAGTTCTTTGAAATCAGAGATGCCTGACATGACCACTGATCACGCACCCTGCTGAGATTCCCTGCATCC
>CM052885.1:81506668-81556980 GCA_028534135.1 Potos flavus
AAGAGAGAGAGAAAGAAAAGAAGGAAGGAAGGAAGAAAAAAGAAAGAAAGAAAGAAAAAGTGGCCGAACTCTACATGTCTTTAAAAAAAAGAAACTTTCACTTAGTAATAGATGTTTTCCTTCATGGTTACCCTTCTCACCTAGTTTTGTTATTTTCTATACAGTAACAAACCCCTCCACTACCCTCACCCTCCCAAAGGAAAGACAATCTATTATACAGAGAAACGGCACCAATTTGCCTTCTGGCAAGGCTCAGAGGAAGTATAAGGACACTTCCGGGCCCACCAAGCCCTTCACGGGTGACTCAGAGAGGACTTCTGGTCTCCCTTAGGGGCCCAGCAGACACAGATGTGGAGAAGAACAATGAAGGTCCAAGCAGAACCTGAGTTGCCATGTGGAAGGCTACAGTGCTCACACCAGGAGCCTTCCCAGGTAGGTTCTGCCGTAGGCTGGGCGCCTCTGTGAACTTGGAAGGCCCCGCATAGTCCCAAAGTGGGCCTCAAAGGTAAACAGGAATGTGATTCAGTTTTTTTTTTTTAAAGAAGGAAGGAGATTCTGGGGGCGCCTGGGTGGCTCAGTGGGTTAAAGCCTCTGCCTTCGGCTCAGGTCATGATCTCAGGGTCCTGGGATCGAGACCTGCATCAGGCTCTCTGCTCAGGAGGGAGCCTGCTTCCCTCTCTCTCTCTGCCTGCCTTTCTGCCTACTTGTGATCTCTTTCTCTCTGTCAAATAAATAAATAAAATCTTAAAAAAAAAAAAAAGAGTCAGCCACTTCTTAACCAACTGAGTCACTCAGGCACCTCAATTCTTCATATTTTTTTAAAAACACACAGCATTATTTATAAAAACCAACAAGAGAGATGTGGGCCACAATATTACAACAAAGCATTTCATGGACTTTTTGCCTCACTGGCTTTATATCTCTGGCACCAAGCACAGTGCCCAGCACAGAGTAAGTGCTCAATAAATGTCTATACAATGACTATTACTTAAACACTATACATACATCATATTTACGCATGGAAATCACTTCATGCATCATATATATGCATGGAAGTAACACAGTCTCACAGCTGTGTTAGAAGTTGGAAATCGTTTGCTAGGGAGGCCCATCTACTGCCTTTACTGTCACAGCAGGCATCACATATCCAGAGACAAATAAGCAGCTGCAGAATGCATCACAATTTTCAAAGCAGTTAGCAACAAGGATATTATCATCCCATTTTACAGATGAGGAAACTGAGGCCTCAGAAGGAGGAAGTAACTAGTGAAATACATTTGAAACTGAAGCCTGCTTAAAAGGCTCACTCAATCCAAAGTGTTCCCTGCTCTCCTGACGGGCTGGGTGGTGGGTTTTCTCCACCCGTTCCTTAAGTCAGCTCCGTTTGGTGAGATAAAACCAACCCGGGCCGGATTTCCAGTCTGGCGTGCCCCGCTGTCCGCTCCCACACGCACCCGGCTCACCAGACCACCAGAGCCGTAGACGCACTCACTGAATTCCTTTCCTTTCTGCGTCATGACTTATAAAGCCTTACTATTCTCCGTACTTAATTTAAGAATATTTGTTCAATTTGAGTGTGTTTTTGACCTGCCAGGTATCTGTGAAACAAAATAACTCCTACTGATAGCTTCTTATCAAGAGTAATTTGAAACATCCATCATCGACTGCTGAATGTCAAAATAAAGGTTGAGAGAAATTCCTGTTTCCCTAAATATGTTTTCTTTTTGCTCTTGCCAGCATCGCTGCCAATCCTGAAATTACAGTGTGCCATGGAAGACCTCTGAAATTGAGGCTTCAGAAACTGCTACAGCGAGAACATACAAATCAGCCTGTAGATCCTCGAGGCCCTGGATGAAATCACTCCGCTCTGGCTGTTCGGCGGGCTCCAGGGCTCATTAGGCTCCAGGACGGCGGGAGCATCCCGGGGAGGCAACCGTCCCTTCCAGCAATCCTGGTAGAAATTTAGCTCTACGATAGTCATTCTGCACCTTTGTCAACATACAGACTACTCTATATGACGATAGGTAAGCAGAATGAAGGAGATAGAGACAAATAGGCATTAATAGCTCTTCCTGTTTCAACAACCCTGTGATTTCTACCTTCCCCACAGAAGTTAGAGGCTATAGTTTGTTTTGTTTTGTTTTTAGTTCATTCTATCAGCAAGTCACCTATGAAGAATATCCAAGTGCACCTACCAACAGAGACCCAGCAAGAGATGGAGGGAAGGGCGAGAGGCATGAGCATAGAGTACCAAGCAATGCGAAGGAACTTATGTCATGGTGAGGTTACTCTCTCTGCCATCTTGAAGAAAAGTCAAGTGTTCCTGGGTTCCAGCAGAAGCTCTCTCAATAACCAGCCCCAGAATAGTCTGGAATTATCTTCAGACAAGACAGGAAGGAAATTCAATTATTTCAGAAAATCAACAAATATATATTAAGCACAAACCAAATGCAAGGCCATGCTATGCCTGAGGGGACATAAAGATACGCAAAATGTCTTCTGCTTCTCAGGGATTTATCTTTTTTTTTTAAGATTTTATTTATTTACTTAACAGAGAGAGAGAGATCACAAGTAGGCAGAGAGGCAGGCAGAGAGAGAGGGGCAAGCAGGCTCCCTGCTGAGCAGAGAGCCCGATGCGGGTCTCGATCCCAGGACCCTGAGATCATGACCTGAGCCGAAGGCAGAGGCTTTAACCCACTGAGCCACCCAGGCACCCCTCAGGGATTTATCATTGCAAAGGGAATTGTGGGGAGCAGGATGTGGGAAGTGGATGGCAGACACAGGCTGGCCATTCATCTGGGAGCTCCATTCCTGGCCTGTAAGTGCTTGGGGGACCGTGGTGGGTGGAGGGTGACAAGTAGATGGCTGTGCATCCCTTTGAAAAGGGGACTGACTGCAGTCAACTTGCTGACCATGAGCCACTCCGAAGGCCTTCTCCACCGGGCAGCAGCCAGGATTGCTCAGAACCCCTCTCATCTCCGAATATGATCCTCTTTCAAAGGGTCTCCTGGTTCCGTTCCCACCAAGAAGCAAGGCCCCCCGGGCTACAGACACTGCAGGAGGCCATGGGCATAGACTGCAGTTTGTGATAAGAGCTCTGAACAAGAGGATTACATTTTCTTAAACTTGATCAATTTCTTTTTTTAATTGTGGTAACACACACACATACATGAGCACACATGATTTACCAGGTAAGCCATTTTAAGTAACTCATTTTTAAGTGTGTGATTCAGTATTTGGACATATTGTTGTACAAATGTCCAAAACTTTCATATTGTGAAACGGAAACTATATACCCATTGAATAACTTCCAATTCCACACCCCCAGGCCCCTGGAAACAATCATTCTATTTTCTATTTCTAGAAATAGTTTAACTACTTTAGGTAACTTATATGAAGCGGAATCCTGCAATCTTTGTCTTCTTGTGACTGGCTTATTTCCCTTAGCAGAATGTCCTGGAGGCCCAACCATACTGTAGCAGGTGTCAGAGTTTCCTTCTTTTTTAAGGTTGAATAATAGTCCACTGAATGTGTATACTACAGTTCTTCACCTCTTCATCCATTGGTGAACATCCAGAATGCTTCCCAGATCAAGTTTTTATTTCTTTCATCTTTTGAACCATCAACCCCTCCTGAAGGTATCATTCAGAGTTCCTTCTTTTGGATAGTCACTAGTGGTTTCCATCTATTATTTCTACTTAAGCATAATTGTTAATATGTAAAATAATAATAATAACTGGATACTTCAATATGTCCAACATTATGTTTTAACCATCACAGGCCAAAAACAGGATGTGTGCAAAAGTGAGAAGGTCATGAATGGCAGGTGTGATCATTCTAAATAAATCATCCACAGACCACAGGGAAAATAAATCGACATTTCAAGATGGCATTTGAGACAATCCATAGACTATTGCCTGCCCCTATTCCATGAATTTAAATGCATGCTTTGCTGTGAATGGTAGATTTTAAAACATGGCTGTAATATTCTGTAGCTCCCCCCATCAAGAGGTGAGATCTATTTCCCCATCCCTTGAATCCAGGCAGGCTCTGATGAACAGAATGTGGCAGAAGTGAGAATGTGGTATGTTCCAGAGTCAAGACCTCAAGAGAACTTGCAACTTCCACCCTTGTCTTCTTGGAACACTGTCCAGAAACCACTATGTGAGGCAGCAGGTGATGCCCCCCGGCTGGTAAGAGCCATGTGGGGGAGTCAGCACCAACTGCCAACCGTGTGAATGAGGCCATCCTCGACCTTCCAGGCTAGCCAATCTCCAGCTGGACGCAGCTGCACAGGAGAGCCCAGAGGAATCCAGCAAAGGAAACACAGCCCACCCACAGAATCATGAGAAAGCATGGTCAAAATATAGCAACAATGATACTCGAGGCAGGCACTAAGTTTTCTCTTACATTTTTAAGTAAAATGTGTTTTCTTGAATAAACAACAATATATATTGGGGTTTTTAAATTAAAAAAAAAAAAAGAAAGGAAATACGCTCTACCCCTACCAAGAACCATTCACTAATGTTAATATTTTGTCATAAATATTCCTTTTCCCTATACATAATGTATTTTTACTTGGTTGTGATCATACTGTATAAACCATACTAAAAAAAAGTGTGTGTTTGTTTTCCAGAAACTGCTATATTTATTTGGTGCTATTTTTTCAACCAACCAGTATTTATTGAACATCTGCTTGTTTCTAGTTTAAAGTGTACCAGTTAAGAGCTTTGGAATCAGACCCCCAAAAAACCATTGATCCATTGTGCTTGCCAGAACTTGCGCAACCTGAACTTACCTGGCTGAGTCTCAGTATCTTCATCTGTAAGAAGGGGACAATAATACTATCTGACTTGCAAAATTGTTGAAATGATAAACTTGATAATGGAGGGAAAGCTTGGAGCTGAGCACCTAGAACAGAAAAAGCATTTGATAAAGAATATTTTTTAAACATAGAGAATCCCTCAGAGAAAAAAAGACAGCCAAAGCAATTATACGAAAGAATCTTAACCAAATAAACTCCCAGTCCAGAGTTGAATTCCTCTAGTGACAGAGGACTCATTACCTACAAAGGTTTCTGGATAGCTATTTCTGTTCAGAAGTTATCCCTAATACAAAGCTAGAATCTATCCTCCCCCAGTTCTCAATTATCTATCGTCATTATTTCAACCCTCAAGTGTAGACAAAGCAAGGATGTGGGGAACCCTCTTTCATGTGGGAGCCCCTCCAGCATGGCCAATAGAACCTCCTGCGGTGATGTAAACATCCTACACCTGTGCCATCCAATTTGACAGCCACTATGCACTGATGGCCATTGACCATTGAAAAGTGACATCTGCAGATAAGGAACATGAATTTTGTATTTGATTTGCTTTTAATTAATTTTTATTTTAAAAGTCCCATGTGGCTAGTGGCTTTTATATTGATCAGCACAATTTGGGGCATAAAAAGAAGGCAGCAGGGACACCTAGGGGGCTCAGTCGGTTAAATGTCTGACTCTTGATTTTGGCTCTGGTCATGATCTCAGGGTCCTGGGATCCAGCCCTGAGGATGGGCTCCGTGCTCAGCGGGGGGTCTGCTAGAGACCTGCTCTCTCACCTTCCCCCTCTGCACCTTCCCCACCCTCTCTCTCTCTTTCTCTAAAATAAATAAATAAATCTTTAAAAAAAGAAAAAGAAGATGACAGCAAATGTCCCCTCTCTTTTCTATACCAGGTCAAATATTCTCAGTTCCTTTCAACATCATCCACATGTGATCATCTGAGTCCTTCACTTTCTACTTCCATCCTCAGAATGCGCTCTCATTTTCCAAATCCCCGGGGACCTGTGGCACCAGGACTGTGCCCATCCACGGTTATCCCAAGGACGAAACCCCATTTGCTGAATAATAGGGAAATAAATAGTTTCATCTCCAGAGCTGCTGTTGTATCTTATTCATTTTCGTATTCCTAGTGTCCAGCCCTGGAAATAGCTGTTAATAATTGGTGAGTGTGGATGAATACATTTTCTCCAGAGGGCAGAAAGTAGAATTCTCACTTGCTTTGTACCAAATATGAATTTCCATAAATGAAATCTAGAAACACATTCCTTTTTTCTAAGTTTAATTTTAATTTTGAGGGGGGCATGTTGACTTCTATTGACCTTACTTGGTGTCAGCTGAAGCCCCTCTTTTCCGCATACATCTTCTTTGTAGTTCTCCTGCTGAGTTACAACAATCCAAATGTAAGCCTTGACTTTTTACTCTAAATATCTTTTTGGGGGGCAGGTGTCCTGATAATGCTGAAGTCCCCCTTGGGGACTCTGACTCACATTGCCGCCACAGCCTCAGTGGGTCTCTGTACTAGTTGGAAATGGATCCCCCTCTAGCTTGGCTCATGACTTGGCAGGGAGTAGCCATTCTCTGTGGGAGGATGATTTGGAAAAATTGCCCCCTCTGGGAGGAAGCCGCCCTGCAGATTTGCCACATGAATCCCATGTCTGTAAGAAGATAAAGTTACCCCTCCACTGAATGGATGTCCCAGGTCCAAAGAGCTTAGCTTGGTAATGAGAGCAGAGACTGGATCCCAACTCCTGACCCAGTGCCTGCTGTTCTAATTCCTCAACGAGCCACCTCATTAAATCATGTACTACAATGATGACCAATAATAGCACTTCCCAAACTATCTGAGGAGAAAGACCAGGATTTAAAAATGTCTTCAGGGTGCCTGGGTGGCTCAGTGGGTTAAAGCCTCTACCGTCGGCTCAGGTCATGATCTCAGGGTCCTGGGATCGAGCCCCGCATCGGGCTCTCTGCTCAGCGGGGAGCCCGCTTCCCCCTCTCCCTCTACCTGCCTCTCTGCCTACTTGTGATCTCTCTCTCTCTCAAATAAATAAATAAAAATCTTAAAAAAAAAAGAAGAAGAAGAAAGATTGTCCTCAGGGCAAAACCTACAAGGAACTAAATCCTACCAGCAACCCTGTAAGTGAACTAGGAAACAGATTATTCCGCAGTCAAGCCTTCAGATGAGACCCCAGCCTTGGCCCACAATTTGTAGCTTGTGAGAAAAGTTGAAAGCACAGTCCAGCTAAGCCATGCCTGCATTCCTGACCTACAGAAATTGTGAGAAAATAAATACGTAAAATAAATGTGCTATTTTAGGCTGCTAAGTTGGTGGCAATTTGTTATGCAGCAATAGATAACTAATATAGGTTTTGGTTCCTGAAAGTGGGGTGCTGCCATAACAAATAATTAAAATGTGGGAGTGGCTTTGGAATAGGGAGTGAGCAAGAGCTGGAAGGATTTGGAGCAACATGATGGAAAAAGCCTAAAGAGACAAGTTAATGGGAATCTGGACTTTGAAAACACTGCCAGTGAAAGTTCTAAAGGAAGTAAGGAAACTGTTATTGGAAACGGGGGGAAGAGGATCCTTGCTAGGAAGTGGCAGAAAGCTTAGCAAAATTATCGTATGCAGTAACACAAAAAGCATATGACCCTGATGGACTTGGCCATCTAGTTACAGAGCTTGCCAAGGAAAGGGTTGAAGGTCTCACCTGGTCTTCTCTTGCTGCATATGGTAAAAGTGAGAAGATGAGAAGTGGCAAGAAAGATGTTACCAAAAACATTCTTTACTGTTGTCTCCCACTGGCCCTGCAAGCTTTACTCAGTGGGGGCAGTCCTTCCCTATCATAGGTAGAAATCTGGCCTGACATTCCAGCTCATTCTTAGGGAGCAGAAGACTTAGGATCACCTTAAGCCACTAACACAGTCTTAGTGTCAGAAATCACCATGCTCGGTCCAAGATATCAATCAGAGCCTTTGTTTAGGTAACCATAGGCTTTCAACCACCTTTCTCCTGCTTCATCTGCCTGCCCTCAGGGAAGGGTGTGAGTGGCCTCTGCTCTCTCTGCCCATCTATACTCAGCTCCTCCTCCACATACTGGGTGCTGTTTTGGACCCACTCTCCCTCCCCTCATACACAGTTGTGAGTGTGGCAAGGGGCAAAGCCACCAACAATTCTTGTTCAGCTAGTGGCTTCTCCCCTCCATCTGGCAAACATTAACTTGAACTTCCTCTTCTCAGTACTTCCTTGAGTTCTTGGAGATTCCAGTTCTTTGGAGGCACCCACTTCCCTCTCTCTGCCCTGCATTTTCCTTGGCTCAGGCATAGACATCCTAACCTTGATGACTCCTTGAAATTTCTTCCTCAGCCTCTAGGAATTCAGAGGTGAATATAAGTGGATTTTGCACATGACTGATAAAACCGAAGCCCCGGTGCCTATCACCTGCACAGAATATTAATATTTATTAAGTGAATTTTCACCACTCTTGAGATTCCAGCATAATTTTTCTTCATCACTTTATTAATAGGATGAGCTATATGGATAGATTTTGTATCACTCTCCATAAAGTGAGACTGACCCATTTTTGTATTTTTAAATGAAACTCGGCATAGTTTATCTATGTTACTGGTTGTTTCAAAGAACTAGTACCTAGGTTTATTTTTTAATATAATTGGTTTTATGTTTTCTGATTCAATTATTTCTGATTTTCTCTTTTTAGTTCTACCTTTCTGCTTTATTTACATGTTTTGTTGCTCTGTTATTTTTAACTTCTTTTTTTTTTAAGATTTTATTTATTTATTTAAACTTATTTTTTTTTCGAAAGATTTTTTATTTATTTATTTGACAGAGAGAGAGACAGCAAGAGAGGGAAAACAAGCAGGGGGAGTGGGAGAGGGAGAAGCAGGCTCCCCACTGAGCAGAGAGCCTGATTCGGGGCTTGATCCCAGGACCCTGGGATCATGACCTGAGCTGAAGGCAGACGCTTAACTGACTGAGCCACCCAAGTGCCCCTATTTTTAACTTCTTGAATGGAATACTCAATTTATTTGTTTTTATTCTTTTTTAAAATGAAAGTGTTTACTAAAGAAAAAAGAAACAAACAAACAAACAGACTCTTAAATATAGAATACAAACTGGTGGTTTCCAGACAGAAGGTTGGTGGGGGAACAAGGGACATATATAAGGGGATTAAGAGTACACATGTTTTGATGAGCACTGAGAAATGTATGAAATTGTTGAATCATCATATTGTAGACCTGAAACTAATTTGACATTGTGTGTTAATTATACTGGAATTTAAAAATAAATAAACAAAAGACAGGGGGAAAAGGACAAAAGAAAGGAATAGGGATGGAGGAGGTAAGGAAGAAGGGAAGAAGAGAGGAAGAAAAGAAATTTCATAGCTCAGAAGGGCCTAGAAGCCATGAGCACCTCTACTGCCCACATCTTGGTTTCTAAATACCATTCCTCACTGAAAGGAACCAGGGTTCCTTACAGAAATGGTCAATTCCTGGGGCACCTGGCTGGCTCAGTCAGTAGAGCAGTAGAGTGCACAACTCTTGGTCTTGGGGTTCTGAGTTTGAGCCCCACGGTAGGTATAGAGATAAGTTAAAAATAAAATCTAAAAAAAAAAAAGAAAGAAAGAAAGAAGTAGTCAATTCCGTGGAAAGTACAAGATAAATCTGGAATAACATGTTGTGCCAGAACACACAAAGAAGTGCTCAAAAATTATGGAATGGGTCAAAAAGACACAGCAGCCAGCTTGAAGGAGCAACCACTGGAAGAATCTATGACAATCTGAGGATCAAAATAATAATAGTAGTAACAGTTTATAATGATAATGAGAGTAACAGTTTTGAATAAAATAAGAATCTATGAGCCCATACTGATGTGAATTAATTATTTCTATCTTGGGAAAAGCCAAATTAAATAATTTAAAACTTCTAGAGTGACAAAAAAAAAAAACTCTAAGAAAGATCCTTTGGGTAGCTGGACTAAATTCTAAACACCAAGAAGGCAAAGCTGTGTTTTTCTTCCTCTGAGAAGTCTTCCTGAAGGACAGAAGTATGGATTGAAGTCAACTATGTCCCTAGGAAGAGGTCCATTGGCAACAGAGCTTTGGGTTCACACCATAGGCTGACCCATCACATCTCTGAAGGGGGTGGGTACTTGGGAAAGGTTCATTTCACCACATATGATGGCTACACACAAAATCCGGAATATGCTAGCAGTACCCTGCCTCCATCTTCTTTGAAATAAATTACCACAAGCATAGCCATTTAAACAAGACAAATTTAACTTAAGTATGGATTGGCTGGGTCCTTTGATCAGGGTCTCACCACAAGGTGTCATCCTGGGGCTGCAATTCTCATTTGAGGTTTGGAGTCCTCTTTCAAATTCATTGATAGAATTCAGTCCCTTGTGGTTTTAGGGCTGACATCTCTGGCCAGGGACCCATCTCAACTCTTAGAGAGTGTTCCTAGCCAAGTGGTCCACAGAGAGTTCCCAACGTGGCTTTTGGCTTCCTTCTCGAACAACAGGAAAGCATCTCTCTAATGCTTCACTTTCTTTTAAAGAGCTCACCTAATTAGGTCTTGCCCACCCAGATAATCTTTCCTGTGATACAATTGATAGTAAACCAACCACAGAAGAGACATCCCACCATATGCACAGTCCTGCCCATACTCGAAGGAAGGGATCATACAGAAGTGTACATTAGGGTAGCTGGAATTTGGGTGATCTCCTCAGAATTCTGCCTACCACAACCTCTGGTGACAAGGGAAAGTCAGCCAAGAATTCAGTTTCACTGTGGACTATCCCCAGTGGCTTATCTCCTAAAACCTAAGTATTTTCCTTAAATTAAAAAAAGCAATAGTATCTGTGGTAATTTACCCTAAGAATGTAATTAAAAAATACACACTACTGTATGTGTAAAATAATGGCTACAATGCTGGTTATAAAGGTGGAAAATTGTAACCAACTAAATATCTGTCAGCAGAGGGGCAGCGGAACAAGTGCTGGAACATCTCTTTTAATGCCAGATCTATATTACTGATGGAAAATTCCTAGAGGTTTAGTCAAATATAAAAGCAGCTTATAGAGCAGTGGAAACAGAATAACCCCATTTGTTTTATTTATACATATTTCCTTATATCTATGCACTTAAAAACTGAGAAAAATGTATATCGAACTGTCAATGGTTGTAATCTCTGTGGAGTAGGATTACAGGGATGCCTTCACCTTTTACTTTGCCCTTTTGCATTACTTAAATTGCTTTCAACAAGCATTTAATTTGCTTATAATCAGCAGCAGGGAAAAAAAGCTATTTCACTTTGAAACAAGAGTGGGGAATTTTTTAAAGATATTATTTATTTATTTTTGTGAGAAAGAGAGAAAGAGAGAGAGAGAGCACGAGTGTGGGGAGGGGCAGAGGGAGAAGCGGACTCCCCTCTGAGCAAGGAGCCTGATGCAGGACTTGATCCCAGGACCCTGGAATCATGACCTGAACTGAAGGCAGACACTTAACTGACTGAGCCTCCTAGTCACCAAAGAGTATGGAATTTTAGAGAAGGATGTTATTTTCTTTGTCAGTCACTAACATTACAATCCAACTGTTTTCTCTCCATCTTCAACTTTTCATACCATCTTGTCAAACAATGCTAAATTGAGTGTCCTTTAAGAAAAGAACGTTTGAGTTTCTTGCCAACGAGTGACAGGTCCCTGAAGTATATCAAGCATGTGTAACTCTAGGACATGTGGAATAATTTGAACACAAACTAAAAGACCATAATATATTTTTCTAGAACAATATGGTGATAATCACAAGCTAAACCAAAATCATTTATGTACTACAAATGTATTACTTGCCTATCAGTTTCTGATTCATTTACTTTGGAAATTTGCTTATTCCTTCTGTTAAAACATTGCTAAAACCATCAGCCAGTTCATCTTTAAGAAAATGCACACCAGCTCTCGTGTCATATTGATTTCTCAATGTGTCATTACGGTTAAGTTATTCTACACCAAACAATGCTAATACTCTGAAATAATAATAGATTTCAGCCTTGCTGGAGTATTAGCATCCAACACGTGGCTGTCTTTGCATGTTAAGAATTAATACAACCCGCCAGGAGCTTCTCCTCAGCTTGCTTCCCAAGCTCTCACACACAGGCTGCGTGCTTATCAAACCTGTTTCAACCAATTTTGCAGAGTAGTCATAGTTTGGAAATGAATTTTAAAATATATGGTCTTCATGTGTGCAGATGGCTGCTGTGAGTAACAGAAACCCAAGACCTGGGTCCACAGTGCGGTCCTCCAGCAAGGTCCTAACAGTACCATACTGCAGGCACTGCTCTGAAGTTAGCCATTAAGGGTCATTATGTAAATCATGGTTTCTGACAAATCTCAGCTCTCCTCGCTTCCCTGAAGCTCCTTCCTTCTCTGAAGAGGAGCCACACTTGACTCTACAAGATGGTAGAGTCTTTTGTTGGGGGACACAATCCGTTGTTTAACCGCAACAGTCCACATGCTGTCCGTGACAGTTCAGTTTGCCTTTCAGCCGGACCGTAAAATAACAATAACACCAGGGCACCATCTGTTCCACCAAGGTGTGTGTATTCTGCGGCCCTCCTCGGCTCCCTGAGGAAGTCGGGGGTGCGGAGTGAGGTGTCTCAGCTTCTACTTGGTTTCTGAGTGGCCTGACACTAGAATGTTGTGTCAGGTAGTCGTATGGCACAATGCGCCATTTTGGAATATGGCGAACTACCTATCTGTGTTTGTGCCTGGAACAAACACACTATTTTCACCTGAAATATCTTAGTCTGAGTGAGTTTAGACCTAGCCAAGGGCTGTGGTTCCTCCTGGTGAAAGGAGCTACTTCCCAGAGAAGTGAGAGACTCATTCAGAGAACCCCTTCCTTTAGGCATTGTTGCTCTTCATAGAGATCCCCATCTTCGTGACAAGCAGGAATAAGAGTGAATATCTAGCCAACTTTAGAAACAATTCAAAAGCCAACAGGTCTCCAGGGTTCTCAGGCTGGCTGGTCTTCTCCCAGTTTTCTTTAAAGAAACATGTGGAAGCCTGCAGACGTCACGCAGTGAGGGAAAATGAATTTCAGAAAACATGAGTGGATCCTTATTTGAAAATAGCAAAGATAGGTATTTCAATGATTATATAGTTGTTGTTTTTTTTTTTTAAAAAAAAGGTAGTCTAGGTATCCCCACCTAACATTCCAGATGGAAAAAAGATGAAAATCAGAGTTTAAAGTATGTGAAAATTAAATTTTTGGTTTCGTTGGCTTTTCCAGTTTGAAGTAACCAGCAGCAAGTTTGACACTTCCCAGACATCTTATGTTTCATTATAAAAATTCACACAAATTTTGCTCCTTATTCCACAATATATCTACATTTTTCATATTAAAAAAAATGATGTTATCACCATTTTAATGTCAGGGGAAAGAGAGGCCCCCTTACCTATTTTGTTGCATAGCTGGCGACAAGTCACATTTATACATATCTTCGGACTTTGGGAAAATGGCTGCTGGAGAAGACAGCTGGCATTCCTATCAGAGTTGGCTTTCAGGCACTTTCTCTTCTCTGTTTGGGTATTGCTATGTTCTTTTTCCAGAAATTTTTGGGGGACCTGCCATTATACTCAGAGGCGGGCACTTGACCCGGACTAACCTTTGGCATTACAGGGTATGGCTTGGGGCTTTGGAGCCTCCAAGATCTTCATCATGCCTGCTCTAAACTCATTCCAAGTATTACAGGGTGAACTGTGTCCTCTTAAAAAAAGGTATATTGGAATCCAAACCCACAGTACCTTCTGAATGTGGCCTTCTTTAGAGATGGATTCTTTACAGAAGTAAAGAAACAACTCACATGCAACTTGTTTAATGCAACTTACAAATGTTGCATTAAAATAATCCTCCAGGAAAAATGCACGTGTGTACAGCCGCACACACAGGCACATACACGCCGTGCTGCATGCCACAAAAAATATCAGCACCCAGTTGAAAAGCTTGCCGATAACTGACAACAGGGAGCGGCAATCCAGTTACAGATAAGTGAACTCAGACCAAACAGACCATATCGATCTCAAATCACACCTAATTATGGAATTGCGATCGGCCTGTCTCCTGGTGCTGTCACTTCCTCTACCTCTTGGCCTTTTTTTCTGGTGCCTCCAATTCAATCGGATTCTTCACACAGTATCATTTTCTAAGCCCCCTGCTTTCAAATAAATACTTCTCCCTTGGGTTCTTCACTGTTCCCAGCATCTCGTATATGAGTCTGGCCCATCTTCTCAGGTCCCCTTTCTCCCTTCCCCAGTGTCACATCCATCCCATGTTCCCTTGGTCCAGAGGATTCGCCACAACTGGAGAACTCTGTCATCACCTAAGCAAAAGCCTGGTGGAATCTCAGCCACCATTACCATCCTGAGATCCTCTTCTTTTTGGGAGAACTTAAGAAACGACCTTGGAAGGGCAGAGAAAGTTTTTGCCATTTTTACGCAACCTGCAAAAATACGGTAGGGTTGGCTGTCACAGGGCAAGTGCCAGGAGCCGTGGATAGTGGTTAGCACCTACCTTCCTCTCCTGCAGATGCCCCAGCCCACTGTCTGTAGTTGATAAATGCTGGTCTAGGCAACAAAGACAGGGAAAGTGCGCCTGGCATTGTCATGGGAACAAGGGAAAGACGGTTCTTTTCAAATGCTACTTAGAGATGTTTGGAATAGTTGAAGATTTAACTATTCACCTTTTTTAAAATCCACTTTCTCCTGGAGCTACCTCATTAACTAGCAGGTGGATGGAGACTTAGACAAATGCCTTAGATTGGTACCATGTTTAAAGATGCTAAAGGAAGCCTTTTAACTCAGAAATTCTTCTTCTAGTAAACTATTCTAAATAAATACTCTATTAATTTGAAGATTGGTACATTCAAGGCTTTTTTTTTTTTTTGGTGTAGTACTTAACACAGTGAAAATGGGGAAACAACTCAATGTCCATCACTTGGAGATCCAATAAATAAATTGTAATGTGTTGATATTGTAGAATGTTATGCAGCCATGAAGAAGAACGAAGAAAAGACATGCAAAGATCTTCAGGGTATACTGGTAATGGAAAAGGGCAGAAAGAGCAATGCATACAGTATGGTATAATACATGCATAACATATAGATAGAATACATAAGAATATATGTACATCGTATGTGTGTAAGTCCAGCTCCAGTGCTACCCACATGGGGTTTTGCACAAATTAGAAAAGCCATCTTCCTTCAAAGCACTTTACTTCCATCTGTTGGAGAAAATGTTACAACAAATTTTAAAATCCAAAAAACTCCAAATTGACAAAGGCATTTTCCTTCCAAGACCATTTGGAAAATGATATCCTAAGTGGTAGTTCTGTTCCAGTAGAACATTAATTGACTGGAATTGAACTAATTGGACCCCCAGCCGGTTCTCAACAAGCCCCCATCAAAGGGATGTAGTTGCTCAGAGCAGGACTGAGAAATCTACTCCCCACTCCAGGGGGGACCCACGCTGCCCCCTGGTGCTAGAACGCCTAGAACACCATCTGACCACCCAAGCACACTTATTTCCTACAACAGTACAACTCCAGACCCTGCAAACCCCAGGACACTTCCTAAAATGCTCCGTTACCTTTAGTATACTTTGACCACTTTGGCAGAATTTGAACAAATATGTTCTAGAAATACTTCCAACTACAGAGTGAAACCAAAAAAATCACATTAGCTCTAAATTGTTTTAAGTGTTATAACCATAAAAACCTCATTCCTCAAGCATTTATTATAATTTAAAATTGTAGCAATGTAGACTAGAACGGAATAAAATGAACATCTGGTCCCAACTCCACTAATTATTTACAATTTGGGCTCCCCAAAAATTTCTGGAAAAAAAAAACCCTGAGCGTTTCAAAAAGTAGGGGGTATTGGTAAACTTCCCATCATCTTCATTCAGGAAAAATAGTAAATAAATTTTAAAGATTCATCATTGATACAGCACCACACAGGGTGTTCCTTTTCTGCATTGTCTCACACTTATGCCATCCGAGATTCTTCAGACATCATTTTCCGAATCAGTATTTATTACCCACCCTGGAGGAAAAGCCATGGGAACATGTTTCAATATTTATTGGCATTCGCTATTGGAACATTTTGTCACCTTCATGTCTTCATGCTGCCCCAAACAAGTTTCCTTTCCTTCTCTCTGACCATACCAGAGGTCGGGAGCACCCCCTCTCCCTGCTGGTGGTCTTTTTTTTTTTTAAGATTTTATTTACTTGACAGAGAGAAAGAGATCACAAGCAGGCAGAGAGGCAGGCGGGGGGGGGGGGGGGGAAGCAGGCTCCCCACTGAGCCTATGTGGGGCTAGATCCCAGGACCCTGAGATCATGACCTGAGCCAAAGGCAGAGGCTTTAACCCACTGAGCCACCTAGGTGCCCCGTTGCTGGTGGTCTGAAAACTGCTGTTTCCATTGCTCTTCCAGGAAAGGAACACCATATTATAGGGAACATGGATAAATGTTCCCTGTCTGTGGTTGATAGATGCTGGTCTAGGCAACAAAGACAGGGAGAGTGTGCCTGGCATTGTCATGGGAAAGAGGAAAAGACAGTATCTTCCAAAGCCTAAGATGGGAAGAGTATGCCCCTTCTACCCTCCATAACACAAGTAAGAAGTATCTGTCATATCCCGCTGGAATGAATAGTACTGGATGTTCTCCCGGACAAATGGTCCCTGCAAATCCCAAGGGATGATCTGCATATGCATCCCTTTTGGAGTCTATCAATATTGATGCTGTGCTTACAAAACAAGTTATCACCAACCACAGTCTCTCTTTTCCCCTCTTGTCACCATATGTAAACACGTCTGTGACTCTAAGTGTGGGGTTTTCAGAAAGCAGTATATCTCACTCTCTCCTCGTGCCTAGCAAGCATCCATTCCTGCCATGAGGAGGCCTCTGGGAGGTAGTACAAGACCACCATCATACTTTTTCCACACGAAAACCTTAGCCCTCCACCTAAATGACCTTTCAGTTTTGCAGACTGGGACCAAAAGAAAAGGTGTTTTCAACATCTGGCTCCAAACAACTCCCCTGCTCTAACAATGAAGTGGTATTTCCCCCAGGATGGAAACACGTGCTGGGGAGAATAAACAAACCTCTGAATGCTATCTGTAATAGCTCCATCTGCTGGTTCCCAGATAATGTTACAGATCTGACAGGTGGACATCGATCATATTGATCCAATAATAAACAGTGCTTTATAATAGAAGTCTTGTCGTCTTTCTTCTCCATCCATCCAGAACTGCTCCTGCCCCAGACACCAACCAGCAGACACAAACAGCAACTGGGGATCCTAAAATAGAGTGCAGAGACTGCTTTAGAAGACAATGGGGCTAAATACAGAACTCTCCAGAATAAAGGATGTGACAAAAGGACAGTCCTGCCCTCTTTGTGATTTTAGACTACATAACTTCCTCTTCTGTTCCTTGGGTTTCCATCCCCTAAGATGCAAGTAGTGACACTTGCGACTCAGGCCAAGTGATGGTAAGAGGATTATAGTAATGAGGCTGTGCTTGGTATGCTGTGAGCTCCTAAAAGCCATGAGTCATATAAAGATCAAGGCATTATAATTACATCTTAATATTCACTGGCAGTTATTAGAAATGCCTAAAATCTCCCATTAATTCAGTGAGAATTAGATGTCTATCAGAATTAGATACTATGATATTAAGAAAATAGGGGTGGAGAAAAAAAGATGTGACAGAGTGATAGTAGACAGAGCTCAAATATACAAAGTTCATAGTTGCTTCATCAGGGGAAAGAACAGTCCTAGGTAACTTGCTTGTTCTTCCTAAGCTATTCAATATATACATGCCCGCTCTCCTAATGGGAATGCCATTCCAAATTATTGTTTTCATCCTTTTAAAAGTCATATACCTCAAATGCCAGATCTACCATCAACTGCACACCCAGCTCCAAAGCCATTATACTCAGAGGTGGGCACTTGACCCGGACTAACCTTTGGCATTACAGGGTATGGCTTGGGGCTTTGGAGCCTCCAAGATCTTCATCATGCCTGCCCTAAACTCATTCCAAGTATTACAGGGTGAACTGTGTCCTCTTAAAAAAAGGTGTATTGGAATCCAAACCCATGGTACCTTCTGAATGTGGCCTTATTTAGAGATGGATTCTTTACAGAAGTAAGCAAGATAAAATGAGATCACAAGGGTGAGCTCTAATCCCATATCTGGTTTTCTTATAAAAAGGGGAAATTTGGGAGCATGGACAGACACAAGCAGAGAGAACGCAATGTGAAGAGACATCAGGACAAGAAGGCCATCTGCAAGCCAAGGAGAAAGACTTGGAGCCTTCCCTCACCACCCTCAGAGGGAGCCATCCTTGCAGACATTTTAATTTTAGACTTCTCTCTAGAACCATGAGACAATAAATTTCTATTATTTAATCCATCTAGTTTAGGATATTTGTTGCTGTAGCCCTAGCAAACTAATACACCAGGTAGACATACAATCTAAGTAAAACCAACGAGCTTATTAATTGATAGATGGATTGATTTGTTGGTTAATCAACAGAATAATTTTAGAAGAAACAAGACAAGAGTCATTGTATTTCCTCTATGCAGAATGGAATGACTGGGATAAATGGAAAATGCCATTTCCTCTAAAGAGAAATCCTCACAATATAAAAAGTTCATATGCAAACAATTTTAAATCTTAAGCCCAACAAGATTTATAAATTCTCAGATCATCTTTAAACTGACAAGAGAAAAAAGGAAACTTTTTCCTCATTGCCAAGTCCTTTATCAAATTCACTTCCATGATGCTTCCCATTGAAATTGAAAACTGTCAAAGAATCGCTGAGATTTATGATGAGTTGTTTCTTTCCCCAACAGCAACATCAGCATCAGTTAAAATTTGACAACCGTAATCTAGATGACAATTTTGTGATTGGGTCCGAATGTAATTTGTTCTTCCTCCACTGCTGTAATTGTCCAGACCTTATCACTGACTTTATTGTGATATCAGCCATGATACCTTTTTTTCCCAAAAGATCTCCCGAAGAGCTAAACTCACCAGAGTCAGATAAATATTAACTTCTCCAAGAAAACCCTAGGGCTCAAAAGCAACCTCATAATTCAGCCAATGGATTGACCATCACCTATGGAAAGGTGCTCAGGATGGGGAAAGTATAACCCAGTATAATTTCCTATCTTCATTCTCTTCTTCCTAACCAATGATCATGTCAGGGAGTCGGTGACCATGAATCCAGAATAATTAGAGGAAATGTCAATTCGCTCACTCCCAATGTCTTGTTCTAAGTGTTTTACTTCCAGTATTACAGTGAGGTCAGATGCTTTCTAGGAAAATCTAAGCCAAATGTTTCTTCTCCAGGTTGTGCAAGCCCAAGCAATATGCCCTCCCTTGGCATTCCCTTCCTTGGTGGGGACCTCATAACCCCCATGAGAGATACAGGACAAAGAAGTAAGACAGGGGATTGATGATTATTAGAAACAAACAAACAAAAAAAAAAACTCTACAGAGAACCCGCTGTGATAAAAGCTAAACATCCCCACCCTCTAAGTGACTCTAAGCCTGGTCCCCTTAACCACAGGATTCGATTCAACCCAGTCCTATTGCTGTCTAGTGATTTCCTGTCCATAAGAGAAATACAGCATAGAGACACCCTCTCCCCAACCAGGAACCAAAGAATCAAGCTTACCTTACATTTAAAATGCAATGCTTCTCTAAACCAGTGTTACCTGAAAGTGACACGATCTTCCATCTCAAACTGCCAATCTTCTGCTGCATCCTGTTTCTGGAAAGCAACAAAACCATCTATGAATCTGTTGTTTATTTCGTCCTGAATGCCAGCAGCCAAGACAGTGTCCCTCATTGCCCCCAATAGAATGGACCATGAATCAAAAAGAAAGAAAACATTACAAGGGGAAAAATTTTAAGGGAGAAGGCGAAAAACCTTCTGGGTAAGGAAACACTCTCCAGAATTTCTCCAGGAGTTGTTCAGTGACAAAGTCATGTGCCGTGATGTGTGTGATGGTCAAGAGCATGGCTTCAGATAGACCTAGATTGAAATCCCAGTGTTTCTATAATCAGAGCTCATAATAATGATGATAATTGAAGTGAGAAGTTAGTGTGCCTGCCATGCCTCAGACACCTGTGCTTTGGGTACACTGTCTCATCCCATTCTCACAGAAGACTAAGAATAGGTTATCTCATGATCTCCATTTTACCCCAGGGCAGGAATGAGGCACAAAGAAGTTAAGTAATTTGCCCGAGGTCACAAGGAAGAGGAGAAACTTATGCCCATCCACTCTGACTCCAAATTCTATGTGTAAACTCCTTAAATGTCAGGTTCCTTACATTTAAAATAAAGGTAATAATTGCTGCTCCCTAATGCATGAGGTTATTGTGGGAATTAAATGAAATCATACATATAAAGGACGTTAGCACAGTGCCAGGGACATAGCAAGTGTTCAATAAAATATGCACTATTAAGGGGCGCCTGGGTGGCTCAGTGGGTTAAAGCCTCTGCCTTCAGCTCAGGTCATGATCTCAGGATCAAGCCCCACATCAGGCTCCCTGCTCAGCAGGGAGCCTGCTTCCCCCTCTCTCTCTGCCTGCCTCTCTGCCTACTTGTGATCTCTTTCTCTCTCCATCAAATAAATAAATAAAAATCTTTAAAATATATATATATACTATTAAGATCCAATCCCCTATACTGGCTAGAATTTAAATGGCAACTATTTCAAGTGGCCCAAAACTGTAGTTGATTTAAATTTTATAGTTCCTCTCATTCTCTTCCTAAATTTGCATGGTTCTTGGACTTCAAAATCCCTATTTGGAAAGAAGGCAATCCTGGCCTTAAAAATGTCAGCAGGCCTCTTCATTCATTTCAGAGAATCAGAGACCAAGATGAGCAATATTGCACTATTTCAAAGTACACTGCAAACCTAAGTTTACTCTAGGAGGATTAAAGACTTGGGGACCTTGTGGATTCAGCCTCAACAGGGCTCATTTTCCCTCAAAACCCAAAACAAATTCCTTGATTTTCCTCTCATCTACAAACAACTGGATATTTTTATGGGCTGCAAATGGTATTATGTTGGCCATATGCATTTGTCTTATAAGAAGTATATCCAATGTCTGATGCAGAAGTCCTAGTTATAAAAAAGAATATTTACTAGGAATGACCAGGGAGTGGTCCGGGCCAATGCTAGGAACCAGGAAGGACCAGATTTGGGGCAGAGGACACAGTATTGTGTGGCATTTTGTGTCAGTAGCTGCTGGGAAACTTAGCTCAAGACTTTCCATAAACACTCACAGATCCTGGGGCAGAATTGTCAACACTGATTAATTAGGGGGTATTATGGTTAGTTTTGTGTGTCAGTTTGGCTGGGTCACAGAGCCCAGACATGTAGTCAAATATTATTTCTGTGAGGGTGTTTTTGAATGAAATTAACATTTTAATCAGTGGACTTTGAGTATAGCAGTTTACCCTCCATAATGTGGGTGAGCCCCATCCATTCAATTGAAGGCATGAATAGAACAAAAGATTTGTATCTCTCCCCAGCACAAGAAGGAATTCTCCAGGAGTACCTGGTGGCTCAGTCAGTTGGGCGAGTGACTCAATTTCAGCTCAGGTCAGGATCTCAGGGTTGTGAGATAGAGCCCCGCATCCAGCTCCATCCCCAGCAGGGAGTCTGCTTGAGATTCTCTCACTCCTTCTCCCTCTGCCCTTCCCCAATGCATACTTTTCTCTCTCTCTCACTCCAAAATAAATAAATAAATATTAAGAAAACAAAAGAATGCATTCTCCAGCCTGATGGTCTTCAGACCTGAAATGCAACATCAGCTCTTCCCTGGGTCTCCAGCTTGTCAGTTCGCTCTGCACATTCTGGATTTGCTGGACTCTATAGTCACATGAACCAATTTCTTAAAGTGGATCTCTTTTGTCTTGTTTTAATGTTGTGTTTTAAACTTCCTGAAACTGTGGGGCATGAGCTTTTTTTTGTAGTTGGTGATGAGCCATTCATTGTTGGTCAGAAATATATACAGAAATCTTCCATGATAACTTGGATTACTGAGAACCACAAATTCTGCAGGTTTGTGGGCTCCTTCCAGTTTCTCATCATTTTCTATGTCTGACTTTTCCCTCAGCACTTTCTAGTACACTGCTTGCCATGGATAATTTGATAACTCAAACATCAAAAGAATGGTGTTAATTGATCATAACATATTAAAGTTTTTACTTCCATGACTCCATGATGGGGACCATCATGAAAGGAAGAAAAGGAAAGGGAAAAGGGAAAGGAAGCTCTTCTTTACAGAAAAATGCCAGCAAGTACAGGTAGGAAGAGCAATGGGATACAGGCAATGGATGCTAAAACCAGTGGATGGAAATTATTGGGGAATATGGGGAATATTTACGCAGTGACAAAGAATACTGAAACAATACCAAAGTATTGCTTACTCCTCAGATTGCTTACTAATCATTTACTAATTCACGTGGGACAATCTGAAGATCATCACCTTAACCAAGTAATCAAATTTAGCCTCACTAATAGAGCGATTAGCTTCCTAATGAGATTCAACGTGACATGTCACACATGTGATGTTCCCAATCCAGATTCGGATCTAGCATCCAGTTTATGGCTGTGTGGGGCACAGAGGAGCAAGGGAAATGACACCAGGAGAAAACAGTCAGGCCAATCCAGACTGGAAGAAGTATCATGATGTCTAGAGCCTTAATTCCAAATAGTTTAATGCAAAGAAAATGCCTTTACATAGAGCGATTAAGCATATGTGGCAAAGTGGTAATAATTGTTGAATCAAGGTAGAAGGTGTACAAATGTTCCATCACTATTTTTCTGTTTGAAAATACTCAGAAAAGGGTGCAGGGAATGCAAAATAGCTTTCAGGTTTACTCTCCCCCTATCTCCACCAGCCCCTATCAGCTTCTAGTCGAGCACCTTCTAGACCTGATGAAAAAAAAAAAAAGAATAAGAAAAAAAAGGATGAATTTGCTATTTTTAAACAGCTTTATTGAGATACTGAGATATTGAGACATACCATACAATTTGCCTAATTTAATGCATACAAGTCGATGGTTTTTAGTATATTTATTGATCTCTCTACAGTGATTTTTAGAACATTTTCATTACCCGAAAAGAAACCTCCCACCCCTTAGCCATTGTTCTTCAGCCGCCCCAGGGTCCCCAACCCTAGGCAACCACTAATCTAGTTTTTATCTCTAGATGCATCTGATTTTTACTTCTTGAGGATTTGACACATGTTATCAAATTCTTTGGCCACTGGCAGTGCTTTAACAAAATGATCTGTGTCCTGCTTCATTTGCTCACCCAGGTTCTCTGCAGGAGATAAGAGGGAGCTGGTAGGTGAGCCTAGTGGTAGGTATTAAGGAGGGCACGTATTGCATGGAGCACTGGGTGTGGTGCATAAACGATGAATCTTGGAACACTGAAAAAATAAAATTAAAAAAAAAAAAGAGGGAGCTGGTATCATTCTCAACCTCTGGGGGCCCAAAAGCCCCACAAGACCAGGCCTTCTGCCTTCTGGCTGTGCTAAGGAGTGCACTGGAGGAAAAGAAGTGGGTCTGCTTTCACATAAAGGGGACCAGGATTCCAAGTCAGTTGAGCTCAGTTGACTCTTTCACTGGCCAAGGGCAGGTAGAAGGGGCATTGCCCATCTGTAGAGTCCCCCATACCTCATTTGTATTCTGATGATATCTGCCGATGCTCAGAGCTTCCTGACAGTGACCCCCACCATAGTTAGGCATGGTGGTCACTGGCTTTCCTCCACCTCAGCTCCATCTCCATGAAGCCCCCCCTGGCCACCATGCATGATGCCCAGGAGAAGCACAAGCAAGACACCTACCTGCCTCATTGGCTGGACTGCATAGCAGCCCAAGCAGCTGTAAGGAGCAAGGAACGCTCTCTGCAAAAACCATGGTAGAACTCTTCTTCAGACAATGCAATTATATCCTAGCTCAATTCAAAACAGTCTAAAGTTTTTGTTTGGGCTGATTTTTACTTGTAAGTACCAAGAACTGCTCACTCCCAGAGGGGAACAACACAAGCACCTTGCAGCTGATGATAACCTTTGGAGAACTTCCAAAGTTTTGGGAGGTTTTGGAAGCAGACCTGGGGAGGTACTGTTTGTGTTTGGCACTTAAGGTTAAGAGCTTCATTTTATAGCTCCTTTTTGCACCTGTTGAATGGGTTCCTCCTCCCCACCCCCACCCCATATCCATTCTCCACTTCTCTCCCACCCTCTTCCTACAGCATCATTTTTCCATCCTTAACTGCCACCTAAGGACCGTTATCTAGTGAACACAGACCCAAGATAACTTGTAATAGTGAAGTCAAATGCTTATGTTTTTCCCTGCAGTAGGGCAACATTTTTCATCTTTTATTTTCCTTGGCCAGATGGAAGATGTCATTCAGGGAACCCCAGGTGTTTTGAAGATGAAAAGGAAGGTAGGGGGCCTGGCTCAGTGCTTATTAACCACAGAGAGAATTTGGTTCACTTCAAGAAATAGTAAAATAATGGCACAGGAGAGACAATGACTCTTAATGAATTCATCTGAGTAAAGTGTAAGGTGGCCAGTCCGGGGACATGCAGTCCCGAGGCCTCCTTCTGGAAGACACAAAACAAAACAATTGTTTTCTATTACTACACAGTATTTACCTCTCTCTCCTGAAGCACACAGAGCGGCTCCAATTTCATGTCCAATGCCAGGATTGCCTCTGTCTGAATGCCTTGGCTCCCATTTAATTTAAATAAGGTGGGTGACATCTGACACTGGAGTCCACGGTCAGGCTTGAGGTAGGACTAATCTCAGGTGCTCCCTCAACCAGGTGAATTGTTCCACCTCCAACCCTGCTCCTTTCAGAAACTCCCTCCCTCAGGAGCCAGGAGGCCCCCACCCTCAAATCCCACAGGGCTGAACATCTTCAGCCTTCAAATACCACCTTTCCTGTTCAGACCAAAGTCCCATGGAACGCATCACCCTCCTGGAAAATAAAACAGCCTCCCTGGCCCTGTGAGAAAAAAAAGGGAAACAGAAAAACTACGGAAATAAATCCCAGAGGCTGCCTCTAATCCTGGACAGGTGGCACCTTGGCACAAGTGCACTAAAATCACTTTCTTCCTAGGCTGCAGAGAGCTGGATCCCTTTCCCACAAAGACCAACAGCCCTCAATTTGGAGCGGGGGAAAGCGTCCTGGGGGTGGAGCCTGAAGCCCAGAGCGAGAGGTCTGTGACCTCCCGCGAAGTCGTGCTATCGGCTTTCGGTCGGCGTATCTAATGTAAACGCTGTTTCACACATAAATAACGTGCCACATCTGGCCCTTCGGTTTTATGGCGTCTTAGCGACCAAGCAATTTATAGATGGCGACCTTGTTAACCAGCAGCCGAGCTCGCCAGGGGCTGCAGGGTCCAAGGCACCGCTGGAACCGAAGTGGGGCAAGAGAGAGGAGACTCCAGGGGTCCCAATCTCCAGCTCAGAGGGGCGCTAAGGAGAGGGAACCTACCCGTCCTTTTGGGAGGTGGGGGCCTAGGCAAGGTGGCAGCCCCCTCCCCCAAGCCGGCCATGTGGCAGCTGAAAGAGCCATCGAAGCCCAAGTGTGTTTGCGCTCATACCCAATTTATTACCGCTGAACATATGGCCAATATTTTGACTCACGTCAGTCGGGCAAGGAAAACAAACAGAGCGCGCGCGGCGCGGGGGAGCGGCCCCCTCCGCGGAGGCTGCGCGGCCGCCGCGGGGCCCGGAGCCGGGAGGGTGGGGCCGCCGGGCCCGGAGCCGGGGCCGGGAGGGGGAGCGCTCGCCGGCCGGCCGCGCCGCGCCACTGCCCGAGTGCCCGCCACTCGGCAGCTCGGGATAAAGAGCGACCGGGGACCTGCACGCTAGCCGAGCCCTGACCCAGCGGCGCGGCCGCGCTCCAGGTAAGCAAGCCTCCTGCTCGCGCGCGGGGCCGGCGTACTGGGGGGCTGGAGGAACGCGGCGGAGCCCGCGAGCCGCAGTGGAACCAGCGTCGCCCCTCGTGGTCAGGCGCTGGCCTCCGCTGCCGCCGGGGATCGGAACGCTCTCCAGGCACGGTCCCTGTGGCGGGCGAGGGGAGAGGCGTCTCGGGGCACTGCCGTCCTCGCCAAGCCGTGCTAGCCTTTGGGTCCTCCGCGCGCCCTCTGGAGCGCCCCTCCCTCTCGCGGCGCCTGACTCGGCTGGGTCCCCTAGCCGCGGAGTCCGGAAGCAGCAGGTGGGCAAGTGCTGGGCGTCTGAAGTCCTCCTCTGACTCCGCTGGTTCTGGGGGGCGGGGGCACTCGAGGAGGGGCCGGGGCACTCGAGGAGGGGCAGGCCCTGCCCGTCGCGCCCGCGGACGGGAAAAGTTTTACCTGCTGCCGAGGCCAGGTGCTCCCGCCGCCGCGCGCTTTCCCGCGGGGCCGCGGAAACAGGTCTGCCCTGGGGGGCTGGGCAGGTGCGCGGCCGGGAGGAGGGTAGGAGGAGGGCCACTGTGCTGTTCCCGGCCCCGCCCGGAGGGCGCGCGGTGGGGGAGGGGCGTTTGGGGGGGGGGGTCCGGGTAGGTGGAGGGCTAGATAAAGACGCGCCTTGAAACGCTGCGGGGCTGTCGCGGCGGCGCCGGGGAGTGGGAGGAGGAGCGGGCGCGCCGGGCGCCTCGCCAGCCCCCTCCCCACTGCCGGGCGCCGGAAGCTCCGGGGTTGCCCTGGCTGCTCTAAGGGAGGGCGCGCCTCCGCACCCACCTCTGCCCGGTGAGTCTCCCCCTGTGCGCGGTGGGTGCTCGGGACTGGGAGCTAAGTCCGAGGCAGAAGTCCCGAAGGTAATTTGGAGGTGGCGCCTAGTGGCGAAAGGGATTCTCCTCCCGCGGAACCCGGCCTCCAGGTGGAGAGGCTGTGAGCAGGAGGAGGGTAAGTGGCGGGAGTCGCAGGCAGGAAGGTCCAGGGCTGGGGGCCCGAGCAGTGGTCGGGGGTCGCAGCGAAGGCGGCCTAAGCCCAGACTTCGAGGGGGCGAGTGTCGCCTGGGCCGCGCCGGGCACCAGACAGTTCTCATTTGCGTCAGTAGAGATCGCCAGAGGATCAGAAATGAGCCTCGGTGGGGTCCGCTGAGGTCCTGGTTTCCCAGGGGCGCCCCCTCGGCTCCAACCCCTTTCCGCAACCACACACGAACACCGCAAGGACCAAAGAGCCCTTTGGCGCGCCTCTCGCGCCTCCTCCACGCTGGTGGCGCTGGGGGACAGAAAGGGAGCGTTGCGTCTGAAGAAGGGTCGCGGACCTCTGGTGTTCAGATTGGAGACCTGAGAGGGAGATCCCCAGGACCCCCTCCCTCTCTCTAGTGCCCGAGGGCCCTCGCAGGTCGGTTCCTCGTGCCTCCCGGCCCCAGCCCTTCTCAGCACAGGCCAGAACTTGGCTTCCCCGCGCCGGCGATGACTACATTTCACATCAGCCCGCCAGGCCTAATGTTAAGTGCTGAATACTAACCGGTTAGAAGAGGCCGGTTGATGTTCGAAGTCTTGTAGTAATGATTTTGTCACGTGTTAAGAAGTAAATTCAGATAAGAACATGCTTTCAGCGCCGTGTTTCCTTGAGAAACCCAAATCTTCTGCATTGAAATCGCCCTTATCGGGGGAAGGTCGGGCTTGGCTGGACGAACGTTCCTGAAGGCAACACCGACGCTGCGTAATCTCATTGTAACATATTTAATCATCAGAGCAGCGCGAACGAATAAAGCAAAGGGGTTCGCCCCGGGGGGACGTGGCGTTTGGTTCCCCCAATAAACCAGTGACAATGGATTGGCTGGGACAGGCTCATTTGGCCCAAGGGGGGCTTAGAGCCGCGTTTTTAAAGAAAATATTGGAGGGAGGCCGGTTCCATTTTGTAGCGTGCCCCGAGCCACATTTCGTGTTCAATTTAACATCCATGAAAGTTAAACGGCTTTTCTCGCCTTTTATTTTATTGGATGCATTTTCAAAGACCTCATTAAAGTGCATTTATCAAAGTCCTAACATATGTCCGCAGGGTCTTACGCCCACACAATGAGGCTGATTAATAGGAAGAGAAATCCTAATTTCTATTACAATTTATGTCCTCGGGAGATAGCTGCCTTTCTTTCTCTCTTTTTTTTTTCTTTTCCTTTCTTTCTTTTTCTTTCATTCTTTTCTTTCTTTTCTTTTTTCTTTTTCTTTTTTTTTTTTTTTTTTTTGGCAGATAATTGGGAAAGTGTTGTATATTTAACCTTGAAAAAAAAAAAGGATAGGGGAAGGTAGTTCACTGAGATGCCTGCAAGCTGCACCCACAATTAATTGCAGGAGAAATCCAGGCTCCAGGTGCCAAGATAGGGTCTTCTCTCCGTGGTTTCTCAGCGTGGCTACCTAGAGGGGGGAGGGGCTTTTTGCCAGACACAGATTTCAAGTTCCTTCTCTCTGAGCCTGGAAAACTCATCTGCCCAACACCTTCTTGGTAACTTGGAAGGATTGTCCTTCTGGGAGGCACCCACTCATTCTTCCCCTTCTGGGTCAATTTTAAGGTTTAACACAGGATTAACCAAAGAAAGAAAAAACTCACCTTATACTTGAACCCCAAGTGGACTGAGATTTTCTTTCCGTTCACACTAGGCCCCACTTTCTGGTCCATCTGGTCCAATGGCCGTGGTTCTCTGGTGCCCGAGATTTGCCCCTGTGTGGCCTGGCCTCAGAAAGTTGCACAGCGACAGGGCTTGAGGCTTCCCCAACACAGCCTGCAAGGAGTCACTTTCTTTCTCCGGAAGCAGGAGGCGATGGCAGTTGGTGCTTGGACCCACTGGAGACAAGCCTGACTCTTAATTTTCTGGTTAGGAAAGGTCCCCGCTTGGGATGGTACCCTGGGCCACACTCCTCGACTTCTTTCCTCCAGACGCCGGAGCTGACACCCGCTTCCTGCAGCCCCTGTTTCCCCACCTGGTATCGAAGCCGCCATCGGGGCCGCTTTGGAGGGGCGCATCTTAAAGGTGAGCGTCTTTATCACCAGGCTCAGGGACCAGACTGGGCGACATTTTCCTTCCTTCCCCATTGATTTCGAGTGCACGCCACGCTCCGAGTCGCCAACCCGCGATAAAATAAACCTTCCCCCTCCGACAAAACCTTTGTGTCCCCGCGCGGCTAATCCTCGCCTGAGCAAGAAGGTGCAACGCGCTTTGTTTCGGGAGTGAATGAAGACAAACGCTTGCACCTTGGCGCTAACCAGACAATAAATTAATCTACTTGAAGGTTGTTATCCGAGATGGGATATGCGGGGGACTGAGAGCTCAGCCACATACTGTACCAGGGAAGGAGTTTCTTTTCAACCTCTTTTTATTCAAAAAGAAAGAAAGAAAGAAAGAAAGAAAGAAAGAAAGAAAGAAAGAAAGAAAGAAAGAAAGAAAGAAAGAAAGAAAGAAAGAAAGAAAGAAAGAAAGAAAGAAAGAAAGAAAGAAAGAAAGAGAAAGGAAGGAAGGAAGGAAGGAAGGAAGGAAGACAAAAGACGAAGAAGAAGAAAAAAAAGAATGAAGTCAAACAAATCAGTGTTTCCAAATAAAGGGGAAAGGCCTTGTATTTTTAATGATTGGAGGCATTTCTGTGGGTGGGGAGCACAAGGGGTGCCACCTAGGGCTGAGGACGCTTTGGGTTCCTCAAGGCCGCCGCCCTTTGGAGCTGGCCTGCAAGGCGCTCCCCCAGGACCTTTTGTGCCCTAAATTCCCCAAGAGGACGCACCTAACCAACAAGCTTTCACCAGCCCGAAAGGGGAAGGATGTGAGCAGAGCGCCTCCCAAGAGGCCCTCAAGCCCAGAAAGGAGATGGAGAAGTGTGGGGGTGGGGCCATATGCCACCCCAGCACGCCCACTTCATCCACCGGCACAGCAAGCCAGCCCCCTCCCCCCCCCCCCCCCGCCCGGGCATGGGGTATGCCCAGGCCTCTCCTCACTTTCCGAAAGTATTTTCCTTTCTTTCCTTGTTTGCTGCTGTTTCGACCTCACCCCTCCCCCAACAGGGGGCGTAAAGCGGCGGTGTGGGGAAACTGAAAAGCTGGGACGCAGGGAGCACCAAGGCCGCCCGCATGCTCCGGAGTTCAGAAAAGGCGCTCGTGTTTGAGCTACCTGGGAAAGTAAACAGGTAAACACTGGGCAGACTTGGAGGGCCACTTGTCCTGGAGTGGGGCCACTTAGCCTGTGTACATTCACCTCCCCTCCTGGGCCCCCGGCGATTGTTCAGCTACCCCGCCGCCGCTCCGGCCGCCTGCGCTTCAATCCCTCCGGAACCCAGAGCGGCAGAGGAGCTTAGCCGCCTGAGAAGCCTCCCAAAAGAGGTTCCCTCTAGACTCCGGGGAGAAAGATTCCCTTCCTCCTCTTCTCCACCTCCCTTCTGGGCCTGCAACTTCCTTTGCACCCATACTAAACGTGGGAAGAAGGAATATAGAGTGCCAGATTTGCGGGGAACCTGGAACCCCATCTTTGAGAATAAAGACCAGGGACAGGGAACCTCTAGCTGCTCCGGTGACCCTGGCAGGGGGGTGCCAGGTGGTGTTGCACACCAAAGACAGCCAGACTTATCTCGGCCCTAGAACATGCTGCAATCAAACTTCCAATCCATCTCAACTTCCCCAAGTTTGCAGCTGCAGAAGGCCGGTGGCAGAACGCTAACGAGCTCCCCCCACCCCACCCCCGCCGCTGCTGGCAGAGCTTAAAGCCCCAACCCAAACATGATGGAACCAGGACATTGTCTTCTCCTGGCTGCTAGATGGAACCTGGAGAGAATTTACTAGAGTCCCGAGCTGAGAGAGACTAGAGCACATCCAAGCAGAGTGGAAACTGGTGCAAGGTGATACTGGTTCTTTAGGGGTTCTTTAGGCAGGGTGCGGATGGCAGAGACATTAATAAAGGACTCTAGAAATGGGGCAGGGCGCAGAGTTGGGTCCTCAGCTTTCTGGGCCCACGGGATCTCGCCAAACTGGAGATCTCAGCTGGAAAAGGCTGGGCTGCGGTAATCCCAGAGGGACCTCTTGAGGAGTCCTTGGAATGTGATCACCTGTTTAATTTGTGTGGAAAGGTGTGTTTGGTGCTAGTCCCCCGGCTCTTCCTGGCTGCACGAAATCAGGAAGAACTTGGAGCATGCTTTGGCAGAGGACTTGCCCCTGGCCGCCAGCTGGTCCCGCGCCGGCCTCCCAGCGTCTGCAGGCCACTCCTGGGGGACTTGCATTTTATGATCTTCCTCTAACAAGCAGAGTTTCTCCCCTTCAATTATGAGCCTCCCAGCGGCCTCCCTGCGCCTTTTCAATTGCAAATGTCAGCGCTTTGGAAACGGACGCGGGAACCACACCGGCATAGAAGTGATGGGGAAAATGGACTGACAAGGTCTCAGGAGAGAGACCCTGAGCGCAGTGGACCCCGCTCTGCTGGGCGCAGAGCGTGGCGGCTGGAGGCTAGGTGGAGACTCCTGAGACCAAGAGAAGGAAGGAAAAATGCAAGCCCTAGCAGGGGAGATGGCAAAGGAAGCTGATACCCAGGCATTGGCCTGTGCTGGCAGGCAAAGTGTGGCCGCACAAGTGCTCCTGGAAGGGGACACTGCAACCTGAGGTGTGGAAGGTCTCTGGCTAGTTGATACCAAGGGGCACACAGCACGGTGAGGAACTGAGCTGGGAATGAGCTGGGGGCCTCATTCTCCAGGCGCCGCGGTCAGCTCTCCCTCTCCTCCTCGATGAACTCCCAGGAGTCTGGATTCCTGTAGGAAAACTGTTGTCTCTCAGGTGCTGTGCTCACCGAGGAGGCTCCCAGGAAGAGGGGAGGGGCCCAAATCAACAAGGGCAGGCTGAGTAGATCTGGGGAGAAAGGCCCTCTATGTTGGAGAAGGGAGGGAGACGTTGTGAATGGAGCTAGGTGGTTCCAAGGTGAGGAAATGAGCAAACTCTGAGAAGGCATCTGGAGGTGATCCCCCGCCCCCATCAAAGATGGGTCTAAGGATAGGCAAAAAGGGACAGGTCTTGCCAAAAGACAATTTTGCACCCAACCCAAGAACTGACCTGTCCCAGCCAGACTCCTTTCTGGCCCTTCCCCATCCCTGGAGCCTGCTCTGGTCCCCAAGATACCCCCCCCTTGGGCGAGAGGAATAAGGGGAGGGACCACAGGGGGGAACTTTTCTGCAAGGCTTGAGTTGAGGAACTTTTTCTCGCCAGTTGTTTATTTAGCAGTGGACTAACAATGGCTGGGGTAGGCCCAGCCTGCTTCTGTTTCCAAACTCGACCCACCCCCAACCCCACTCCTGGACAACCAACTTCCCTCCTCCGACAGGACGGGGCGGGAGCTCCCACGTGAAAGGGGGAAGGGGGAGGCAATGGGGAGAGAGGCTGAGAAAGAGACTGGAGATAGAAGAAAAAAGCACGATAAGTAATGGGTTCGAGGAACGCGATTCAAACCATTTTCTAATTCTTGCAGGGAAAAAAAGAGGAAGGAGGGGGAGGAAGGAGAAAAGAGAAAGTAGGAGGAGAAAGAGAGGAATGGGGAGCGTCGACATGAAGGAGTTTCCTTAATATTGTGGACGGATTCAGAAATGAATGAAGAGATAGTCCATTGAAAAGGGTTGAACGCCATGACAACTAGGAACAGCCTTAGATTTATTCCAAACAGTTAGGACACGTTGAAAGAGAGCGTCAATCATGTATTATTTCACCACTGAAATAAATGCAAAAACCGAGCCGGGACAAAGGCTTCCAACGGGAGCGGGACATTTGTCTACATTTCGCTCATTGTCCGCAGCTTAGCAATCGGTTTGTATTTGTGTTTGCCCGGGTCCGACCACCCAGGACGCGCCGACGAGGGGCTCGCTCTAACCTGGGCCATTGTCACCCACGTCACATACTGGGGGCGAGGCAGCCAGGGCTGCAGAAAGCCGCCGAGCGGCCCGGGGAGAGGCGCCCTCACCGGGCGCTGGCAACCCGGGGGTGGCAGGGGCGCGGCGACTGCCGCAGCTGCGCACGGAGAGGACGGGACACCCGCGCGCTCGGTTCCGCCCGCGCTGGGGCGGCCGCGGCTAAGAGCAGAGGGGAGGGCGAGACCCGGACCCCAGCGCGCGGCCTTTTCTGCTCCTCCCCATCCCGCCCCCCACCCGGCAATGCACCTTCCTGACGCTTTTCTGGGATAGATGGGAGCATCAGGTAGCAAACCTTCCCCTCACCCACTACCCCCACCAAAAAAAAAAGAAAGAAAGAAAAACTGGAAAGAGGGGCAGAAGCACAGCTTGGACTTCTCCCTAGCGCCTAAGAGAAGGTGCTGTCCCAGAAAAGTTCAGTTCCCAGGCTGGCGAGAGATTGGGAACTTCACACAAACCTAGTGCAAGCTGGGAGCCTGGAACAAGTGCTCCGATCGCGCCCCTAGGGCAACCAAAAGGAGACGAAATTTAAGGATTTGCTTGGGAGAAGAAAACGCCAAGGAAAACAGAGCATCATCCGCCTGCCATGCGACACCCCCTCCCCTGCGGCTTTCGGGGTCCTCACCCGGGCTGGATGCAGCGCCCCTGACCCCCATCCCACCCCTCCCCTCTTCCTTCCCGCCGCCCCACCGCTGCTTGGAGGGAGGCTGGCGAGGGAGGGGGGCTGGAGAGCGAGACATAATAAGGGGCAGGAAGGGCGCCGGGCCGTCTGTCCTTTCCTCTACCCAGAGAACGCGGCCCGCGGAGCCCAGAAGCTATCGGGCGGCGGACAGAACCCGGCCCAAGTTCGAGCTCCCCACCCCACCCCTCCCCTTCCTGGGCCGCCCGCAAAGCAGCAAGTGAACTGCGCAGTCTTCCCCGGCCTCTTAGAAATGGAAGGGGGTTGGGGAGAGAGAGGCGGAGTGAAGGAAATAAATAAGTCTTTAGCAAATAAAGGGTGGCTGGAGGGGGGTGGGGTCGTTTGGTGGTGGCTCCGGCCGTCCCCGAGCCCATCCCTCTCCTGGGTTTCGGGCTCTTTCGGCGTTAACTAGAATCAATTACTTGCCTTGTCATTTCTAGTACTCATCCTTAAGCCTCAACCAAAATATTGACCTAGGAGGCTTACAGAAGTTGGGCTCTTGCCATTTGAACCGGATCTTGTTTAGGGAACCACCAGCGATGTGGAGGAGAGATTTCCGCGGCTCAGCCTTCGCCCCCTCCCCCTTTTCCAAAGGCGCCACAAATCGCCAATTTTCCGGCTTGCTGGGGGCGGGCGCACGGGGCGGGGAGGTAGGAACCGGTGAATGTTAAGGAGGATTTTTTGTTGTTGTTCCTCTCGGTTTCTGTTTTGTTTTCTCTCCTCCTCCCCCGCTTATTTAAAGATGCAATTTGTTAAAACGGCCTTTTCAAGTGTGTGGACTCTCGAGCGACGCGGTGGTCCTTTGTATGTAAATACTGGGTAAAAAAGGCTCGCCCCGTCTTTGCAATTAATTGACACGTTACACCTCTCATCTTGCTCTAGAGGGCCGTTGGCTGGGAGCGCGGAGCTCCCCAAAACCCACAATTTCACATCTGCAAATACTGTCTTCATCCACTTGACTTCCAAGACCCGCCCACACGTGTCCAACCTTTGCGTTTTAATGTCTCCCCCCCTTTTTTCCACCCTTTTCTTGCTCCCTCTCTCGCTCCCCCTCCCTCCCTCTCTCTTTCCCTCCCTTTCTTTCTCCCCCTCATCTCCCCCCCTCTCCCCAGGTTCGTGAGTGGAGCCCAGCCTTATATGGACTGATCGCTCGGGCAATGGCCCATTTTTTCCTCGCCACCAGCCGCCACCGCGCGCCGAGCGGCCGCCGGAGCCCGAGCTGACGCCTCCTTGGCACCCCTCCTGGAGTTACAAACTAGGGTCCGGCCAGCAGCGCTCGGCGCGCAAGCCGCCCATTCCCTTCGTCCATTTCCGCGTGGTTTCAGAGAAGACACGGGCGCTGCATTTGGGCTTTCCCCACCCCCCTTTCTTATAGTTTTTCTCTTTTTTAAAATAATAATTATCTCAATAATTAAAGCCCACCCCCTCCTCCCCTCCCCCTATCCCTCCCCCATACCCCCTCCCCGCCCCAACTGGGGAGCGCCACGAATTGACCAAGTGAAGCTACAACTTTGAGGCATAAATTGCGGGGTCCCGAGCCATGTCGCTGACCAACACAAAGACGGGGTTTTCGGTCAAGGACATCTTGGACCTGCCGGACACCAACGATGAGGAGGGCTCGGTGGCCGAAGGGCCGGAGGAGGAGAGCGAGGGGCCAGAGCCCGCCAAGAGGACCGGACAGCTAGGGCAGGGCACCCTGGACGCGGTGCAGAGCCTGCCCCTGAAGAACCCCTTCTACGACAGCAGCGACAACCCATATACGCGCTGGCTGGCCAGCACGGAGGGCCTCCAGTACTCCCGTAAGTAGCAAAACTTAGGCGCCGCTACCGCGGCGCCTCGTTTCCTGTGCCCGAAGCCCCGGCTGGACGCTGGGGGAGAAAGGGAAGGGAGCCATTTAAACTCGATCCCTTGCCCTGCTCCTTTGGAAAGATTTTTAACACTTGTTAATAATACCCTAACTCTTTCCTCCTCTTCAAACCCTCCCTAGTACCGGAAAAAAATGCGGCCTCAGATATTTTTTCAAAGCAAGAAATTCGGAAAAAGAGGGGGAGGGGAATACCTCCCAAGGGCTGCTTACAGATGTCAACCCAGGACTGATGGCTCCGGTCGAAACTCCCCCAACCCCCCCTCACCCCAACAGCCGGGAGGGACTGGCCCGGAGCACTGGAGCGAGCCAGCAAGCCTCGGGGTACGGGTAGAGGGTGAGGGAGGCTCCCGGTAGCTCGGGTATAAATAGCTCACCCTGCCCCCTGCGAGATCATAGAGGACGCTTTGTGCCGTGCGGAGGGTGTCAAGAAAGTCCGAAAGCAAAAATGAAAGCCCCCAAAAACCTGCCTTAAATGGCCAAGCCGATCAATGCCGGGATTGTGGGGTTTTTCTTTTAAAAATCTGCCCACGTCCCTCCAGAGAGGAAACCGCTTAAGGGGGCCGGAGCCCTTAACCCGCGATGATCTTCTCTGCGCTCCACTACCCCCAAATATGCACCCATACTGTGCGAACCCCTAGAAACGCGAGCCCGGAGCCCCCATTCCTGTCGCTTCTCCTCTTTCCGCTGGGGGAAACCAACGGTTTTGTTGCGCATGGAGCAGGGCGGGGGTCAAGGCGAAGGCAGTGGGGCCGGGTTGCCTGGCGCCGAGGGCAGAGGGCGCACGGAGGATCCGGGGCGCGCAGGGTCTGGCCCTGCGGGCGCGCGGCCTCCAGGCGCCTGACGCGCTTCTCTCTCCCCCAGTGCACGGGCTAGCGGCCGGCGCGGCGCCCCAAGACTCAAGCTCCAAGTCCCCGGAGCCCTCGGCCGACGAGTCACCGGACAATGACAAGGAGACCCCGGGAGGCGGGGGGGACGCGGGCAAGAAGCGGAAGCGGCGAGTGCTCTTCTCCAAGGCGCAGACCTATGAGCTGGAGCGGCGCTTCCGGCAGCAGCGGTACCTGTCAGCGCCCGAGCGGGAGCACCTGGCCAGCCTCATCCGCCTCACGCCCACGCAGGTCAAGATCTGGTTCCAGAACCACCGCTACAAGATGAAGCGCGCCCGGGCCGAGAAAGGTATGGAGGTGACGCCCCTACCCTCGCCGCGCCGGGTGGCCGTGCCCGTTTTGGTCAGGGACGGCAAACCGTGCCACGCGCTCAAAGCCCAGGACCTGGCAGCCGCCACTTTCCAGGCGGGCATCCCCTTTTCGGCCTACAGCGCGCAGTCTCTGCAGCACATGCAGTACAACGCCCAGTACAGCTCGGCCAGCACTCCCCAGTACCCGACAGCACACCCCCTCGTCCAAGCCCAGCAGTGGACTTGGTGAGCGCCGCCCCTCCGAGACTCGCGGCCCTAGGCCCAGGCCCCACCCCGGCGGCGGCGGCTTCGAGGAGAACTCGGTCCTTACGGTGGCTATTATTATTATTATAATTACTATTACGGAGTCAAGTTGACTCTTGGCTCCGTTTTGGAGGCGCCGGGAGGTTGCCTGCGCCTCCCTGGAGTGGCAGATTCCATCCACCCATCTCTGCCCCATCCCTCTCTCCTTTTGAACCTTTGGAGAGAGCTGAACTATAAGCCGTGTTTACAGAATGTTTGCGCAGCTTCGCTTCTTCGCCTCTTCCCGGGGGGACCAAATCGTCCCAGCGTTAATGTCCTCACTTGAGAACGAGAAAAAGACCAATACACCCCCCGCCCCGCTTTTGTGAATTTTGTAAAATGTTTGTGTGAGTAGCGATATTGTCAGCCGCCTTCTTCTAAAGCAAGTGGAGAACACTTTAAAAATATACAGAATTTTTCTCCTTTTTTTTTTTATAAGAAAATGCTAAATATTTATGGCCATGTAAACGTTCTGACAACTGGTGGAAGATTTCACTTTTCGTTGTAAATATCGGTGGTGATCGTTGCCAAAATGATCTAGAGTCCGGGCCTGTTCCTCCTGGGGGCCCAAGCCTTTCTTTGTGGTTTGTTTTGGTTTGCTTATGTTTGGTTACCCCCGCTTTCTTTTCCTTTTATATTTTGTTCAGTGCAAACAGTTCTCAAATATGAAAAAGGAAAAAATGTGTAGGCGAGGAGCCCCCTGCCCCACCTCCGGGTCCTGAGCCCTGGAACTTGGAGCTCAGCGGTCCGTGCGGTTCCCCTAGAGCGCCGGGCGCTGAAAGCTTTCGATTTTTTTAAATAAGAATTTTAATAAAAATCCTGTGTTTAAAAAAACCAAGCCCGACCCTCCCGTTTGTCTTACTTTGTCGCCCTGCGCCGGGCCTGAGGCCTGGGGCAAGGACCCCGGCCAGGCCGCTTGCAGCGATCTCACCCGCTCTTCCCTTCGGGGCCTGGAACCGGGGGCGCCCGGGGTGCTGGAGAGGCTCCCCGAACAGGCCTAGCCCGGGCGGGCTGGCCAGGCCCCGCGCCTCGGATCTCCGGCTGGGGCGCGAGCGGTTGGCTTCGGGCCTTCGAGCTGTCGACCCGAAGCCCGAGGTCGCCCGCTCTCTCCTGGGCCTCTCTCCCAGCCTCGCGCGCTGTCTGAATCAGAGGTGGCAGCGTTCTGGCTTCGGGAGGAAAAGTGACTTTGGAAAACGCCAAGGGGAAGGGAGCAAACCCCCCTCGCTCGCCCAAATCTACGAGTGGCTCCTTCAGCCTGAGAAGCTGTTGAAGCCACTACAGTCGATGACTTTCACTTTGTTGCATTTGATTTACCTCGCTCGGAGAAGGAGAAGGGGGTGGGGAGACTGAGGTTGAGACTGGTCGGCTTTCTCTCTACTCCCCACCCCCTTTTCAAAATCAGCCGACTGGAGGCGGCCTGGGAGACCGCTCTGAGACCAGGGCGCGGAACAGAGGGGGGAGGCTCGAGTTTCGGGGAGCTCGAAGCTTTGGCAATGATGTGGCCTTGGAGGACCGGGGCGCAGGGGAGGGTGGGGGGCTGCTGCAGCTTCCTCTAGGCTCTTTGGCCGGGGAAAGCCGGCGAGCAGGAGTCAGTGACAATCCCTACAAACGAAACTTTCCTTCCTCCCTTCCACCCCCGTCCTTTCTGGGTTCCCAGCCCCCAAACCCCAGGCTGGATCCTGTGCCTCCACCCCTCCTAGGATTTGGCGGCGCGCGGCCCTCCAGGCCAGCTCTACGGCGTGAAACTGAGCGAACTGCTTGCTTGAAAGTAGGGGTTTGGAGGCGGGGTCCTGCGCCCCGGCCTGCAGGGCTGTGGTGAAGTGAGCCGGAGGCGAACAAACAGCCCCCGGTTAGCCCGGGGGAGGGCGCATCGGCCCGTGTCTAATAGAGAATTGATTCTATCCCACCCTCGTCGCACGGAGATCTCCTTGGCGGATGCTGGCTCACAATTGTCCATGCGGGGGAGCGCCTCAAGGCGCCACGCTTGCGGGGAGGGGGCGCTTCTCTCCTCTATCTCGATTTCTGAAAACACCCAGGTCCCTGTAGCTCAGAGCCCAGCGGGCGATGAGATGCCTCGGGATTTTAAGTCGGCCCCACTTGGAAATTGTATCTTTCATTTTCTCTTGAGCTCCACCTTCATGGCTGAGGAGGGGAGGAGGGGGTGGCAAGGAGGCCGAGCAAAGCGAGCGGTCCCAGCTGACTTTCTCGCTCCCTCTAGTTGATGATCAGATTTAATTCAATATCTAAAGTAAACATGATTATCCGTGTGACCAAATCTGCGCGTCAATAGCACTCAGCTCAACATGCCCAGGGACGTGATTACACGTTATTTCTACGTTGCGCACCCGCCCCTGGATAATTGAGGGCGCTGGAGTCTTTCTAATATCTTCCTAAATGTCCTTCCCCATCTCCAGGTTCATCCGGGTTCACCCAGGTTTTCCTAAATACTGAGAAGTCTCCCTTTGTTCCGCACACCAGCTTGGAAACGTTTGGGGTTTTAGTTCTTGCTGCTTATAAAGGCCAAGAGAATTCTCCCTAAATCATTTATTGTACAGTAGTCGGATGCCCAACTTGCCCTGATACCAACCACTCAAGATCCCACTGGTAACTTCCCTGTAACTCCCCAGTCCATCGGGGAGGGATGTAAGACTTCCAAGCCTCTTGGAGTGGGGTTGTTAGGAAGCCTGAGGCATGGCCCCAAGACTCCAGTTGATTTTGACTGTCCCAGGCCTAGGGCTTCCGGGGGGCCAAGTATGATCATAGGAGCCCCCCCAAGCCTCCAGGGAGGAAGGAGGCAAAGTGGAAGGTCCAAATTCTGGAAGGCTTCCACTGTGCGCCTGCTGAGGGCGCATTGAGGGTGCATTTTGGGCAGTGGCCAGGCCTGCAGGCCTGCAGTCTGGCTGTGCGCTGGCGCGGCTGGGAGCTGGGGAGGTGGGTCCGGTGCCCGCCTCTCTCTGTCCCCGGGTCCCTATGGAGTCAATAAAAGCGCCCGCGGAGCCCTGTGTGGCCCTAACCCCAGCGCCCTGGGAGCGCACCCGACGCAGGGTTCGCTTCGGCAGTCTATCTTCGCCCAATCTACAGCGGGCCGCACAAAACCGCACAATGGGAGAGCTGGGAGCCGGGGATGTTAGAGGCGTGCATATTAAAAAGAGACAGAGAAAGGATCGCAGGAGACAGAGAGAGGGGAAGAGGGAGAAGGGGCCCACCCTCCCTCCCCCTCCACCCCGCACCATTCAGCGCGCTTATCGCGGGCAGTGAATCCCGGAGTCAGGCAGAAGTCTCCTTGGGGTTTTGTTGGGCCTGTCACTGGGTCCCTTTGTCATCCGCGGGCTCCATGCTGGATTCCATATGGCCAGCTGGGCCGAGGGAGCGCGAGGAGGGACCCGCACAAAACCCAAATTGTGTCCGGCTTTCAAACCCTGTATTGTTGTCTGTGAAAGGAAGACGCATTAAAAATTCGTGCTATATCTATTGGGGAGGAGGCTGGAGGAGGGGAAAAAAGCCACCCCTGTCTTTGATGGCTTCAGAGGGCGCTTGCCCCGCCTAGGCCCCGTGACACACTGAGAGCTGGATATCTCTCTCGCTCGCCCCCCCCCCAACCCCAGTCTGTCTCTGTCCTCTGTCTCTGTCTCTTCTACAACATATTGGCTCTAACGCTCAGGCTCTGGTATATGAACTGCTCGCCTGCAGGGTTTGGGCTCCTTGCGCGCACTTTGTGTGCTCCTATGCGCTGTAACTGAGAACTAGGCTTCGCCTCTCTGGGGGCCTCTCGTGGAAGCCACCGGACTGCACCGGGCTCAGGAGGAGACCCAGGTGCCCAGGGCCCGGCGATATTGGGGTCCCGCGGACTTCGAGGCTTCAGAGTAAATGAAAATCCAATCCCCTTGCTCCCGCCTAGTCACGACGCCTAGTCACGACGCTCAAGCCGGCCTTGCGCGCACTGTAAGGAAGACTCGGAGAGCCCGAGGGGCCGCTCAGTCTTGGCCCAGCTCAGTTTCAGCTGCAATCGGTTCTGAAGCCACTTGTGCCCAGCCGGCCCCCTCTGTTACGGACCCCCGGTCATTCGAATTATGATGCGCAGGGATCCCACTGGCATCTGAATGCGACAGGAAACCTGTTCAGAGACTTCTTTCACCGCCACCCCTCCTCGTGTTGAGAGGGACACTTGTGCTTTAATTCTCAGCGTCTCCTGCATCATTTTGGTTGCAAAATTCAGTAACAGGGACACAGAGCAGAGCTTCCAAGGAATTTGTCCGGCTTTGCCTCACCTAAGCAGTCCGAGTTCTCAAAGGGCCATGGGAGATCATTCGGGTCAGGCACCTCCCCCAACAGCCTGGCCAAAAACTCCCATAAGCACCCCCTAAACAAACAAACAAATAAATATGTGCTAAAGCAAAGAGTTCGTGCTGTGGAAATAAACACAGAACGAACACAGGTCGCCCTGGGGCAAAGTCAAGCAGCTCTTAATGAGCAAAACTAAGATGGTGGAAATTCCAGCTAATCCAAAATTCGGGTGTCTCACTTTCCCGTTAAGTACTCCTGTCATATTTAGTAGAATCTGATAACTTGATAAGCGGAGGAATCCTCTTGTCAACGCTCTGCACCCCAGCCAGGGAAGAACTTATTTTCCTTACCTATTGACTGTTAGGCTTAGTTGGGACCTGGTGTGGATTTCTCGAGCCTTTTCAAGAGCCTGGTCATTGAAAAGCTAATCCAATATTTACCGAGCATAAGGACAGTTCTCAGACGTATTTATTAAGGCCCATCACTAAGTGATTACTTGGACTGAAGACAATGGCAGGGGAGGGCGCGTCCAGAAGCACCAGATCCTGTCCGGGTGGGGTCTCCCCACCCATAACTAGGAAACCAGGAGCGAACTTGTAAGATGCTGAGCTTTCCCTTCCATGCTTAAGTGGTGTGTGGATTAGATATTGTGTTGGCCGGTATTTCAGGAAATATGTACTTGTGGCTTCCTGAGAGGCCAGGCGCAATGACACTCTAAACTGTGTCGATATATCATCTTTTATCCAGGATCTGCAAATAAACCCCTGATCCCCCCAGCGCATTATAGCCGCCGCTATCTCTCCAAGGAAGCGATCTGAGTTTTATTGCTTTCACCAACGCCCCAACTCACTCACTCTCACACACGCGCCCGCGCACACACACATACACCCTCCCCTCTTCCACGCAGTCTGGTTTTTAAAGGCTCTAATATTTTTTTCCTCCCGGGGCATCGTTATTAATAAGGAGGCGATATAGGTCTCGGCGCCGCCACCCGAGCAAATGGGGAAATGCAGGCCCGCGGGCCACCTGCCCGCGCGCGGAACTCGCGTCCTGCAGACGCGCCGCCTGGGACGCGAGAAACTGGCGTGGCTGGCGCCGCCGCCGCCACCAGGAGGCGCCCGAGCTCTGCGCTCCGACCACCGCGCTGCGAGCCCCCATAGTCCCAGAAGTTCTGGGAGTCAGGCTGGCTTCCCGGTCCCGGGCTGTATTACCACCGAAGCGTGGCCCTAGCCCGGAGAGGAGGCCGAGGAGGAGTCAGCGTCTCCCAACCCGGATTAGAGCGTGCAAGTCAGACGGCTCCATCACGGATGGCCGTGCACAGGCGTTTTGGAAAGTGCGCATCGACAAAGGGAATCTGAACTTGAGGACACTTGTTCCTCCGTCGTAGTTTTCCCCATCCTTCTTCCACGGACGTGCCACCTGCCGTCCCCGCCCCACTACCATCATGTTGGGGCACAAACAGCAGCAAACTGGTCCAGTGGTCCAGGCGCGTGCTGGTCACTGGGAGAGCTCCACGATAGATAACCGGCGCCGTCTCTGCCATCCTGAGCGGTCCCCATGCCCGTATTGGCCCCTGTGGGTGGACGCGAAGTAGGCAGTTCTGTAAGGGTGCGGTTCGGGGAGAGAGAGAATGCTGTCGAAGAGGATTCTGATTTTGGTTGGGGTTGGAAGTAAGGTGTACTAGGAAGGAGAGACCCTCACCTCTCGCTCACCGTTGAGTCAGGACTCCTGCTGCTCTTGCCCATGCCCAATCCCAATCCCAGCAGTTGCCGTTGACAGAGAAGAAAGGTGCTTGGAGAAGCCCTCCACCGCCTTGCGCCTTTCCCCTGCCAAGGGCAAACGGTGCAGTGGCGCCATCTGGCCACCAGGAGGAGACGCCATGCAGACGCGGGGCTTTGTGGTCTGAGCGAGGGAGGCAAGAATGCCATCCCCACCCCCCAGCTGAGAGCCCCTTGTATGAGGCCTCGACTGGGGTACAGGGGCATCCGAGAGTGGAAAGGACGCCAGACTGTTGATGTCTCCTAACTCCACCCCGCCCTTGTGCCTTTCTGAGAGGATGAGTCTGGGGCAGAGGACTAAGGGCTGAAAGGGTTAAATTCCTCATTGTACACCCCCTGAAATAGGACCTGCAGTTCCAGCTTGTTTCGTTGATTTCCCCATGGATGCCCGAGGTGGAACTACCTCTCATCAAAGGCATTCGTGACTCCAAACGTTGATCCTTTTACTTTCTTAAGCACACCGCTGCCCAGCTCCCCCCGCCCCGCCCCGCCCCGCCCCGCCCCGCCCCGCGCAACCTTCAACCCCGGCGGGTTGGTGTTGATTAGAGAGTCTGCAGTGCCCAAGTTGTCCGCGGGGTGGCGGGATTGGATAAGAAAAGACTATGGAGTGTAGCTTAGACACCTGACAGATAGATGAGAAGTCTAGGTGAAATATTCTTCACACCTAGGACGGGATGGGGGGGATGAGGGGGAGGGGGATGTGCGCGCGCGTGCTGACACCGAGTGACTGCCACAATCAAGGCAGAATGTTTCCATCACCCCAAAAATGTTCCCTCCTGTCAGAATGTTTTACAGACATCAACGGAAAGGCTCAGTTAAAAAAAAAAAAAAAAAAAAATCCCATCCCTTTCCTTGCTGCTTGTTTCACCCTTTTGCCTTCATTCATAAAATGGTACAAAGAAAGCCACAGTTCTATGCTCCCAGCCCCCACACCTGAAGATGATGACTACCATCACCATTTATTGAATATCCACTCTGGCCAGGCACCTGCTAGGTGCTTCTCCTACATCTTCTTACCTGATTGTCACACCCAATCTGTCTTTAGACAGATGAGGAAACTGAATCTCAGAGAAGTACCCCACATTGGAACAAGGTAGTGTTCTTATAAAGAAAAAGCCCTGAGGGGTGGAGGTGGGATTTACCAGGGTGTTGGTGTTTTGTTTTGTTTTTTTAAGATTTTATTTATTTATTTATTTGACAAAGAGAGAGACAGCAAGAGAGGGAATACAAGCAGGAAGAGTGGGAGAGGGAGAAGCAGGCTTCCCGCTGGGCAGGGAGCCTGATGCGGGGCTCGATCCCAGGACCCTGGGATCATGACCTGAGCAGAAGGCAGAGGCTTAATGACTGAGCCACCCAGGAGCCCCTACCAGGGTGTTCTAGCCTATTGCAGAAGCAGGGGTGTGGCAGGGATGGGCAAAGACTCCCTCCTGTTCTAGGGCAGGCAGCTGAATGACAGGCTTCTCCACGGAGCAAGGTTCTGCCAGTTCCTATTAGCAGCAGGAGCTCAGGTAGCAGCCTGGCTGCTGAGGGCAGTGCCAACCCTTTGACTTCTTCCAGGAAGCTGGCACACCCACTCCCTCTACTGGGTACCATGTGGCTGTCCTGGGCCAGTATTTCCCCAAGAATTGAGGGGGAACAGAATGAGGGGTCCACCTGAGGGGCTCTCTCTGAATCTGTTCTCCCACCTGGGCCCATAGACTTCCATCTCTTTGGTTTTGGTGACATAAGCAACTCCTCTATCCCAGCAGAATGATAAAAGGTACAAGAAAAATCAATTTTCAATTGCCAATTGATCTTATATCTTTTATCTTAAATGACTACCTGTTTTTTTACCTGATATGGGGGAAATGGAAAATCAGTTAACATGTTCTTCGGGCTATAGTGCTGGGCTCCTTAATCTGAGAGATTTACAGGAACTATTAAAAGGAGTTTTACATAAATATTTACTTCTAGACGCCTCCAAGTCTCTTTAACTCTGGAGCTACAACATAAGAGTTGTCTCGACATAGACTGATATAAAGGAGGGAGATAGACTTGTGAGGTCAAGTCAAAGGAATCTGATTGTTGTGTCAATGACAGGGGATCAGACACCTGATGGTCTGAGCACAAAAGGCACCTTTTAGAAATGGCTCGTCCCTCTCTACCAATGCATATAGCCAGCTTCTCCAAGTGTGAAAACGCCTGGCCCTACGTCCTGCTGCCATGGTTCTGGAGAGGAGGAAGTGTCCATCCCAGAGAACAGCATGGTGCTCAGAGCCTCTGGGCACGCCCTGTGCGCACATGTGCCAATAGCTGCCTACTGCCCACACTTGTGCGTCACTGCCTGAAGGAGGAACGCGGGTGCTAGACCCCTGGAATAGTTGGCAAATGCCGGGAAGCTCATGGTCCTCAACCAATTTCAGGTGGTGGTTGATGGATAAATAGCACAGCTCCCTTGCCCCAGGTGAAATAATGGGGTCTCATGTCTTATGCCATCACCTAGAGGTCTGCAGTAGGACAGAGCCCAGCTGCCTTCAGTGGTAATCTGCTCATTCACACATCCTGTACTGGCTTCTTTCCCTTCCCTGTCTCACCTCCCCACTTCCTTGTTGGTCCTTCCTGGGATCCTTTCCCTTATTAACTACTTGGACATGAATCCTTGTCTCAGGCTCTGCCTCTGGGGGAGTCCAAACTGAGATACAGATCCTTGAGATCTCTCTTCTGTCTTCATTCTAGCCCTGGTGTTGGTCTGTCAGAGATCACCCATGACCTAATGGCCCATCCCAGTGACCTCTCACCCCTTGTATTCCTTGGGAATGGCTACCATTCATGCATCTTTCCACCCTAATCAGTTTGGGGTGGCAAGAGATCGGTGAACCGAGTAACTGTATAAGGAAGGACACAGGGACTAAGCAGATGGGCAGTCCCTTTGTCTCCTCATGGTCAAACCTGGGACATTCAGCTGCCCTCGTGCACACTAACAACTATGGCTCTTGTTCCCTCAGAATTCATTTTCAAGGATAATGACTTGGTCTTCTCCCATCAGAAAGGAGCTGCCGGCTATGTCCCTGCTTCCCCACAGGGAGAATCTGATTGGGTCAAGGAGGCACCCTTCAGTGTGCAGAATCTCCACTGGTCAGGTTCCAGTCCAGAATGCCTGATGGGCAGTCGTTTTCCCTAAAGTCCAGCCGAGGTGGTGACTTTTGGCTTGGGAACACAGGACACAGGGACACACAGCACAGGCACAGGGTATGATATCCACGTGTGGAAAGAGCCACTCTCATTACTCAGAAGAGGCTGCAGATATGGGGTACTAGGGACTGAATTGCATCCCCCCAGATTCATGCTTTGTGGTCTCAAGCCTCAGTACCTTAGGGTGTGACCGTGTTTGGAGACAGGGAGCCCTAATCCAATCTGACAGAGGAAATGAGGACAGAGACACACACAGAGGGAAGCCGGTATGAAGACAAAGAGAAGGCGGCTATCAGTGAGCCAAATAGAGAGGTCTCAGATGAAAACAGCCCTACCCACACCTTGCTCTCACAGTTTTAGCCTCTGGAATTGTGAGGAAATGTGTCTCTGTTGCATCAGCCCCGCAATCTGTGGCACTTTGTTACAGCAGCCAAAGCAGACTGCAGAGTCTCATTGACCGGACGCAAACATCCTTCTGCCTTAGACTTTTGTGTCCTGAATGGCAGGGCTCCCACCCAATGGAATGGCACTCTCCCTTCCCACGCACAAGAGAGGTGTTTCTCTGGGCCTCTGGTCCCTGGGACGTCTAACAGGTCTTCCCTTGAGCCATTTGGTGACTCACAGCCACGTGGCCTAGCGTCCACCTAATTCCACGTGTATCCTGCAGACCCACTACCGTAATTCCCAATTTTCCCAGCCTTGCAGGACCACAGCGTGTGCCTGAGCCAGGGAGCTTCAGTCAGAGTATTAATGACGCAGAAGTAAGAGGCTGTAGGGCAGTGAGCGGATCCCTCACTAGGAGGATTCCAGAGCCAGAAGAGTGCTCCCTGGATTCATTCATGTTTCTGAGGCCAACCTCAGAGAAAATACGTCCCGCCCAGGGAAGGAGCTCAAACCCCGGCTGGACACCCCCAGGGGAGCTGCTGGGAGGATTTGGAGAAATGACAGGTTCCCCATGTCAGCTTGTTCCCCCTGAATAGATTTCTACATAGGGAAGTTGCATCCATTCCTGTCTCCCCGGGACCCAGATCAGGGTTGCTCAAGCTCTGGGTTTCAAATGAATCACTTGGGCTTTTGATAAATGCAGATTCTGATTTGGCAGGTCTGAAACTCTGCATTTCCAACAAGCCCTCAAGGACCATCCTTGGGGTAGTAAGTGCCTAGATGACAATCCGAATGTCTTAGTAAAGATGACCCTATTAAATTATCAGTAGGTTCCTCAAAAAGTTAAAAATAGAGCCTCCCTATGAATGCACTAGTAGGTATTTACCCAAAGGATACAAACACACAGTGATCCAAAGGGACACGTGCACCACAATGTTTACAGCAGCAATGTCCACAATAGCCAAACTATGGAAAGAGCCCAGGTGTCCATCAACAGATGAATGGATAAAGAACATATGGGATATACATACAATGGAATACTACTCAGCTATTAAAAAATGAAATCTTACCCAAAAAAAAAAAAAAATGAAATCTTACCATTTGCAACGATGTGGATGGAAATAGAGGGTATTATGCTAAGTGAAATAAGTCAATCAGAGAAATACAATTATCATATGATCTCACTCATATGTGGAATTTAAGAAACAAAACAAAGGATCATAGGGGAAGGGAAGGAAAAATAAAATAAGATGAAATCAGAGAGGGATACTAACCATAAGAGACTCAACTATAGGAAACAAATTCAGGGTTGCTGGAGGGGAGGTGGGTGTGAGGAGGGCACTTGTTGGGATGAGCACTGGATGTTCTGTGCAACTGATGAATCACTGAACTCTACATCTGAAACTCATAATACACTACATGTTAATTAATTGCATTTGAATAAAATAAAATTTAATAAATAAATAATCAGTAGGAAGTCTGTTTCTAGAATGTTACTGCCCAGAAAACCAGGGCAGAGAAACTTTTAAAAATGGTCTTTGAATCATTTGAGAAATAAATAATCAAGAGCCATATGGGTAAAGCGTAATCCAAAATACATGTTGACTATTAGAGAAGAAAACAATCTTCACATCATTTTGAAACAGTTTCCTCCCCAAATTTTCCAGATGGAGAAACTGAAGCCCCATTGACAGTATGCCCAGTTACACAGCGAGGTCCCCCTGCTCACGTGCCCACACACCTCCCACAGTGACACCTGCTAGAGAAACAGCTGACCCTAAACTTATCCGCCTTTAACACTGAGACCATGGGACTATGACACATTTTTTACAAAGCACAAACCATGAGAAGCCTGTACCAGAAATCAGAAGATGGCTTGTGTCCATGTGCAACCTCGGGCAAATACCTTACTCTCCCTGAGCCTGTTTCCCCACTAGGTACAAATACATAAAAAAGAATACACCTGCCCTTTCTAATTCAAAAGACATCACAAGGAGGTAGTGGATGTGTTGTTGAATCATTTGAAAAGAGAGGGAAGAGTGGGAATTCCATCACACACTTCTCAAGGCAAAGGACTCTGGTGAGGTGAGGGAGGCAGGGGTCAGACATTCAGACAATGAATTAGGACAGAGTTGGTAGTGGACAGGCTGGAGGGACAGGCATGAAGCAAGGGGTGAACAAGATAAAGAACTCTAGGTGCACCATGCAGTGGATATTTCTGCAGTGATAGAAATGTCCTGTGTCCGTGCTCTCCAATATGGCGGCCACTAGCCACATACGGTTCTCAAGCACTGGAAGTGTGGCTAACAACTGCAGAACTGATTTTTACATTTTATTTCATTTTTATTCACTTAAATTTAAATAACTACGTGTGGCCAATAGCTGTTGTATTGGACAGGGAAGATCTCAACCATACCCAACGTTGGCTTGGAGCTATAAAAGGAAAAATATGTGTTGCCACCTTCTTACCTCCCAAAAAATGCTACTTAACAACATTTCAGTTAACCAGCATTCAATAGCTCCTCAGTTGCTCTTATGAAACCTCAGTTTACTTGGAAATGAAGAGCCACAGTGGTAAGGGTTGGGAAATGGGGTGAGAGTCGGGATGTATATTTATCCCTTCACACACTCTTTCTGCCTTCAGTCATAAATGCTTCAGTTTGAACAAAATTTCATAAAATATAAAGCGGTTTTTAAAGAAATATGAGGAGTCTTGCTTGATTCCTGACTCTGTGTGTGTGTGTGCGTGTGTGTGTGTGTACACACACACATCAGCTTGGGATGTGGTGGGCCGGGGTTCGGGATATTCAGAAATGTCCCTTACCACTTAGGTGAAGGGAGGAATGGAACCACCTCCCACAAGTTCGTAACATTTTAGTCACCATTGACCCCTTTGGCAGGCTGCAGAACTCTGTAGAACCCTTTTCAGAAGAATACATTTAGGTTATAAAGGAAATGAGATTGAAATGTAATTCTACTGTAGATTAAGAGCTCCTGAATTTTTGCAGAGTGACAGTCCCTTTGCTTTGCCCCCGTGTCCCCTCTCCCATTGGCTGCCAGCTTGACCTACTCAAGGTGAATCTGGACAAGAAGACCAATCAGGACTTGCTTTCTTCCCTGGAAGATGTGACACTGAAAGGCAGAAGGACTGTCTTCTATGTCAGGGAAGAGTGTCTGAAATCACCACAGACCCCCATCATGGTGAGATAGTAGAGGGACTATATTACCCCAAGGCAGAATTTTAGTCCTAACAGGCACATGGGCTGCTGTGTTTGCTCCCCTATTAACCCTTCTCAACTCTCACTTCACTTATTTCTGTGGAAAGAATGCCATTTCATAAAAATTAGACATGATATCAGCAACAGAAGAAAATAACAAGGCAAATCAAAATACCACTCTTCATGCAAACATCCTTTTTAAAGTTTACCACCCTGATCCCATGCAATTAAGACAAAGCAATTAGGACCACCGTTGTCAAGCACTGGCCCCCTTGCCCCCAGCCCTGCCAGTTGGGATGAAAGGCCTTAAAGGGTCTTGGGCAATGCACTGAACAGACCACCTGTGCAGGAGGCACAGGAACGATGACCGCAGCTGGGGTAATTAATCAAATGGGGAAACCAGATAAAAATTCACCTTGCAGGCTGCATAGTATTCCACTGTGTATATATACCACATCTTCTTTATCCATTCATCTGTTGATGGACATCTAGGTTCTTTCCATAGCAATGGAATACTATGCAGCCATCAAGAGAAATGAAATCTTGCCATTTCCAACGACGTGGATGGAACTGAAGGGTATTATGCTAAGTGAAGTAAGTCAATCAGAGAAAGACAATTATCATATGATCTCTCTGATATGAAGAATTTGAGAGGCAGGGCGGGGGGGTT
>CM052885.1:81557480-81604325 GCA_028534135.1 Potos flavus
GGTGGCTGGGTTATGGACATTGAGGAGGGTATGTGCTATGGTAAGTGCTGTGAAATGTGTAAGCCTGAGGATCCACAGACATGTACCCTGGGGCAAATAATACATTATGTGTTAATTAAAAAATAAAAAAATAATGAAAAATTTAAAAATAAATAAATAAAAATAAATAAATAAAAACAAAACAAAAAATTCACCTTACAGCAGGAGCTCAGAGCCTTCAAATGCAAAGGGTGCAAAATAAACAAGGCAATCCATCCTTATCTGGATCCTTACTTTTAAAGACTGTAAAGCTGGAGGATCATGTTCTGATTGAGTCCAACTATGTGGTTGAAAAGTAAGAGAAGGCAATGCTAACATTGCTTTCGTAAAGATCCCAGGATAACAAACTGGTAACGTTATGTCTGACAGGAATTTTTCCATTCTGGATTTTTTTTTTTCTTTTTTTTCGGTCCCTCATCATTTATAGGATGTGCATGTATGCCATAATATAACCTTCATGGATTCCGATAAAACTGGTCTTAAAAGCAAATTGATTTCTTTAAACATTCTAACACCACATCAATTTAAAAGGTTCTTCAGACTTTGCAAGGCATGAAAGTTATTCAAATAGAATTTATATGAATATTGTAATGTATGTTTAGTAATGGTGGCAATGAAGCTGTTCTTGGCTGTGCCAGGCACTAAAAACATACCTTTACATTAAATTTCAATATTTTAGAGCTTTCTGCTGAAAATTTCAGTGAAGTCTGTTTCTAAAAGGTACGATGGGTCAAGTCCTCTTAGTAAAAGTAACACGATATGGCCAAGCCACTTTGTACACAATTCAAGCTTTTAATAAAACCTCAAAATATGTACCCCTTCGCATAAATAAACAATTTAGTTGCAGCGTGAATAGCCACAAGAACCAAAAATAGTCATGATTATATGATCTCTCTGAGGCACGGGAGGAGGGTGTTTTAGGTTTTCATTGTGTACCTTCTACACTGCTTGAATGTTTATTTCAACACACATACTAAAGCTTTCACAATAGTAACTCAACAATGGTAGTGAAATGGTTGCCTATTCAAATACACAGTTGATCGGAAAAATAAAAGGCAATAGTTTGAGACATAAAATTCCTCACTTTTCCAAATGATTTTTATGTGAATGAAAATTCCTCCCTTTTATATGACTTCAGAAAATTAAGGATAATTCTAACTAAAACTACCCATCTCTTTAAAAATTGGATTACGAGTTCTTTTTTTAAAAATTTTTAAAGGTTTTATTTATTTGTCAGAGAGAGAGACAGACAGAGAGAGCACAAGCAGGGGGAGCAGCAGGCAGGAGAAGCAGGGTCCCTGCTGAGCAAGGAGCCCAGTGTTGGCCCTGGGATCATGACCTGAGTCAAAGGCAGATGCTTAACCAACTGAGCCACCCAGGTGTCCCAGATTATTGGTTCTTAATGATTTCAAACTCACCATATAATTTAATACACCCTCCAAACATTATAGCCAATGCTAGATAGAATTTAAGGAAAATCACTTTTTTCTTTTAATGAGTACCCTCCTCCCCCACACCCCCTGCCCCCAAGACCAGGAAATGGTCTCTAGCTTACTGAAAGCAAAGCAGTTCTCCCTCGTCCTTCTCTAGTGGCTGTCCCATGGCCTTCTCTGGTTCTCTCAGCCACACAGGCCTGATGTCATATGTCATATTTCACTTCTTTCTTCCTTCCCAAGGAGCCCCACATTCATAGCACCGAACCCAGTTTCCCAACCCGCTCCTGTCCCAAGTCCAGGCCTTTACCTCCATGGATCACAATCTGCTTTCTTGAAGAAAAGAAGGCCCACCCATATTCCCAGAACCGAATATATGTGAAGCACCTGGAACAGTGACTATTTGCCAGACATTTAATACATAGTTATTTCCCTTGATATTAATTTTCTTTTTTCCCATCAGTATTATTATCTGAATGCTGAGTACTGGCTTTGAAGTACCCCCTCTCGATCAGCTAATCTGAGTTTAGCCCAAACTTCCTTTTGCGAGGATGGAGTCATGACTCAGAATCTCTACCTCTGCCTTCCTTGATCTATAGGATGAGGATAGAGGTGACCTAGTCCCCAAGAGCCGTGGGTGCACTAAATGTGGTTATGAATGTAGAACCTTTAGCATGGCTCCAGCTAAACAACTTCTCAATGAATGTCAGTCATATTTCTTTATCAACTACCAGCTGGTCTTCTCACCTTCAGTTTTTTTTCTCAGTCCTGAATGGCTCTACAAATTGTTTCAAGTAAATTTTCATAAATCCAAATTTATACATTCTGGCTTTAAAAATTTGAATGTCTCCTCACTATCCATACAATAAATATCCATACAAATATATATAAGTTTTGTGTCTTAGCTGGGAGATCTTTCCCACTTTCCATCTGTTCTGCCCACTGCTGGCCTCCACAGACTTTTGCCCTAGCCCAAAAAGTTCTCTCATCTACCTTATCGGCACCTCTTGCCTGCCCAGGTGCCCAATTTCTAAATTTTCTTTAGACTGATGGTGGCATTGGTCCTTTTTGTCCATTCCACTCTTCAGCCAGGCTGGCCATGACTCAGCAGGATCTGGAATCCCTCTCATGGTAGGCCCTTAATCAGTGTTTGCTGGTGCTGCTGAAACAAGATGAGAGAATGCTATAACACCCACGAAGCCTGGTGGAAGCTGAAGGTGTTACTACTGTGTATTTACCCTAAAGATACAAATGTAGTGATCTGTAGGGGCACCTACACCCGAATGTTTATAGCAGCAATGTCCACAATAGCCAAACTATGGAAAGAACCTACATGTCCATCAACAGATGAATGGAAAGAAGATGTGGTGTATATATATATATATACATACATACACACACAATGGAATACTATGCAGCCATCAAAAAATGAAATCTTGCCATTTGCAACAACATGGATGGAACTAGAAGGTATTATGCTAAGTGAAGTAGGTCAATCAGAGAAAGACAATTATCATATGATCTCTCTGATATGAGGAATTTGAGAGCCAGGGTGGGGGTTCGTGGGGGGAAGGGAGGGGAAAAATGAGACAAGATGGGATCAGGGAGGGAGACAAAACATAAGAGACTCTTAATCTCAGAAAACAAACTGAAGGTTTGTTAGGAGGGAGGGGGAGAGGGATTGGGTGGCTGGATTATGGACATTGGGGAGGGTATTTGCTATGGTGAGTGCTGTGAATTGTGTAAGACTGATGAATCACAGACCTGTACCCCTGAAACAAATAATACATTATATGTTAATAAAAAAATGAAATGTCGCTCTTACATAGATTATTCATCATTGTTTTGATGACAGAGTTCTGAAGTACAACGGTCAATCCTGGATCCTTGCAGGTGATCCACCTTTCTCCCTGGCCTTTGTCACTGAATGAAACTTTTTTTATTTAAATTTTAGTGAACATACAGTACAATATTGGTTTCTGGAGTAGAATTCAGATTCTACTGGAGTAGATTTCAGATTCATCACTCACATACGACAGCCAGTGCTCATCACAACAAGTGCCCCCCTTAGTATCCATCACCCATCTAGCCCATCCCCCACTCCCTCCATCAACTCTCAGTTTGTTCTCTATCATTAAGAGTCTCTTATGGTTTGTTACCCTCTCTCCTTTTTTCCCCTTTACCATAGGTTCATCCGTTTTCTTTCTTAAATTCCACATATGATTGAGATCATATGGTATCTGTCTTTCTCTGACTTATTTCACTTAACATAATAAACTCTAGCTCCAGCCACTTCATTGCAAATGGCAAGATTTCATTCTTTTTTATGGCTGAGTAATATTCTATTGTATGTATGTATGTGTGTGTGTGTGTGTGTGTGTATAGATATAGCTATATATCTTCTTTTTTAATTTAAATTCAATTAGCCAACATTTTATACATCGTTAGTTTCAGATATCGAGTCCAGTAATTCATCAGTTGCAATATAACACCCAGTGCTCATTATATCCTGTGCCCTCCTTAATGTCCATCACCCAATTACCCCATCCCCTGCCCACCTCCCCTCCAGCAGCCCTGTTTCCTTCCCATAGTTAAGAGTCTCTCATGGTTTGTCTCCCTCTCTGATTTCTTCCCATTCCATTTTTCCCTCCCTTCCCCTACAAGCCTCTGTTTTGTTTCTTATATTCCTCGTATGAATGAAAACATGATAATTGTCTTTCTCTGACTGATTTAATTCAGTATAATACCCTCCAGTTCCATCCACATTGACGTAAATGGTAAGATTTCATCTTTTCTGATGGATGAGTAATATTCCATTGTGTGTGTGTATGTGTATATATATATATATATATATATATATATATATATATTCCACATCTTCTTTATCCATTCATCAGTCAATGGACATTTAGGCTCTCTCCATAGTTTGGCTGTTGTTGATAATGCCACTATAAACATCGGGATGCATGTACCCTTTCAAATCTGTATTTTGGTAACCTTTGGGTAAATACTTCGTAGTGCAATTTCTGGATTATAAGGTAGTTCTATTTTTAACATTTTGAAGAGCCTCCATAGTGTTCTTCAAGTGGCTGCACCAGTTTGCATTCCCACCAACATCACTGAATGCTTAAATGTTTAGCCTGTGGGAGCTCTAGTTTAGTATGAGTCCTAGGAGTAGTCTATGCTCAGCTCTCCTGGAGGAATTACTGGGGTGGGGGTGAGGAGCACTCTAACAAGATCTGGACCAACTTTACAAACAGTAAACAGTTTCTGAAATAAAAATGCACGCATTTTCCAAGCTCTCCTCCAATATCAGTACCCAAGTGAATCTTAAAACCTCATAACCAGGTTGTATCAGCCATTGTGTATCTTGATTTCTGGAGTTAAGACAATTTTAATCAAAGAAAACACCAGTAGGTTTCCTACTGTGCTTCAAAAGTCAGAATTGGGGATATTCCATGACAAGGTGTCCATCAGATGAATATAAATTTCTTTTGCACACATCTCTAACTGCATTTGGCAGTATACCAGTGTGTGCTTGTTTTTACCCAAACAATGACACATTTCATCATCAGGGAAAATTATTCTGGTATTTCAATTGGTAGAATCAATTAAGGTAGGAAGAATCTGTTTGGGATAGTTCTATATTATAATTTTTTAAAGAAATTTTATGGTTTTACATCTTGCCAAGCCAATGAAACCTGCCAAAGCAACTGCATTTGGAAACTTTTTGTTGAAAAGAACACTTTAAAATTATTTTTTCTTTGACTTTGTATTTTGAAATTATCTTAGACTTTCAGCAAATTGCAAAAACAGCTCAGAGTTTCCGTCTGCCCCTCCCCGCCAAAGTTAACCTGTTACATAACCACAGAATGACTAGCAAAACCAAGAAATTAACATTGGCACAATAGTCCTAGTTCGGTTATCATTTGGATACCTCTGGTTTTCCTACTTATGTCTTTTTTGAGTCCAGGACCCGCTTCAGGATCCCACTTTCCATTTAGTTGGGCTATTCTTCAATCTTCCATTGTCTTTCATGACTTTGACATTTTTAAAGAGCACTGGTCAGTTACCTTGTAAATGTCTCCATTTGGGTTTGTCTGATATTTTCTCATGAGATCGTAATTGTACGTTTGGGGCAAGAACATCACAAAAGTAATGTTTGGCTCCTCTCAGTGCATGATGCCAGGGGTACATAATGTTGATGTGTCTTACCACTGATGATGTTAACCCTAATAATTTGGATAAGGTAGTGTCTACCTGGTTTCTCCACTGTAAGGTTACTATTTCCCCCTTTGTCATTAACAAGTATCTAAGAACATGCAGATATCCAATTTTTCTTTAAACTTTTGCCCTCTGATTTTGGCATCCAGCAAGGGACCTCACCTATTGTGATTATTACTATGGGATGGCTTAGTGGCGATTTTGTACTTCCCTCTTTCACAGGGATACTTTTAAATAGATGTGTAGGCATTTCAAAACAGAGTTCACGTATTTGAGAATTTCTTCCCAATATTAACTTCCAAAGATATTAAAAGCTATCCTCAGGGTTTGCTCTGGGTATCCACTCCTCTCCTCTTACTCTACCTGTGATTTCTCACAGTGGAAGTTTGGTCTTATTGAATCAAACAAAGGTAACCTCAAAAATGAAATGCTACAAAAGTGACATTATGAATAGAGAAAGGGGTAGAAGGAAGTGGAAGTGTTGATGCTGAGCAACCAATCCCAGGACTCACCTCTCCACCCTATTTTTATATGCTTTTGGGAAATAGGCATAGTTTTTAAAATGAGGCAAATTTAAAATGTGCCTTTGGGTATTTATTTTAGTGTTAATAACACTATTAACTGGAAACTTCTTTCAAAGGATATAGCAGGTTGTCTTCAAAACAACTAAGAAGGCACCAGAGGTGGCCCCAAACTTCTGCTTTGCCTGTGTCCGGGGTAGTTCTGAATATTCATGTTCAAGTAGAATATCTTATTCTTTTATTGTTTTCAGAGAAGAAACATGATCAAGGGGTGAGTGTTGTTTGCCCAGAGATGGGGGGACAGTAAAGCAATCTTCCACTCTAAAATATAAAATCTATTATGAGAAAGAACTTGTTATAATAAGTCAAGACTGCCCAACACCTGAGTTACTGAAACCCCACAGGGAAAGTAAAGGTGGTTGTGAATACAGTGAGTAGACATTTGGAAACAAAGGAGACTGAGATAAGGGTTGTTCAAAACATGACCTGCCCAGCTCAGTTGGAATCCAAAGTCTTGATTCTGCAATAATCCCCTCACTGTCAGAATGGTCCTTACCTGTCTGGGTAGTTCTCGATACCAAGAGGGAAGTGATGATGTGCTGATTTTACCTCCAACTTTGTGAAGGGCTGTGTCTTTATCATCTTTGTCATGAGGACTGGTGAGGTCGCAATGAGTCAATTTAGGTGACAATTGCTCATCACTCTTTAAAAGAAAATAAGCTTTAATAATCAAAGTTCCCATTTGTTTAGTATTTACTATGTTCAGGCACTATTCCAAGTGCTTTGTATGTAAGTCACTGAATCCTTACAACATCCCTAGGTGGTAGGTATTACTTAGTGCACCGATTTTACAGATGGGAACATCACATCATGGGAAAGTTTAAGTTGCTTGCCAGAAATTGCACAGTAAGAGGCAGATCTGAGATTCAAGCCCATGCTGTCTGGAGCGAGAGCTGCTACCTTAACCATCCTGCTCTACTAGCTACAAAATAAGTGTCTCATTAGGTGGGATCATCTTAAAGGGAAATGTTATCTTTTGTAATGTGAAATATCAGTGGATGCTTGGAGGAGGCACCACTATCACCATCTATGACTCAAGATTCCACTGTTAGCTGTTAGAATTATATCTCATGGCCATCCTATATGCCTATCAGACAGCTCCTCTGGACCACATTGAAGACATGAGGGAAAGGTGCATCTTCATACCTGAGCGCAGGCTTACCTGAAACATAACTCCCTTCTCCACCCCCAGGCCTTCCATCAGGGAAGGGGCATGGGATCAGAAAAGATCCATTTGTCACCTGCACCCTGTGTTCTGGCCTGTGCCAGACAAAGCCAATATCAGCTAACATGAGGGCTCTTTTAATGAAAGTACACTCCAAAGCAGACAAAAGTTCCTTTAATCGTACCTGGATAATTATAGACAAGAGTAGGTCAAAGCAATGCTACTGCATAAGACTGGAGACTTTTGGAAGAAAACCAGTAGCCCCAGCTGTGAGTAGGTGTGTTTTGTCATAGGTGAATTTGAGGGGAGAGCAGCTGCGGCACTACTGTCAAGAATTAGAAATGTGAAGGGCAGAGCCCACTGTGTGTTCCCAGCCCCATGGGACTACTACCTCAGGGGATTACTCTCAGGAGCAGCAGAGCCCAGGAAGGGAGGACCCCACTAACACCCCACTGAAGGAGCCACTAGAGTTTGAAAAAAAAGAAGGATGGCTTGAAATCTAAGGAGGCAAGTGTCCTAAGGGAGGTCGGGGAGAAGGAGACTAAAGACAGCAGTTAGAGGAGGAAAGGGAGATGTGGGAGAGGGTTGCCCTGCCCTATTCTTCAAAGGTTTGGTATAAATATCACCTAGATTTTTACTCATGTTTCCTTCTAAGTTTTCATTCCTCCCAGAATAGTGGTTTTCTGAGTGTCAGGGGAAAGCAGGATCATTGAATTAATTCCATATTATATACAGAACATTCCACCACAGAGAGATGCCAACTCTGTGCAAGAATCTACCCCCAGCCTGAGCACCACACCCCCAGTCTTACTGTTTTTGATGGGCTTATTTTCATATTAACTCAGATTTCTTTGACTGTCTCTAACACATACAGGGTCACCAGTAGCTTTGGGTTTGGGTTTGTTGGGGTGGGGTAGGGCAGCGCAGTGACATTCTTTGTGATCAATTTCTAATTCAATTTCTAATCCAAGCATTCTGGTCACATATTGCTGTGTAACAAATCATCCCAAAATGTAGTGGCATAAAACACCATTTGATTCTGCTCACAGAGTCTTCCGGTCAGGAATTCAGACGGGGCTCAGTAAGGACCACCCATCTTTGCTCCTCAATATCTGGGGCCTCAGATAGTCCAAACTGGGATTGGAGCCACTGGTGCTGGAAAACCCCTTCAGAGAAGGCTTCCATTGTTGATGTTGTGAAATCTGCTGTAACATTAACTACCAGTACCTTGTGGGTGGTCTCACTTTTCTCTCTGGCTGCTTCTAAGATCTCTTGGTTGTTGGGATTTTGCAGGTGCACTACAATGTAGTTAAGTGCGCTTTCTCTTTTATCTACCTCGGCAGACAAGGATTGTATTTTCTGTACCTGTGGGTTAATCTCTTGTCAGTGCTAAAATGTTCTCAGCTACAATCTCTTCAAATAGTACATCTAATTCTCTCTTGTCTCTTCTGGAATTCTGATTGGATGTCTGTTATGTCTCCCCATTTTATCCTTCTTATCGTATCTCTTGTTCATATTTTCTGTTTGTTTCTCTGTGCTGCATTTTGGGAAATTTCTTCAGCTCTATCTTACATTTTACTAATTTTTAATTAAGTGTAAACTTCAGTTTTTAGCTCATCCAATAAGTCTGGTTTTTTTTCCAATGCCTACATTTTAATTTCTAAAATTTCTAATTGGTTCTTTTTCAAATCCATCCTGTAATTTTTTGTTCTTTTATTATCTCTTCATTTTTGTGATTTTCTTTTTACATAGTCTTTCTATATTCTGCATGTGAAATTTCAGTATCTGACATTCTGAGGTTTAAGTCTGCTATTTATTGTTTCTGCTGACTCACTCATGGAGAATTTTTTCTTTGTGTTTGGTAATCTTCGATTTTAAGCACGATTTTAAGCTATTTGATCTTTTAATGTGTAAAAGAACTAAGAGCCTAAATTGAATCTTCTTTTTTTCTAGTTCATACTAGAGAATCGATATTGGAGTAATTGATCCTGCAGAGATCCAGTGGTACTAAAGACCTGGGATCACTTTCCCCCCATTCAAAGTTCCCCCAGCTTAATCTTAGGATCTCAAGGTTTCTTCCCATATCCTGTCAACACATACATACACTTTAACCTTAGAAATGCTGATAATGACTTCTGTATATATGTGTTCCTGGCTTATTCTCCACTCTGGTTTCAGCTCACTGTTGTTTTGCTTCCCACTTCCATTGGAAGTTTCCCTTGCAAGTTACAAGCCCAGCAAAGATATCATTGTTCACAAGAGAAGGGCCCGTCAGGTAGTTTAGTCCACCATATTGCCCAGAGCAGAGAGGATTCATATGATTCTGTATCTCTGGTTCACACATTGGATAACACTGTATAATACCATATAAGGAGTATGTTCACATATACCATTGTTCAGCAAATATTCACTCTCTCCTCCTTCCCAACAGAAGTTTCTTCCCTTTTCTGATGTTAGACTTGGCTATATGGCTTTTATATTGGCTTTGGCCAATGGGACATAGGCAGAAATGAGAGTGCCCCAGTTCCAAGCAGATGTTTTAAAAGATATTGGAATTTTCTACCACTACTTTTGTACTCCTGCTTCTTGCCAGAAGAGGTGTCCAAGGTGCCCATTCGTCCTTCATTCTGGGTCCTAGAATGAGAGCTACACGAAGTAGTGTTAAACCCCATAACCTGGGCGAGAGCCACTATGGCTGAACCATAGATCTAGAGCAAGGAAAATATATATTTGTTGCTGTGAACCTCTGAAATCTGGGGATAATTTGTTAAGTTACATTGTCACAGAGAAGATGAACAATACAATATGTATGTGTGTTTGAAATAGCATTGTCCTTTGTGTGTATGTAGAGTGAAGTGGGGTCGGGTCATAAGCAACTATTTTTTTATATATATAAACAACTTTTAGAATCCAAATTAGAAGGTGATATTTGTTCATGATGAGGCCCATTCCTTCATTCCAGGGGGTACCATTTCAGTAAGATCCTTCTAATCAAACTGAGATAAGGCAGGAAAATACTTATTTCACTGTTACTAAATGAAGCCCCTCAGATTGAGATATTAATCTCAATGCTTAATGTTTAATGCTGAAAAGTGTTGTCTTTATTAGAACACAGACCATCTTCACTGACAGAAAAACTGACATTGGATCTTTTGTTTCCTGGGACTTGAGAACGTGGACAGAGAGAAGACAAAGTGGAGGAGATTCTGGTGTCAGGGGATGACGGTGGAGATCATCAGAGCTAGGCTCAGAGGGAATCCAAGGTGAAGGATCATGGCCGAGTGGACCGAGTAGGAATAACAGCAGCTTATAGTCCTTTTCAAGTCTTTCTTTTCTGTATTATAGTTTCCCACATTTCCTTCCCAAAAGTTTGCAAGCATTTTAAGTTAGTTGTGTCAGCCTTATTTTCTGTTGTTTGGGCATTGCTCTCAGTCCACCCTTTAAGACAAAACATCCTTGGCAAAACTGTTACATGATGGAGAAACAACAATAAGATGGGGATAGATGTCAATGCATCTATCCTATTTCCACGTAGGCAGCACCAAGTGACCACCAAGCTGCATTTGTAGTTTTTGACAACACTCTTGGAAATTCTTAGAAATACAAAGAAAAAGGAACCAGTGAAAGACAAGGACACTTCAGCAGGCCCTGAAGATGGGATCTTGGACACTTCTAGTCAGTATTAAATTTTCTTGCTTTATTTATCTTTTAACATCTTTAAAGTTTAATATTCACTAAAAAAAGACACATATGATAAGTAAATGGCTTGATAAATTTCTGCAAATTGAACACATGCATGAAACCAGCATTCAGATCAACAAAGACAACATTCCCAACACCCACAAAACCCTGACCCTTTTCCAGTTGCCACCTGCCCAAGGGTAACCACAATCCTGACCGGTAAGAGCAGAGATTAGTCTTGCCTGTTTTTGTACTTTATATAAATAGAACTATACAGCATGTGTAGTTCTGGCTTCTTCCACACAAGAGTACAATTGCGAACTTCACCTGTATAGTTGCAGATAGTTGTGGTTCAAGAATTCTCATTGTTCCATTCATTATGTGAATATAGCACAATTTACCTATCTATTGTATCATAGATGACCATTTAGGTACATTGCAGTTTAGGGCTATTATGAATATTGTTTTTATGGACATTCTAGTCTATGTATTTTGTTAAACAGTTGTATACATTTCTGTTGGGTATATACATAGGAGTGGAATTGCTAGATTTGGTTTTTGGGGGGTTTTTGGTTTGTTTGTTTTGGACAAACATCTTTATTTAAGGAATCAAATAAATAGAGGAGGTAAAAAATTATGGCAGCAACTTCACACAAGGGTGTGAGACCAAACTTAGAATTGCTTGCTCACATTATTCAAGATGGAACAAAATTAAGTGCTCACAGTTGGCACAGAAAAAATCTGGTTATAGTACTTGTTTTTAAATGGACATTTACTAGTTTACAATAAGATCCCACCTGTTACAGGAGACCACTCCCCACCCTTTGGTGTATAGCCTAAAAAAGCTAAGAATGGGGGCGCCTGGGTGGTTCAGTTGTTAAGCATCTGCTTTTGGCTCAGGTCATGATCCCAGGGTCCTGAGATTGAGCCCCACATCAGCTCCCTGCTCAGCGGGAAGCCTGCTTCTTCCTCTCCCACTCCCCCTGCTTGTGTTCCCTCTCGCCCTGTGTCTCTCTCTGTCAAATAAATAAATAAAATCTTTAAAGAAAAAAGAAAGAAAAGAAAACAAACTGTAGGTTGCTGGAGGGGAGGTGGGTGAGGAGATGAGGTAACTCGGTGATGGGCATTAAGTGGTGGGGGGTTGGGTGAGACTGGTGGTGGGTATTGAGGAGGGCAAGTATTGCATGGAGCACTGGGTGTGCTGCATGAACAATGAATCTTGGAACACTGAAAAAATAAAATTAAATTTTTAGAAAAAGGAGGGCACTTGATGGAATGAGTGCTGGGTGTTACAGGTAACTGATGAATCACTAAATTCTACCTCTGAAAGTAATAATACACTATATGTTAATTAACCAAATTTAAATTTTAAAAAGAATTAAAAAATACTTATCAAATCAGCTATGAACCACATCTTCTAGCCTATCAGCTCCATTCAACTCTAGACATTATTCCCACAGACATCATCGCCCCTCTCCTAAATGCACCACACATGTGAGGTCTGCAGTGTTGTCCTCAGCAGCAGTGCTGGTAAGAACAAGCAGAGTGCCCATCAACAAGGACACCAATCAGGTGAATGATGGCAGATTCTTAAAATGGAATATTATAACTGCTTTTAAAAAAGGAATGAGGAGGCTCCCTTTGAACTAATGCAGAAAAGTCTGTAAGATATATGATGAAGCGTAAAAATGCAAGTTGAAGTGTTCTAGTATGCTACCATAATAAGGAATAAATAGTCATATTTGTGTAAATTTACATAAAACATCTACATAAGACACTGGTAGTTATCTCCTGTGGGGAGGAAAACATAAAGACTGGGGAAAAGAATAGGAGGAGAGAATGTTCACTGAATATCCTTTTTGATACATTATCCCTTTTGATTTATGAGGTAGATGATATTTTCTATTAAGAAAACAAAGTCTCGAATGTTTCTAATAAGATTGCATTTCACACAAATAATTACCTCTGTAGGCAGTTTGCTACTTGTGCTTCTGCCATATTTGAAACACAAAGTAATGAGAGACAAGAGGAACCACAAGTTGTACATCAGAAGAGAGAGCACATCAGAAGACAGTACATCAGAAGAGAGAGATATACACATCTACACACTCACACATCTTCCTATCCCTTCTCACCTTGAGAAAATTAAAGTGTTATTCATCAACAGGATTCTTCATCATGGATTTACAGATACAGTGGCATCCTGGTTACAAATATTCTCCCAACATTTTCATAAAATTATTGGTAAACCAAAAAAAATTCTAGGATCAAATGTGTTCAATTTCATCAAACATTTTTAAAATATGGAGGTAATTGCTGAACTATGAAAACATCTAGAGTGAAAGTTTTAATCCAACAAATGGATCTGAAGTGATGTTTAGTTGGGTTGACATAATGGAGGAATGAATGATGTGACTCCTTGGAGGGTGTTCTGATAGGAAGTGAGGAAAAAGAAGCTGGGGGAAAAGCCATTCCAAAGTGACAAAGGGACAGGTGACCCATCCACACTGCTCAACCCCATGCAGATACAAGCTGGAGGCCCCATGATAGAGAGCCAACACCAATAACCAAGAACAGCCATAGCACAACTGCAGATGCAGGGTGAGAATTAAACACTTTCTTTCCTCTCAAGGATCTGAGCAATCCATGGTGAGGTTGGCACTGGCAAGGCTTCAGCCCAGTGCACCTGGATAAAGTCAGGGTGTTCAGAGAAAGCATGGACTCTTTTTTTTTTTTTTTTTAAGATTTTATTTATTTATTTGACAGAGAGAGCACAAGCAGGGGAAGCAGCAGGCAGAGGGAGAGGGAGAAGCAGACTCCCTGCTGAGCAGGAAGCCCAATGCCAGGCTCTATCCCAGGACCCTGGGATCGTGACCTGAGCCAAAGGCAGATGCTTAACTGACTGAACCACCAAGGCACCCCCAAAGCATGGACTTTTTATAACTGTGTAAATGGGATGGTCTTTCCAGGCATGACATAAAAATCGGAGGTCCCTACTAAAATGTCTGGTTGTCAATTTCTCCGTAATTTCATTAGTTTTTGCTTTATCTATTTCAAGGCCATGTTGTTAGGAACATACATTTCCTGATTTTTATATCTGTATTGTAGATTGTTACCTTTATCAACATCCCTATTAATGTTTCTCACTTTAAATTTTATTGCTGCACCAGCTTTATTTTAAAGGTCAATTTTTATGTGGTAAGTCTTTTTCCTTCTTCATCTCTATTTACATATTGTGATTACTAAAATATTTGGACTGATATCAAGCCCCTTATATTTTATGATTACCATCCTTTTCCTTCACTTCCTCCACTCTTTGTTCCTGTCTTATTTTGCTTTCATAAAATTTTACATTTACATCTACATCCTGATTTTTTTTACATTTTTTAATATTTTTTTACATTTTACATTTACATTTACATCCTGCTTTTGATCCTCTGCTCATCGGGAAGTTTTATTCTTTTTTTTTTTTTAAGAGTTTATTTAATTATTTATTTGACAGAGAGAGACACAGGGAGAGAGGGAACACAAGCAGGGGGAGCGGGAGAGGGAGAAGCAGGCTTCCCGCCGAACTGGGAGCCCGATGCAGGGCTCGATCCCAGGACCCTGGGATCATGACCTGAGCCGAAGGCAGGTGCTTAACGACTGAGCCACCCAGGAGCCCCAGGAAGTTTTATTCTTTTAATGGTAGCCCTTCAGATATTACCATGCACAAGTAACTACACATTTTTTCTAGCAGTTATTCAATCTTTTTCACTTTCTGTAGATCACAAAAATAACCTAGGCATACTTTACCTGTTGAATACTACTCAATACTCCCTTCCTCATATTGTCATTATTGTTTAGAATTTGAGTTTTGTCTTTCTTACACCTCAAAAGAGCTGGGTTTTTTAGTTTTATACTCAATAGATAATTAATTTACCAACATATTTTACCAATTAACAGTAAATACTCACTTTTATTTCTCTTTTTTAAAATAAACTCAACAACCAACAGTGGGGTTCAACTCACAATCCCAAGATCAAGAGTTACATGCCCTACTGAGCCAGCCAGGCACCCCATCACTTTTATTTCTTATAGTCCATGATCTCCTGTGGTTTCAATTTTATTTTTACTTAAGAATACCTTTTAAAAAGTTAGAGAGAATGTGAAAATAATACTTCTACAATTAAAAATATTTTTATGTTGTCTTTACTCTTGAAAAAGAGGTAGTTGTTTTCCCCTTGGCACCTTGAAGATACTGCTGTATTGTCTTCGACATTTGCGTAGCTATGAGAATTCTGCTGTCAGTCTAGCCATAATTCTGAGTGCAGGCTCCTCATCACCCAGCCCTAAGCACCTTTTTTAAAAGCAAGGTTAAAATATGTAAGGTGAGATGTGTAGATCTTAGGTATAGAAATGAGTAAGTTTTGAGAAATGTCTACATTATGTAACCGTCTTGCTAATAATCTTGGACACTTCTATCACCCTGAATCCAGAGCCTCAGGGCATTTTTAGGATTGTTAGTTCATCCTTGCTTTTCTGCAGCTTCACTACAATGGGTCAAAACATGGATTTATTTTTATTTATCATCTTTGGTACTAGAAAGCAACCTTTTGACTTGAGGGCATACAATTTTTCTTTATAATGGAAAATTTTAAGTTCTGATTCCTCCAAATACAGTTTCCCTGCCATGACCACCATTCTTTTCTTCTGTTTTCCTATTAGATGACTGCTGGAGTAGTTCAGTCTGTCACTTATATCTCCACTGATTTTTCATTGAAGTGCATGTTTCAGATATATGCAATTATTTTCAAGTCTCTATCACTGTTCTACATCTAGGTATGAATTCCTTACTTTTAGCTTCCAATTCATTGATTTTTTTCCCTTTTCTTCCCTGTTTTTCTTTTTTACTATATGACTATATTTTTATTTTATTTTTGAGATTTCCAATTAATTCTTTATAATATTTGCCAACTCTTGTTTTATTTATGCTGATTTCATTATTATTTATAAGGGCGTGACTCAAGTTTTTCACATCTTTTATAAATGAGTGCTTAAATTCACTGAGATACATGTTCTACATGTTCATAGCAACTTTTATAATTGCCATATACTAGGAAAAAACTTAAATATTCCTCAAGAGAATGGCTAAACAAAGTATGGTATATTTATACTGTGGAATGGTATACGGCAATAAAAAAGAACAAAGTACTGATGTAAGCAACAACATGGACGAATCTCAGAATCATTATGTTCTTGAAAGAAGCCAGATACAAAAGAACACATAGTGTATGTTTTCAATTTATATGAAGTTTGGAAAGAGGCAAAAAGTAATCTATGATGTTAGAAGTCAGAGTAGTGGCTACCTCTGGTGAGGGTCCAGTATGACTGGAAAGAAACCTTGGAGAATCTTCTGGGCTATTGGAAAGGTTTCCTATCTGGAACTAAGGGGTGGTTATATATAGGTGCTTACATATGTAAAAATTCATAGAGTTGTACACTTAAGATGATGCACTATATGTTAGTAATTGTTCAATAGAAAGGATGGAAAGGAGGGAGGGAGGGGGGAAGGAACGGGAGAAGGAAGGGGGGATGGAGTGAGGGAGAGAGAGGCCTGGCAGGGGATGGAGGGAAGAACCAAGGGAGGAAGAAAGGATAAGAGAGAAAGAAAGAGTTCTGTCCTAACTCAGGAATGTGTCCTTACTTAGCTCCTGGAGCTGCTAGAAGTGGCAGATTCAAGAGTCCATGTCCTAAATAAGAAGTGAGGTGTTGAAAGAAGGACTAATTTGAAAACAGGAGACTGGTAAAGTTACTATAAAAGCAGTCGGCCTCATAAGTACCTCCAGTGATAATGACAGGGCTAAAACAGGGACATCATTTACAAAGTGGCCAGAAAGAAAAAGGAATTTTCATTCATTTTCCCTATACCACCACCCGAAAGTCATACTCAGTGCTTTTGTGTGTTAAGAGGCGTTGGCTCTGTGGTAGTAGTGCTTTCTAATGCTGCACCCAATCTGCCAGGGGTCGAAAGAGGTTCATTGAGGTTATTTGCTGCTGCTTCAGAGCCTCAGATGCAATATAGAAGCATAGCAATAAGGATTAGGTTCATCTGGGAATGATAGAAAATTCCAAAGAACAGTAGCTTATCTCAGAAAGAAATTTATTCTTCTCTGTCATGAAATAAATACGGATGCAGATCCAGGAATGGTAGGGCAGCTCCAAAAATTCTGAAGTTCTCTGTTCCACTGTCCCCAAATGACCCTTGTCCTTGTGACCCAAGACTGTGTTTGGAGGCCTAGTGATCACATTCATGTTCCAGATCAGCTGGCAGAGTAAGAAACAAAAGATGGGCCTCTGCTCTTGAAGGTTTATCACACAAAACTTCCACTTTCAACTCACTGGCCAAGACCTAGTCACACGTCTACATCCAGCTGGAACGTTGGGAAATGCTGTCTTTTCATGGATCACATGTTTGCTCTAAATAATATCAAGCTTCCATATAAAGCTATATGGAAGTTATAAAGGAGGAAGGAAAGAAGAGGTTTGTGGTACACAAACAGCAATCTTCTGCAGAAGTAGATATGTATAGTTTATAATAATTTTCTCTACAATACGTGTTTTATCTATTGATAGTTACCTATACTATAAGAAACTCTTTGTGGTCATCCATATTCGGGGAAGATGCTCATAATTGTTTTGCACTTAAATTGAGTCTGTAAATTTAAGCTAGGCAACTGGGTTGATAACAGTATTGAGAAAATAATCTCTATGTTAGCTCTCAAAATCTTAAAAAACAAATGATGCAGAGAAATATTTAATTTTTCAGTAAATTTTGGATCATTCTAGCTGTATCACAAAGAGCAAGACACCCCATTCACCTCTGGTGAACTCCAATGAGGAAGGCTTAATGTTCATTATTTTCCTGCCATTTGAAAGAAATTTTACCACCTACCTGTATCACCTTTCCAAAAAAATGTGTTTGGAGAAAAATGTATATGAGCTGATTAAGAACCAAGGCTACCTCACTTCCATTTACAGGGGGAAGAAGTGGGATTTGAGGGATTTGGGGCCAGTGAAGCTCAAGATGAGCAAAACCCTTACATCCCTGCACTACTGAAGGCTAGTAGGGAAATGTGGCTTTGAGATGGTGGTAATGGTGCTATAGTCATACTTATTCCTCTAATAGAACCTGCTGTTGTTCTCCTCGGTGATGTAGGGTTTAATAAAAAAGCCTACGTCAAGAAATTCTGGCGCTTCTCCTTCCTTCGAGGGCAGTCCTATTAGATAAAGACCAGGCGGAGGCTTGGTTGTCGTTTGTTTACCTTTCCATAGTGGTTATTTATGATTCTTCTGTCATGCCTGTTCTAAACTCTACTCTCGTTTAAGCAAATTTACTTTCAACTCTCCACTGAGTTCACCAAAGACACGTAATCCTTGTGCAACTGGCAGGGCTGAAGATTAAGCCACCCTGGGCAATTAAGCGGATCCCAAGGTTCAGCTGGTATGCTGCAGTTTACATTCATTACAGCCGTTTAGCAAGGTTCCACAGCTTACACCCCTGCTTCCTGTGAGGATTTGTATCCCTCATTAGCATTCCCATATCAGCTAGGATGCTGTGGCGTTTGCCACTGTCAGGCTGTGTCACAGCATTATAAGATTAGGCCTGCAAACTTCACCCTTCTGCCACTAGCTGAACCCGAAAGCACTTGGTCTCCGAGCAGCCATGCCAGATTTTGAAGGGAAAGCTGGAGGGGGTGCCATTAAGGAAGTGTAAACAACCAGGGTTGATTCATATGGTTATGGAATTTGAAATTGGGGATTCCATTTTGTACCCACATTTGTACCCACAATGGGGACAAGTGAACCTAACTTTCAGGATCTCTAATTTGATGTTTGTTTTTTAAGATTTTATTTATTTATTTGACAGAGAGAGTAAGAGAGAGAGCACAAGCCAGGGATTGGGGCAGATGGAGAAGCAGACTGCCTGCTGAGCAGGGAGCCCAACAGGGGTGGGAGGGCCCTTGATCCCAGGACCCTGAGATGATGACCTGAGCCGAAGGCATATTCTCAACTGACTGACTGACTGAGCCACCCAGGTGCCCCAACTAATTTGGTGCTTTTTATTTTTTTTTTAAAGATTTTATTTATTTATTTGAGAGAGAGAGAGAGATCACAAGTAAGCAGAAAGGGAGGCAGAGAGCGAGGGGGGTGGGGGCGGAAGCAGGCTCCCTGCTGAGCAGAGAGCCTGATGCAGGGCTCCATCCCAGGACCCTGAGATCATGACCTGTGCCGAAGGCAGAGGCTTAACCCACTGAGCCACCCAGGCACCCCAATTTGGTGCTTTTGAAAAGGGGCCTACAAGTATGGTAGCGACATGGCATCTCAGTTAATTGTTGCTGTGTGATGAACGTTCTCAAAGTGCACACAGCATTCGATAATAAGCACTTATTTAGTGCATAAATCTGCATGTCTGGGCATCAAACAATCTAGCCTGGCCATGGCCAGGGTGACTTAGCTCTGCCCCCTGTGACTCTGACCCTCCTCATGGGACTAGGTTAGCCCAGGCATGTCCTTCTCATGATGGCAGTGGGGGCAAAAGAGCAAGTTCACAGGTGTTGTCAAGGCTTGTGCTTGAGTCTCATCTGCTAACACCCCCTTAGCCACACCCAAGTCAGCTGGCCAGAGTCAGAATGTGCAGAAGTACACCCTGCACTGCAATGGTACCCGGCAAAGGATGGGACAAAGAATCTTGAAAATGTGCCCCCAATTAATGATAAAGAAAGGAAATGAGTCAATGAACAATTAGATCCTGCATTTAAAAAAAAATTACTAGAAGACTGCCAGCTATATTAAGGCTCTAGAGCATCATGAAATAGTACAGCTGGGACTGAATTTTGGGTCATCTAGATCAACAGCCCTTAGCCTTCCTGAAGTGTGAGTTCTTCTCACACATGTGCATCAATAAACGACGTTTTAGAAGCATTCTTGGGCTCTCTGGAAGCCATCTGTGAGCCCCTGGAAATCTATAAGCCCAGATTAAAATTTCATTTTAAGGCAACCTTCTTGTTATGACAGGTGGGGAAACTGAGTTACATTATGATTGCTTTATGCTTCATAGAGCTCTTTCAGTTGGTGTAAGATTTATGCATTTGGTTGAATTTGAAGTGAATACAAACCAGAGTACACAGTCCACTGCTTTAAAACCTCCTGAGGTATTCCTCACACAGTATAAATCCCTACTCCTCCCAAGAACTGACCCCTGGCCACCATCACAACCTCGTTTCCTCTTACCTTCCCTCTTGCATCCAGACACAGGCTTTCCTACTTTCTCTTGCCCTTGCCAAGTACAGGGCCTTCCGGTTGCTGTTCCATTGTCTGCAATGTTCTCTTCTTGCATATTCACACTACTTTGTCCCTTGCTTCATTTCAAATTCTGTACCAGTAGAGGTCTTCTCTGACACCCCGTTTGAAGTGCCACCTTTCAATCACTTTTGCTTTACTTATCATTTTGCTCACTTGTGGTTTCTCTCTCCCTCTGGTGGGGTAAAACTATCTGAGAGCAAGGACTTTTTCTTCTTCCCAGACTCTGGCACAATGCCTGAAAGAGCAGCACTCAAGTAGTTATTAAATGAGTAAACTGCCATGTTTACTCTATAAGGCATAATCCACAGAGAAACCCAAAAAAGCAAATATATCTGAGTACATTCCACAACCAAATTATAAGACTGCTATTTTATATAGCTCAGTTTTGTAAAGAGAGTGTAGCCCTTCTACTAGTCCTCTGAATGAGCTTCATTTAAGAATCTTAATGTTTAATACCAAAGTAGATGACAATTCATCAAATCATAGTATTGGCCACAGCTAACTAGCCCTATATGGGTTTCGTAGGGTTTTTATCATTTAGTAATAGATTCATTGGTATAAATGGGAACGTTGTCCAAATAAAGCTTCAGGGTGAGGACTTGTAACTGCAGATCAGCCGGCACTTTGGCCCCTTTACAGGTGGGTGCCATAAGGTTTGTTTTCTTGGTGTGTGGCTTTCTTCTGTATTACCAATCTGAATTTGGAGCATCTTATAAAACACCAAATAGAGACAATGAGTTGGCTGTGAGGAGATTTTAAGCTACCTTAGCAGTGATTTATGGAGGCTCTAATTTCAGAGGTTAACAAAGATTTGCTTGGGGTTTATGTACCATTTTTCAGAGTCATTCTGAACTGACAGATAAATGTGGAGCCCTCTTTCCTGGCGCCTTTTATGGGTAGGTGCAGCTGGATGAAAATCAGCCACAAAGGAGATCCGGGTGTTATCGTTAATGGTGACTTTGTGTAACAGATGTTGTCTACATATTAGAGGAGGCTGCTTAATTTGTCTCTTGCAAACATGAAGCCTCTTAAAACTATTATGCACTAAACATTGTCTGGAAAATTCCATTCTATTGTAACACAGTTCTCCTTCAGGAAGAGGAGCAGTTTAGAATTAAGAGAATAAAAGAGAGACTCAAATGAAGGAATACTGCGTCCATTACATTTGTGTTTTTCATGATTATGGTGAAGAGAGAGGCCAAAAAAAATAATAAATGAAATAAAAGGGCATTATGGCATTGCCAAGGGAAAAGACACGTATTAAAAAACAAAAGTCTAAATGAATAGGTACAGAACAAGTGATGAGAAATTCGGGCGGAAATGGGGTTTTTGCCTCCTGTCATTTGCAAGCAAAAATCCCATTGACTTTATTGCCTAAAAACAGAGTGGGTAACGAAGAGTTAGAAATTTTGCACACAATGGTAGGCAAGTGATTTCATCTCACCATCTGGTCAGCTCAGACTATTTTTCAGACAAAAGATGAATCATTTGTTAGGTACATTAGGCCCCGATTCTCCACACTGCCCACCACACACATGTACACACACACTAGTAATAGTCTGATACCATATAATTCTATGTTTATTTGCGGGCATCTTTAGGGATGGCATTCTGCATATCATCAATGGTACCCTTTTCTCACTAAATAAAAGGAAACTTTCACAAGACCACAAAAAGAAGATTGGAGAAGGTGGAATTTATATTGATATAACCACTTTGGAATTTTGGCAGTTTTATCAAAAACTAGAAAGACTTCAAATATTGTGCCCCAAGACTCCAAATATTGTGCCCCAAGACTCCACTTCTTGGAACCTACTTTAAATAATTCAAAATACGAAATGGCACATCACAAAATACATTTTTATAATGGCAAAAATGTCATTAATATAATAAAATTGGGAAGCATCCCAAACTCTTACACTAAGTTATAGTTACATTAGTATAAATTACCTAATGAAATATTTTTTTAGCCTTTAGAATTATGGGTAATTAAGACCAAGAATGAAAACATCTATGATACACATTAAATGAAGAAAGAAATGCAATATTGTATATATATGATGACTTATAGCCTTATAAAATATGAATATGAAAAAAGACTGATGGAAAATATACCACAAACATAGATACTTCTGTAAAAAAAAAAAAGAAATCAGTATGGTGCAACCTTAAGAGTAATTATTTTCCTCAGTGAGCTAGTGTATCTTAGAACCAATTATTGAGGGGTGCCGGGGTGGCTCAGTGGTTAAGCATCTACCCAGATGATGATCCCAGAGTCCTGGGAGCGAGCCCCGCATTGAGCCCCCTACTCAGCGAGAAGCCTGCTTCTCCCTCTCCCATTCCCTCTGTTTGTGTTCCCTCTCTCGCTGTGTCTCTCTGTCAAATAAATATTTTTAAAAAGAAGCAGTTGTTGACAAATTAAACTACTTTATGTTTGTCATTCCTGGCAACCGTTCTCCCCTCTGGCCATATTTTCAGATTGCTCATCAGACCATCAATGTGAATAAAAGGATAAATGTTTGTATCAGCACTCACTTCAATACTAAAAACACCACACTTGTTTCTCCTCTTAACTCAGAGGGGACCAAAGTGTAGACGTGCCTTCATCCTATTCCAAGATTCATTGGAGGCAATGAACTGTCCCGTGATGTTTTATCTCATTCACCTGTCAACATAATGATTTCAGGGTGTGTCATCACAATCTATACTAAATATAAAGGCTTTTCCATCTTGGATCCCTTTCAGCATTTTAAGCGGAGAAAGTTTGGTTGACTTAAGAGATTAATAAAGACCTCCAGGACTGTTCATACTTCAAAGGTGAATACAAAAACACCTGTGGTCTGCAGGTCCTAAGCATTATCACCATCTGCCAAGGAGCATCGAAGGCTGGAGACAGATCTATGGACTAAGAGGTTTAGCCTCAGAGTTAAATATAACTTGCTATACTTACAATATAATTAATTTTTTGTTGTTGCTGCCAATGACATATCGCTCAGGTACTGTAAATAACTCAGCTGAGAGATACATTTATTTTATAATAACTTCCCCTTCCCCCACTGAGATGAAAAATCTGTAGTTTAAAACAAACAAAACCCTTTGCCACAAGTAGCATAAGGAGAATGTAAAGGTTATCCAGGAAGTGGGGCAGGACCCAGGTGGAGAATTCCTACTCAAGCATCATATATGCATGAAGGCCTTATTCTATGCCCAGCACAAAGCTGGCTTCTGGTTGCTTCAAAAGGATTAGGCTCATTATGTGTCCTCAAGGACCTTAAAATATAGTGGAGAGGCATAATGCATATGTAACTGAAGTATCAAGCAGTTCTTACTCAGGAGGCCATAGACAGAGATTGTTTTAATTTTCTCCAGCCTCTGCTTCCAAATGGGCTGCATCAGATGCCCCTCTTCTGGTCCTTAACATCTTAGGTTCATGACATAACTTCCCTGGTTCAGTCACTACGGAAAACAGTGTGGAAGTCCCTCAAAAAATTAAAAATAGCCTGGGTGGCTCAATTTGTTAAGCATCTGCCTTGGGCTCAGGTCATGATCTCAGAGTCCTGGGATCAAGCCCCACATCAAGCTCTCTGCTCAATAGGGAGTCTGTTCCTCCCTCTGTACTCTCCCTCTCTCTCAAATAAATAAATTAAAAATAAAATTACCATATGATTCAGCAATCACACTCTGGGTATATATGCAAAGGAAATGACAATAGGATGTCAAAAAGATATCTGTTTTTTATACTCGCTGTTTATTGCAGCATTATGCACAATAGCCAAGGTATGAAAACAACCTAAGTGTCCATCAATGGATGAATAATAAAAAAAAAGTGGTATATATACAGAATAGAATATTACTCAGCCACGAGAAAGAAGGAAACCCTGCCATTTGTGAAACATGGATGGAACTTGAGGGCATTATGCTAAGTGAGTTAAGTCAAACAGAGAAAGACAAATACTATATGATGTCACTTATATGTGGAATCTAAAAGAGCTAAATTCATAGAAACAAATGGTGGTTACTGGGCGAAGGGGGGTCAGTGTACGAGATATGGGTCAAAGGGTACATAATTCCCAATTATGAATAAGTTCTGGAGATCTAATGCACAGCATTGTGATTACAGTAAAGAATATTTTATATATTTCAAAGTTGCTAAGAAACTAGATTTTAAATGTTTTCTCTAAAAACAGAAATAATAACATGATATATGGAAGTGTTAGCTAATGGCATGGTGGTAATCATGTTGCAATATATAAATGTATCAAATTAACATGTTGTACACCTTAAACTTACAAATGTTATGCCAGTTCTATCTCAATTAAAAAAAAACAACAACAGGGGCGCCTGGGTGACTGAGTGGGTTGAAGCCTCTGCCTTCGGCTCAGGTCATGATCTCAGGGTCCTGGGATCAAGCCCCGCATCGGGCTCTCTGCTCAGCAAGGAGCCTGCTTCCCCCTCTCTCTCTGCCTGCCTCTCTGCCTACTTGTGATCTCTCTCTGTCAAATAAATAAATAAAATCTTTATTAAAAACACCACAACTTCCCCAGTGGCTTTTGGTTATTAAATTCAGTCTATGGAACTCTTGAAATCTTATTTTCTCCCACCCCTAGTGTAGGCTTTAGTAGGGACCTTGACTACATTGAGTTCTCTCTCTCCTGTGTCATCGCTCCCCTGGCTGGGAGTACTTGTCCTTGAGGGCCTCAATGAGGCGGGCTCCTTGTACTAGCTCTCACGGCGCACTTTCTTGGGTAGATTTGATGGGACATTCGGCAGCACCTCCTCCCAAAGTTTCCTGCTAGGAACTGTTTGTCATTGTCCCTTCTTGTAAGCCCCCATCTCTAACTGAGTACTATAGAAGCCTCTATCCTTACTTGGCCTGAGGGCAGGGAGAGCTCCCACTCCACCATAAGGAGAAAGTAGATGACCTGACCTGCTAACCTTTCCCTTCCACAAAGCCCACTCTGGCCTCCCAGAGCACTCCTGAGGCAGAAGATGAGGAGAGGGCTGGGCTGCCTGTAGGAGGGCTTGTTGGGCAGGGTTCTGGTGTTACTTGTTAGCTGCTCTCTTCAAAATCAGAACAGTGGTCCCCAACACTGGTTGCTCATCAGAATCACTTTGGAAAGCTTTAGAAAGCTCCCAGTGCCTGGACTGGCCCACCCCACACAAATGACATTGGAAACCTTGGGCAGGGACCTACAAGGTTGGGTTATCTTTCAAAGTTGGTTTGAATATGGGGCCAGAGACTGAGAGGACTACACTGCAAATATTTATAGCAGAGATTCTCACCCTGGGCTGCATACTGCATGAACTGGGGAGCTTTAAAAAATACAGACGCCTGCATCCTGCCTCAGAAATTCTGATCTCCTTGGCTAGGCACTGGGGTTCTTTTTTAAAAGTACCTCCACTGTTGCAGAGCTCCTGCTGCCTGTGGCTGCATCACAGGATGCCCAGGAGAAGATTCAGGGGAGAAGGAGGTACTTCCAGACACAGTGGGCACCCAGGCCAGTGACCCCATTAGTAACCCTGTCCAACTTCGAGCTGATTCTCCTCTCCTGGCATGAGTTTCTCCAATAACTTCCCCTCCACCTTTGCCTCACTGACTGCCCATGCAACTGCTTCAAACATACACTGGCCTGAAGAAGAATCTTCACATCAAAGTCCATGCTTAGGATCTTGGCTCATGAGGAAGATTAAAAATACAAGCTGCCCTACTTGCAGAAATGTCATTCTGTCTCTTTGTTTACCTCCTGCATGGTAAGAACAGAGGGAGCCCATCTCAAAGCATCATGTGTCTCATCTGCCTACAGCTGTGCACACCCTACCTCACAAACACTCAGAAATGGTACTAAACTGTGGTCTGAGTTGTCCAATATTATATATATTGTTTCATCTCACTCTAAAACACCCATCTGAAAGCTTTTCTGGAGGTTTCTGATTACAAATTATAAAGAAAATGTGACAGGTTCTTGGATGGAAGTCAAGCTGGTGGATGTCCTTCTCTTTTACATAAATTCTGCTCAACCTCCAAAATTCTCCTTTATCCAAGACCACCTCCTCCTTGAAGCCATTTCTAACCACTCTAGCCAAGGTCTACACCTACTGTTCATGAACTCCAATGATTGTTAGGTTCAGAACCATACAAGTTAATATGCATACTAGGTGTGTCCATATTTTTATACAGACATGAAACAGAATGTTGAGTAAGAAATTTTTGTTGCCCCAGAAATAGGGGCTGGATAAAACAGGTTCCAAATCTCAAGCTGGACTGCACATCAGAAGCCACCAGATCTCTCACAAACCATAAGATACTCACACAAAGGTCATCCAGAGGACTCGGCAAGACCTCTGCTGGAAGATCTGGAGAGGGACATTCAGACACCAGCAAAGTGACTTTTCATCTGGGAGACTCATCTGGTTTGGTTGTAGAGTCAGCACTTTTCAGATAACATGAAAACGTGGTCTGAGAGAGTGGGTGGCCTCAGGGTGAGGAGCCAAGTCCTGGAGGACAAGATGGGAGGAAAGGTGGAATTCCATAGATGTGGACCCAGGGGGTTAAAAATACTGCCAGAATGCTTCCAGAGAAAAACTCCACAGTAAACTTTGGACCCAGAGAGTCATGAAGAGCAGAATGCAGTCATTCAGACTACAAGTGAGGAAAACAAGGGTAACACTTATATCCCAGCAAAGAATTCTCACTCATAAAATGTACAACAAAAGCCTAAAGATGCCAAGGACTTCTCTCCTTCAAGGAAGGAGAGAAAAGGAGAAACATCAGCCACATCCTAGGTAAGAAGCTAGGGAGTCACAAATGGCATCTCTCTTAATCTTCATATCAGTCCTTTTAGGATAGATGCTAATATTCCTGTTTTTACAGCCGAAGAAATCGAGGCTCAGGAAAGTTAATTTGTTGAAGGTGGAGTTAGAATCTGAACCCATATCTGACTGTATATTCTGAAGAACACTTCAACTCTCAGTTTCTTTTGGAGAGCCTCAAATAACTTCTACTTTAAAAATTGTAAAGTTTCAGGTAAAGTATATAACCACAGTGGCTCCCACCCCTCTCCAGGTCGCCAGGAGAAACTGGGGCAGTGATGCCCTGTGTTTCTTAGCAGCACACACTGGTAATGGGGAGGGGGTCACATCATCTGCATTTAAGACTGGGAAGGGGAAGGCAGGCCAAGAATAAGCAGATACCATGAACAGGAAGATTTGAGAGGTCGGCAAATATGTCCATTTGGGGGAGGCCATTATTTACATTGCCATGGTAACTGCTGTTATCCAGTTTAAAAGAGTTTATTGTAAAAATTTCCAAGCATTCAAAAGAAGAATATTCATTGAGCCCCCATATAGACATGACCCAGTCTCCATGGCTACCTAGATATTGCCACATTTGTCTCACCTGTCCTTTTTTATACCCATTTTCTCTTGCTGAAGTGTTTTAGAGCACATCCTGGGCATGTCATTTCACCTCTCCATGCCATAACACACATCTACAGACATTTTGTTACATAACCACAATGCTCACATCTGGAAAAAAAAATCATTTTCAAGGCCCAGACTCTGATGAGGCAAGCGGAGCACCAAGGGTGTAAACTGTGAGGAAACATTGCTCTCGGGACCATGCCTTGCAGGGTCAACACCTGAGAGTGGGTGTACGCTGAAGCACCTGGCTTACCTCACCTCCCTGTCAGGTCTGGTATTTGATAATTCAGTCCATAATTGCATTTCCCCTATTGTTTCAAACTTTCTTTTTATAGTAGGTTTGTTTATTCGGCATCCAAAGAAGAGCCAGCACTTTCTTTGGGTTGTTGTACCTGTGCGCCTTTTATTTAGGACAGTCCTCACCCCTTTCTGTTCCTTGATCTTGATTTGTCTCAATACTGGGTCACACTCTGCATTTGTCTGCTTATGCCTTGTTGATATCTTTAAACGTTTCTCTATTCCCTGTATTTTCTATAAAGACTGAGATTCATGGTGACAGAAATACGTTCAACATCTAATTTATAGAAAATATGTGTTATTTGTGGTTCTTTTTATTGACTGGAATGAAATTGTCCATGAAATTATCTTAGAATTCATGTTCTCTGCATCTGTAATTATATATCCTTTCTTATTTGTAATAGATCTTCTCTGTGTTTCTTTTTTTTTAAAGATTTTATTTATTTGGAAGAGAGAGAGGGAGAGACTGAGAGAATGCGTGGGAGGAGGGGCAGAAGGAGAAGCAGACTTTCCAAAACTGGAGAGTCAGATGCGGGGCTCGATCCCAGGACCCCAGTATCATGACCTGAGCCGAAGGCAGATGCTTAACCAACTGAGCCACTCAGGCGCCCCTCAAAACATTTATTGAATTATCCATCTTTTAGCCATTGATCTGTGATGCTTTGCTTATCAAATGTGGTTTTTATGTATACTTATAATCATGTAGCTATCTATCTTGCTACATGCCTTAACCACCTTGTTCTAAATAGTGTAGCTTTAGAGCATGCTTTTACATTTTATATATCACTGACTTGACAGTACCTGCCTTTTTATATCTTGCAGGTGAACTTTAGAATTATTTTCTCAACATCCTCAAGCACAAACCTCAAACTGCCTTAAATAGATTATCTAGTTTGAGGAAAATTATGCATCATTGCCCAATGTAGCCATCTTTCCCAGAAATACAGTGTCTTCATTTATCTGAAGCCTCTTTTATATTTTTCTCATTGTTGAGATTTCTTGTTAAGATTAGAGATTTAGTTTTAAAATTTAGATTTTATTTTTAAGTACACTAATCCTGCTACTTGCAATATTTTCAAATTAAATGTTATATGAATAGTCTTGAAGCTTTCAAAAGGTTCAGTTGATTTTTTTTCCTGGTTGGCATGCTCTGTGTGTTTTTAATTGATTTCAATAATGTTATCTTTAACTGTCTTTTTTAGATTTTATCTATACAGGCAAAATATTATGAAGAAACAAATTCAAGACCAAAAGCAAGTTTACATGGATATTTCAGATAAAAGAAAAAGAGAGTGGTGCTTATTTGAACTGGATCACTGGTACAGGTCTTACCTTAACTTTTCATAAGTAGATATAGCCTATTAAAACATATACTACTTAACTTTGTAATGATTATTCTAGTTTAATGTTAATGTATCTGTGTAGAATGAGAAAAGTGCTAGTTGAACATAACTTTTCTTCTGATGTCTCTGGGTTCCTGGTAATAATTCCTATATCAAGTAGTTTCAAAAGCATTTAGGTTTTGCCTTATTTAGACTGAGACAAGTCTGAGTTAATCTGACTCTTTGATATTAAAGCTGCTGATGAATACATTTCCTCCATAATACAAGGGTCCATATTGTCCATACATAGAACATTGTATTATAGGTTTGCTATTACTATACTGCATTAGGAATCCCCCAAAATTATTTTGTTTCAGGATTTGGACTTCAAACTGGTAATTTCTTCACTTCGTTCTTGGGAGAATGGCAGGCACACATTATTTGTTAATATTGAACGCACAAGCATCACCACTGGCTTCTTTATAGGATAGGTGCATGAATTACATCCCAAAATGAAAAAAAAAAAGGTCTTTTCAAACATTTTTTTTAACTTTAGGAAATATGGTAATGGTTCTTTCTATCGGAAAGCTTTCATTATCTTCACTTAGCAGAAACTAATGTTAAAGATGATGGGAGATTTGTAAAAAGTATACAATCAACATGGCACATAAGAGAAAGTGTTTTATGGATAACACTAGTTTTTTATGCCAAATGTTTATAAATTTACATAACTCAATATATGTGGAGCTTAGTTGCCACAGAGACATTTTCCCATGTGTCTTTCAATCTACACTCCAATTTTATACCTAGAATCAGCAACTTCAACTCTTTCTTGACTAAGTACTTGATTGTGGTCAGTGATTTTTGAAGTTTTTCAACAGTTTGCTTAAGTTCCACTTCAGACACACCTCGATCAACATCTGCATCAACTCTGCCCACGTCCCTGAAACAAATGCTTTCGGAAGAAGGTCTCAGTCACATCTCTACTTCAGAAAGTGCTAAACATCAAGTCATCTGACATCAACTCAGGAAAACTGGACACTGCTTGATATATTTTTTAACCAGAAGACTAAGCAATTCTTTTGAAGAATTTTAAAGAGGCCAAGCCAGACTGGGCTCCTCGTGAAAGCCTAATTGACAGGCAGCTCTCCAATCTGAGTGAAATTCCAAATCATCTTTCAACATTTGCCATATTGATCAATACCATTTGGAGTATCTGTGACTGTTTTCTGAATTTCACCTTGATAAGATTCTATCCATGAGCAGTTCTTTTCTTTTCACTGCACTTTCAACCTACAGTCTACAGCCCTCACCCCTCCAGTTAGTAGCAGTGTTTTGGTAATTGATTGCTTTTTAAAAGCACACATCTATTATAGATAGAGGGATAGAGTATATATCTCATATAGGCCAGGAATCATCTCTCTATTATCATACCTTGAAGAATTTTGACAGAGATTTTTGTTTTATCCTGTATAATTTTTTAGAAGAAACCAGGGATACTAAATATTTAAAAAGGTAAGAATGGGACTTTCCTGCAATGACCTTATAACTACTAGTCAATTGATAGACAGTTCCAGAATTAAAACATCTTTTGGGAATCTCTGTCTCACTCAACGTCATCATCAAAATCATCAACAAGATTCTCAAACATTTGTGGTATATTTCCTGTGTCAGGCCCTGTGATTTGTATTTATATGGATTAAGCTACCCTCTTGTCCTTTCAGGAAGGGGCTATTGTTATTTCCATTTGCAGGTGGGTAGAAGCTTAAGCTCTTTGCTGCACTTCTCATAGGCAGGAAGTGGGACTTGGGAAATAAGGCTAGGCAAATGTATACCTGAGCCCTCAAACTTCATCACTCATACACAGTTCTGCTTTCTGTCATGCAGGTTCAGCCAGGAGCCAACCTTTTAATCTCCCTTTCGTCTACCCACTCTATTCAATTACTCTAGTCCCATTGATTCTGACTTGGCTCTTAAGACCACCCATTCTTGGCTCTCAAATCTCCATTCTCCCCACAGCTGGGCTCGTACCAGCTCTCATCGAATCTCTCCTCCATGGCTGTAACTGCCTCCTTGGCTCAGTCTCCCCCAGGCTGATCAATCCTCTGCACTGGAACAAAGCAAGAACCCAATTGGTTCAGGTTCCACCAAACAAAAGCAGAGAGTCACTCCCCACTAATGGCAGAATAAGTTTCAAACATGAGAACAGTATTTAAAGTTCTTGGTGTTCAGGTTACAACCCACCTTCCCAGCTTGGTTTGCCATGCCCTCCTGAGAGCCTATGGGACAATAGCCTGAGATGACAAAATTACCCAGACAAGTTGGGACTTCCTACTCTGTGCCTTTGCTCAAGTTCTTCCCTCTATTTGGAATGTCCTTTCCTCTACCCTACATCTGATCCCCATTTTCTGTTTGCACTTTCTTCAAGACCCTGCCCAAGCACTACCTCCTTTGCAAAGTCTTCCCAATTCCTTGAGTTGGACTACTTGCTCTCATAGGACTCTTCGTACACGTCCACACTCCTTTATTCACAGTTGAGAAATTTAAAATGCTCTGAAAACCAAAACTTCTTTTGTAATTTTGCTGCAAACTTTTCCAGAGGTCTAACCTAATCCAAACTGACGAGACTATTTAGTCAGTGCAAAAGATCACATTTCACTTTAGAAGTAAAAAAAAAAAAAATGAGTATGATTACTGTATGGTCCCCAGATCCCACTGGAGGTGTTATGTCAAATGGTATATGTACCACATTGCCTTAAATTCTGAATTCCATAGTACCTGTGGCCTCAAGGTACTGGATAAGGGATTACGGAACAGTTCCTAGTGCTCCCCACAGTATTTGGCATTAAAGCTAGTTGTTATCGTTAACCTCACAGCCACCTAAGGACAGAGGTAATGATATTTTCACCCAAATCGAACCAGACACATGTGTGGGTGATATTCACACTCTTCATGTAAGCCATGAGGGGCATCGGGTATGAGATCCCTAAACTTTCTGCTACAGTCACCTATATTTCTTCCTTTCTTGTTTCAGGGTACATAGTTTCCACACCTGTCCAGGGCCAGCTCCTTCAATCTGTAGTCTTAATCCCACCCTTTCTTTAGACTTGGTTGCTTTAACTATCCCCTGTATTCTCTACAATACCCATTGGCTCTTTTAATTCAATCTATAAGAAAGTTCAAGTTCTCCCCACATCCTGTTTAAAAACCTTCTGTATCCACCCTGGTTAAGTAAATAAATAGAGTTCTTCCTTATAGTAAGAAACCAACTAATAAATGCAGAAGGAACAATTTTTTTAGAAAAAAATCACATTTTATAACCATCATAGTAATAATTGATTCAGACAAAAATCATCAGTGGATACTGAAACTAGTAGGTGATTACCTATTAAGGAGTAGGATATTTACATAGTCTCAAAGTATTTCTGCACAAATTACAAATTATAGAAAGAAAACAGTTACTTTACAGTGGAGAAATGTAGCAGACACTACCTACCAAGTGACCTAAGTTCATATATAATGACATCATGGGGATGCCTGGGTGGCTGAGTCAGTTAAGCGTCTGCCTTCAGCTCAGGTCATGATCTCAAGGTCCTGGGATCCAGCCCCACATCCCTCTGGCTCTCTGCTCAGTGGGGAGTCTGCTTCTCCCTCTCCCTCTGTGCTCTCTCTTGTGCGTGTGTGCGCTCTCTCGCTCTCTTTCAAATAAATAAATTTTTTTTAAAGACTTTATTTATTTATTTGACAGAGAGAGAGATCACAAGTAGGCAGAGAGGCAGGCAGAGAGAGGGGGAAGCAGGCTCCCCGCTGAGCAGAGAGCCTGATGCGGGGCTCCATCCCAGGACCCTGAGATCTTGACCTGAGCCGAAGGCAGAGGCTTTAACCCACTGAGCCATCCAGGTGCCCCAAATAAAATATTTTTTTAAAAAATAAAATAAAATGACATCATGTGCCTCTTGATATGATGTTCTGAGAAAAACACAACATCACTCTGGGATATCTCTGCAAGAATTTGTAATCTTGATCAAATTTTGAGGAAGCATCATTAAACCCACATTGAGGGACATTCAATAAAATAACCAGTCTGTACTCCTCAAAAAATGTTAATGCCATGAAAGACAAAGAAAGTCTTAGAAACTATTCCAGACATAAGGAGATACGACAACCAAATGAAATATGCTATCCTGGTTTGGATCCAGAATGGGGAAAAACAGCTGTAAAAGATATTTTGGGAACAATTACTGAAATTTGAATATAGAGTGCAGTATTATATCCATGTGAAATTTCTTAATCTGATTATTGTACTGTTGTAATGGAAAATAATGTTTTTATTCCTAGAAAATACACAGTGAAATATATAGATGTAAAGGGGGCATGAAGTCTGTAACTCACATCATTCATAAGCAGAAAGTAAGAGAGAGGATGATAAACCAATGAGGCAAAATGTTTACAAATGGTAGATGGTGAATCTGGGTATATGGGAGCTCTCTGTACTATTTTTGCAACTTTTCTGCAAGTTGAAATTATATCTGAATATAAAGTCACCAACCATTTCCTAGATTCTAGCTTCACCTAAAGCTAACAATTTGTCTTTCTCGTCTGTGATCTCACCCTTATGTTCACCAACTCCCATGTTCTCATTTTGTGTTCACTTAAGTTCCAACTCCAATGACCTCTTTATTTCTCATCCACCTTGACCTTCTTTGACCTTTTAAAAATCCCCAAATCTTCTGTAAAATCTTAACTTCCTGTGGGTTCCACAATACAACTCTTATTTTTACCCTACTTTTCTCATCTTTCCTGGTATGTTCACTGACTCCTCATCAGGTGGTTTTCCCCCAAGACATTTTCACTTTCTTTTCTTTCCACTAACCATTCTCTCCTTAGGCATCTAATCTATTCCCACTGCTTTCTCCTAAGCAGTTAAATCCAGCCCTGGCTCTCTCCTGAATTCCAGAACCACAATATCAATAGCCTAAGGATGAGCTTCTCATGAAGGTTCCCAATTTTGCCAAAATCCATCATCTCTTTCCTCAAACCTTCTTGGGTAGTCCACATCTCAATCCCTAAATTCCTTACCCATTCAGTCTAGCTTAGAAATGCAAGATTGCTTTAACTCCTCTTCCTCATCTGCACTCTGCTATCCCATCCTCTCCTACACTCTTGGCCTTTAACAGGGAATGGGTCCAACTGCCTAGAAACCTGCTGGAGTGGCTGTATTAATGACACCATCCAGCCTCTTACTAGAGTGTGGCCCAAATTCCCTAGCATAAGAGTCCTTCCCTGTCCAGGGGAGCCTATCTTCTGGCTCTACCTCCTACCACTCTATAACATTCTTTATGCCCCAGTTACACTTGGCCTCTCACTGGACACCAAGCACATCATATCATCTCATTCCTATACCCATCTTCACATGCTATTCTCTCTACCCTTCCCTAATCTTCCATGTAATGATCCCATTCATCTCTCAAGACCTAGTTTATTTTTTTTAAGATTTTATTTATTTATTTGAGAGAGAGAGAGAGAGAACACAGGCGGGGGAGGAGCAGAGGGAGAGGGAGAAGTCAGGCTCCCCACAGAGCAGGAGGAGCTGGATGCGGCACTCAATCCCAGGACCCCAAGATCATAACCTGAGCCGAAGGCAGTCGCTTAACCAACCACCACCCAGGCGCCCAAGACCTAGTTTAAATATCACCCCCACTACAAAGCCTTTTATTATCCTTCTTGCCAGATTTAATTAAGCCAGATAATTCTCTGGGCTCCCCCAGCACTTGATTTAAACTCCTGTTTTAGTGTGATCTGCAACTGCTTAACCTTTAACAAAGGTTAAAAAGGATAACCTTTTTAGTGGTGTGTATACCTGTCCCTCCCCATTTTAAACTCCTAAGAGGCAGGGCTATCTATGATTCATTCTTGATTTCTAGTAACTCCCAAGTACATGGTGGGCTCTCAACAAATTTTTTTTAAAGATTTTATTTATTTATTTGACAGAGAGAGAGATCACAAGTAGGCAGAGAGGCAGGCAGAGAGAGGGGGAAGCAGGCTTCCTGCTGAGCAGAGCCTGCTGTGGAGCTCGATCCCAACTGCCAATCTTATTTTGAAGAGCTTCTGTTGTTTCCCAGTTATAGCTCTTTACTTTGTTCTCCACTGCTAATTTTTGGCTCCAAGAGTAAGGCTGTGGCTTCTACTCTGGTCCTTACTTCTGCCCTGCCCTGCCCTGAGGGCTCGTCAGGCATCCCACACTACCCTAATGTCCCATCTTCCTCTTTCCTGCCCTCTTCTCTGGAATCTGAGCTTCTGGCAGAGGTGGGATTACACCATGACTTGGGAGAATGGGTAAAGGTAACTATTCCATCCTCTCAAAGACTTTCACTCTATTCTTTTGTCCCATTCTCAAGTCCCTGTCACGTGACCTGTGCTCTGCATTGGGTGACTATAGGCCAGATGGACATTGACGTTAAGCTCTTTGTAAGGCCTTATGGAGCATCTAGTAGCAACTCTTCAACTTGCAGATGAGAAAATTAAGACTCAAAGGTGAACAGACTTGTCTAAGGTCATCTAGGCAGTTGGCAGCAGCCTTTTGAGTTCACTGCTATTTCCACTCATATTGCCTTTGTGGAGAACGGTTTACATGTCATCACTTAAGATTATGGAACAGTCTCCCTGTAAAAGCCCATTTTACAACCACAGCTCATCTTATTTAGTAGCTGGCAGTCATGTTCCAATTTTTGATTGCTGAATGAATTAGATTTCTCTATGTTTGCTAAGTAGGTTTTCGTGTATTGTAAATAATGCAGAAGGACAATGTCTCACATTTGGGAACTGACTAAATATTGGTCCTTATTTTGCCAGATAATTGTAAAATAATAACCACCTGGGAAAAAATCATACCTAGCTTTCTTTGCCATATTGTCTTCAATAACATTGGGTTTGATTAACGAGGAAAAAAACAAAGCGAAAATGAGAAAAATAAAGAGGGTTATTTACATCCTGCTTTGTGTGCATGTCCTCAAAGAAGCTGTAATGAAGCACAGTTTCAATGATTGTCACAAAATTGGTAGTTCTCAGCAGCACCTATGATTCTCCATTGATCTGATTGTTCCTGGAATTCATTATAAAAGAAAGATAAGGATAATTTTCCTGGGATTATTGAGAAGCGTCTGATTGTATAAGCAACTACCATTTTCAGGTTTTTTCTGAGCATAAAAGCACAGCAAAGAGAAAGCAATGATTAGGAAGAAATCCACAGAACATGTTACATTCAAACCTCCTTGTATGTGTCTGTATTTGTTCTTTCTTTAGAATTCAAAAATCGAAGAAGGCAGAAACTATTTATTTTTGGATTCACTTTAACTTAATACTTCCTTCCTGTAGCTTATGTAAATGTTTTTTTCTTCTTCTTATATTTGGCAATGATTAAGTGCTTTTATTTTTTAAAAATTTGAATCTTCTAAGCAATACCTAAGCCATTTCCAAAATAAAATGTCTTCCCCAGCATTTAAAAGAAGTATATCCAGTTACAGAGGTTTAATGATGCCTAATATGAGTTTAAGTATATGGCCATTTGTGTGATGATTTGTCTCCCTCCCTCACTCATCAGTGAGTGCCATTAAGCACAGACGTTCTGGTTTGGGTTCCTTCAGAAACAAGTCCTGAGATGAGGATTTTACTGCAAGTGGCGTATTGAAAGGTGAACCCAGGAAGCACACACTAGGAATGGAAAAGTGAAAGAGAAAAGAAGGAAGTCAGTGAAGGTTGCACTACTAGGCAGGTAACCACTATGGGCCATTGGGCTCAGTGCTGCTGGGAGCCTCAGATTTGTTCTCCCCAGAGATGTATATATCAACTAACCCCCATCTGGCACACCTTGAGGGCTGCTGGGGTAGGGAGGTATTAACTTCTCAGTATTTCTATCCTGAGGCTAAATAAAACCTTTTGCAAAAAAAGTCAAGGTGCTGGTGGTTAGAAGCCATAATGTCAACATACACTGGGATGATGAGTGCAAAGGGTAAGACGTCAACAGTTTCACTGTAACAGTTTATGGCCATTTTTGATCACCACTGCATGACCTACCAGCGAGTGTGCCATACAGTGGATGCTCAAAGTTGGAAGGAAGGGAGGGAGGGAGGAGAGAGGGGAGGGAGGGAGGGATAAATTGTCCTTCTAAATCCGTATCCAATCTAAGCATCCTGCTGAAACTGAATAATTGATAGATAATATGTTCTTAATGTGTCCATTTACTTTATTTTATATATCACTATTTCCTACTACATATCCACAGCCTCCCAAAAATTTTTGAAGAGGTAAGAAATGCATTTACAAAGTTAAACAGAAGCTAAGCAGCTGAAGAAAACAATATAAGGAAGGACAAAAAGTTTGTTTTTTAGGTGATGAAGAAAAATGGGCAAGGGTATATTTAGAAAGAGGTAAGGTTGCCATTGTGACCAGCAGATCCTTAAAATAGAATTAAATCAGTTCTCAGAGCTGATATATCAGTGATAGAAAAAAAGGAGTTATTCTGAGGAGGGGAATAAAGACCAGGGAAAACTATGAAACCTAAGACATTAATCTTCAGTGTACCCCTTATTTCCCTTCTGCTCCTAATTCCCATGCCCTCATCCTGACCAAAGCCCCCACTTTCACACGCAGATTCAGTGTCAGTCTCTTTTCCACCATAAAGTCTACCCCTATATTCCGGTCACTCCTCACTCTTCCTTCCTTCAAAACATTCCTATTCTATATCCTATAGAATCCTAGCCTCCATCCAAGTTGTGTCATGCCAAATGACCCTGAATGTGAATGGATGAGAGAATGTGTATGATCTCTCTCAAAACCACACAGTATATTGCAACAACCACTTTCCAGAATAAGGCCTTACCCCAAAGTGGCTGTTTCTTACTACCACGAACTTATAAACAAAATTCTTCAAAATAAGATACAAACCTTCATGTGGGAATCATTTTAAACTTACAAAAAGCAGAAAAATAAAATAACACAAGTCACTTCTATACCAAGACTATTAACTACTATTAACATTTTATGCCCATTTGCTTTATCATTTCTTTTTTTCTTTCTTTCTTTCTTTTTCTTTTTCTTTTTTACAGAAAGAGAGAGCACACACAAACAGGGGGAGCAGGAGAGGGAGAAGCAGGCTCCCCGCCCAGCAGGGAGCTCAAGGCAGGGCTCCAACCCAGGACCCCGAGATCACGACCCAAGGCAAAAGCAGACACCTAACCGACTGAACCACCCAAGTGGCTTATCATTTCTATTCTATCTTTATCATTTCTATTCTATCTCTCACTTGCTCTCTCTGCATAACTTTTGCTGAACCAGGAAGGTTAACATACATCATGGCTCTTTATCCCTAAACAGTACAGTATGTATTTCCTAAAACTAGGATCGTTCTTTACATTCACACAGGACAGTTGTCAACTTCATAAGTTTTCATTAGCGTAACAATTTTATCTAATTCATGTGTAAGTGAATCTAATGATGTCTCAACATTTTTTCCCTTCCGGTAAAGAACCCAATCTAGGATTTGGTACTGCATTTAGTTGTCATGTCTCTTTAGCCTCCTTCTAGCTGACATTTCCACAGCCTTCCTTTGTGCTCTATGACATTGGCATTTTTGAAGAAGACACTGCCCTCTCCAAACTTTAAGTAAACCCTTGACCTAGCAATCTACCCTAAAGATACACTGGCAAAACCACAAAATGATGCATCCTATTCATTGCAGCACCGTTTGTAATAACAAAAGACTGGAAACAACTTAAATTGCCATCAGTAGTGGACTAGTTGATACATGAACATCCATAAAATGAATTATCGTAGTTGTAAAAAAAGAATGGAAAATAAATCTATCTCTACAGAGTAGCTTCCAAGATATGGTGCTAGGTGAAAAAAGCAGAGTAAAAGTAAGTATGTATAAAATATACTCCCATTATAGAAAGAGAATATAAAATGACTATCTTTCATATATATATATATATATATATATATATATATATATATATATATGCATATACACACACACACACACAATATATCTTCATATATGGACTCTGGATATTTTCTTTTATTATGGAATTATTGCTATCTTTATGTTTGATAATAATATTATGGTTATTTTTTTAAAATACACCTTTAAAAAAAAGCATAAAAAGATATATGCCTACTGAAGAAAAAAAAGGATATAGTCCTACTAGTAGACCAAGAAATAGGGGGAAATTCTGAGTTCAAAAATAGAGAAATGGAACACAGGTGGAAAAATCCATAAAAATGTATGAAATCAATCATGTTGTAAAGAGGAACATATATTATAATTAAGATTTATGAATTAATTAAGGCAAGATTGACTTAATATTTTTAAATTACCAATGTAATTTACTACATTCACAGAATAAAGGAGAAAAACAAATATTTCAATATATGCAGAAAATGCATGTGACAAAATTCAACATATACTCAAGAAAAAACTCTAGCAACCTAGAAATAGAAGAAAACTTCCTCAGATAGATTAAGGGGATCAGCAAAAAACGTATAGCTAACATAATACTTAATAGTGAAAGACTGAATGCTTTCCCCCCTAAGACTGGAAACAAGACTGGGATGTCTGCTTTCAGTACTTCTATTCAACATTGGGCTAGAGGTACTAATCTTTGGTAAAGGCAAGAAAAAGAAAAAGTCTGGGGATTGAACAAGAAGAAGTAAAACTGTATTTGTAGCTGTGACCATATATGTAAAAATTCCAAACACATCTACAAAATACTACTAGAACTAATACATGAATTTTGCAAAGTCACAGGATACAAGGGTAATATGCAAGTCAGTTGTATTTCTATACACTGACAACAATCCAAAAATTAAGTGAAAATATATCATATATAATAGCAATAAAATCATAAAAAAACTAAGAGATACATTTAGTTAAGTATATGTACTATGTACCCACTAAAAATCCTATAGCACATTAGTAATAGAAATTAAAGACCTAAATAATGTTCATGAATTGCAAAACTCAATATTGTCAACAAAATTCTAATCAAAATCTCATTAAACTGTTTTGTTGAAACTGAGCATATCTGTTGAATAGCCCTAGGTCCTTTGGAATTTTACACAATCCATCCTGGACTTGTTTGAAACCAGTTTCCCATCATCAATGATGTGAAATGAGAGTGGCCAATGTCAAAAAAAAATGCATAATATTTATAATCTACCAACCAGACATCTCAATTCAAATTATTGCCTTATTCTGTATATTTTTAATTGTATATCTTACTCCTTAAATATTTGCCCAAAGAGACCTAGTGAACTCATACCTGAATTCAACTTTGATTAAGGGGAAAAAAAAGAAAGAAAGAAGTGGTCATATAGAGAATTGTAGCTTGCACCCCCCCAAAATTGAAAGAGAATTCAAAATATTTGGCTACCAAGCCAAAGTTAAACGTAAAAAATAATATATTTTGCCACAATAAAAAGAAGTGAGATAGAAAAAATTTTTCATGAAATTTCAAAAACCTACAAATGAAAATAAAGTTATGCTACCACCAGTCTTCCAAATAAATTATTGTAAAATATAATATAAAACTGTACCAGTTATTCGGATCTCAAACAGTAACATAAAAATGGGGACAAGGAAAGAGGAATAAAATTATGACAAATCTTTCACAACAGACTAATATATGGTGTTTCCCTCTTGTCTCTGAAGATCATAGACATAAGGGTTAAAAATGGTATCTGGAAGGGGCGCCTGGGTGGCTCAGTGGGTTAAAGTCTCTGCCTTCGGCTCAGGTCATGATCTCAGGGTCCTGGGATAGAGCCCCGCATCGGTCTCTCTGCTCAGTGGGGAGCCTGCTTCCCTCTCTCTCTCTGCCTGCCTCTCTGTCTACTTGTGATCTCTCTCTCTCTCGCAAATAAATAAATAAAATCTTAAAAAAAAAAAAAGAATTTCTTGTACCACTAAATTACTGTAACACTAAAACATAGATCCAGGAATCTCAGAGAACACTAAGCTGAATAAATGCCCCCCAAAACTATAACTTTATTTTTTATTTTCTGCAATTGATAATCTAGATGAAATGGACCAATTGCTTAAAAGACATAACATGCCAAAACTCACACTGGAAGAAAGAGATGATCCAAATGAGCCTATATCTATTAAGGAAAGTGAATCAATAATTAATAACCTTCCAAAACAGAAAGTACGAGGCCCAAATGGGCTCACTGGTGTAATATACCAAACATTTATAGAAGAAATTATACCAATTCTCTACACTCTCTTTCAGAGGATAGAAACAGAGGGAACACTTTCTAACTCATTTTATAAGATCAGCATTACCCTATTACTTAGCCAAAGCCATTACAAGACAAGAAAACTATCAGATCAATATCTCTCATGAACATGGATGCAAAAATTCTCAATAAAATATTAGCAAATTGAATCCCAAAAAGTATTAAAAAAAAATTGTGCATCATGACTAAGTTGATCTTATCCCAAGCATGCAAGGCTGGTTTTATATTCAAAACTCAATTGATGTTTGATTACATCACATCAACAGACTAAAAAATGAAAAATCACATGATTATATTAATAGATGCAGGAAAAGCATTTGACAAAACCCAACACCCATTCGTGATAAAAACTCTCCGGAAACTAGAAACACAGGGGAATTTTCTCAACTTGACAAGTACTATCTACAAATACATTATAGCTAGCATTATATTTAATGATGAAAAACTCAAAGATTTCCCATTGATGATCAGGCACAAGGCAGGGATATCCTCTCTCACCAATCCTTTCAACATCATACTGGAATCCTTGCTGGTGCAACAAGAAGATATAAAACTGTCTTTGTCTACAGATAACCTAATTGTCTATGCAGAATATATATATATATATACATATATATATATATATATATATGTATATATATATATTTTTTAAAGATTTTATTTATTTATTTATTTATTTATTTATTTATTTATTTATTTATTTGACAGAGATCACAAGTAGGCAGAGAGGCAGGCAGAGAGGAGGAAGCAGGCTCCCTGCTGAGCAGAGAGCCCAATGCGGGGCTCGATCCCAGGACCCTGAGATCATGACTTGAGCCCAAGGCAGAGTTTTAACCCACTGAGCCACCCAGGCGCCCCAGAAAAAATATATTTTCAATATATAATTGTCTATGCAGAAAATCCAAAAACAAAAACAAAAAAAAGAAAAAAGAAAATCTAAAAACATTTTCTGATCAAAAAAACTGGAATTAATAAGTGATTATAGCAAGGTTATGGGATACAAGATTAATATACAAAAGTCAATTGTTTTCTTATATAACAACAATGAAAAAGTAGATTTGAAATTAAATTTGAAATTAAAAACACAACACCATTTACATTAACATCCCAAAAATGAAATACTTAAGTATAAATCTAACGAAATATATACAAGAAGATCTATATGAGGAAAACAACAAAACTCTGATGAATGAAATAAAAGAACTATATAAATGGAGAGATATTCCATGTTCACAGGTAGGAAGACTCAATATTATCAGGACGTTAGTTCTTCCCAATTTGATCTATAGATTCAATGCAATCCCAATCAAAATTCCAGCAAGTTATTTTATGTATATCAACAAAGCAATCCTAAAGTTTATATGGAGGGGTACCCGGGTGGCTCAGTTGGTTAAATATCTGCCTTCAGCTCAGGGAAAGGGGTCCTGAGATTGAACCCCACATTCAGGCTCCCCTCTCAGTGGGGAGCCTGTTTCTCTCTCTCCTCTGTCCCGCCCCCACTCATACTCTCCCCCCCCAAATGAATAAATAAAATCTTAAAAAAAAAAAGTTTAGGGGCACCTGGGTGGCTCAGTGGGTTAAAGCCTCTGCCTTGGGCTCAGGTCATGATCTCAGGGTCCTGGGATCAAGCCCCGCATTGGGCTCTCTGCTCAGAGGGGAGCCTGCTTCCCCCTCTCTCTATGCCTGCCTCTCTGCCTGCTTGTGATCTCTCTCCTCTCTGTCAAAAAAAAAAAAAAAAAAAAAAAAGTTTATATGGTGAGGCAAAAGACCCAGAGTAGCCAAAACAAAGTTGAAGGACTGATGATATGCAACTTAAAGATTTACTGTAGTTACAGTAATCAAGATAGTGTGTCATTTGTGAAATAATAGACAAATAGAGTAGAGAACCAAGAAATAGGCCATCATAAATATAACCACTGATCTTTGACAAAGGAACAGAGGCAATACAATGGAGCAAAGAGGGTCTCTTCAGCAAACAATGGCAGAACAACTGGCTATCCATTTGCAAACAAAATAAAACAAAAGAATCTAGACACAAACCTCCCACTCTTCACAACAATTAACTCAGAATGGATCATTGACCTAAATGTGAAACACAAAACTATTAAACTCCTAGAGGATAACATAGACAAAAAACCAGATGACCTTGGGTATGGTGATACCTTTTTAGATATAAGACTAAAGATATGACACTTGAAAGAAATAATTTCTAAGCTGGATTTCATTAAAATTAAAATTTATGCTCCAGGAAGCAAGATGGCAGAGGAGTAGGAGACCAAAATATCATCAGGTCCCAGGAGTTTAGCTAGATAATTATCAAACCATTCTGAACACCTACAAACTCAACAGGAGATTGAAGAGAAGAGCAGCAATTCGAGTAACAGAAAATCAACAACTTTACAGAAGGGAGGACATGTGGAGAAGTGAATCCATAGCTAGGGGAAGAGAGATCGTGGGCAGAGGGGCCGGCTCCCGGGAAGCGGTAGAGCAGCAGAGCACAAAATCGGAACTTTTAGAAGTCGGCTCCATTGAGGGACAGCACTCCAGAGGCTAAGCGGGTGCTGGAGCCCTCACAGGGACAGTCTGGTCTCAGGACCCACAGAAGCACAGAAAGACTGGGGATGTCTGAGTGTGGCAGAGCTCCCAGGTATCAGAGCAGGGAAGCTGGCTACAGAGACAGAGCCAAGCAGTGAGCTCTCAGCTCAGGATTACCTTAAACCATGATCCAAGGCGCAGTCGGGCCCTCTTCAAGCAGGGACCCCACGAGTGGCAGATCTGGGGAGACTCACCTTCCTTCTCCAGGAGGAGCAGCACGGGAGCACATTACAGGAATCTGCTGGGTTTGGACACACCAAACAGGGCCATGTGACAGAGATAGAAACACTTGGTCACAGGCCGGGTGAGCACGGAGTGCAGCTGGAGACCAGGGAGACAGGAGGGACTGACTGCTTTTCTCTGAGGATGTGCTGCGGAGTGGGGCCCAGAGCTCTCGGCTCCTCCTGGGCTGGATATTGGGAGGCCGCCATCTTTATTCTTCTCCTCCAAAGCTGTACAGAAAGCTTTCAGGGAACAAAAGCTACTGAGAGCGAACCCGAACAGATTACTTAATCTGGCCCCTGGCAAGGGCGGTGCAATTCTGCCTCAGGCAAAGACATTTGAGAATCACTGCAGCAGGCCCCTCCCTCAGAAGATCAGCAAGAACATCCAGCCAAGACCAAGTTCACCGATCAATGAGAACTGCAGAACTCCAGAGCTAGGGGAAAGCAACACATAGAATTCATGTCTTTTTTCCCATGATCCTTTACTCTTTCAAAGTTAAATTTTTTTTAATTTTATTTTTTTCTCATTCTATTTTTTAACTTTTCCTCTTTCTTATTTTAATGTTTTTTAACTATTTTATCTTATCAATACCTTTTAAAAAACCTTTTAAAATTTTCGTTGTTATAGTCATATTTTATCCCTTCATTGTATTTAACCTAATTTTTTGTATACATACAGTTTTTTTCCCTTTAGAATTTTGGGATCCAATTTCTTCTAATAGATCAAAATATATCCTAAATCTAGTGCATGGCTTTGTTCTAGTCTCCAGCCTGATCACATTCTCTCCTCTTTTTTTCTTTTTCTTTCTTTTGTAAACCAACTTCTTATCAATTCCTTTTTTGGAATCTTTTTAAATTTTCATCTTTACAGTCATATTCCTTCCCTGCATCATGTTTACCCTTATTTTTGTATATATACAAGTTTTTCTTTCTTTAAAATTTTGGGAGATAGTTTCTTCTAAGAGACCAGAATATACCCAAAATCAAGTGGGTGACTCTGTTCTATTCACCAGTCTAATATATATTTTTTTATTTTTTATTTTTTTAATTTTTTCCCCCTTTCTCCTCCCCCTGGTTTGAGATCTCTTCTGATTTAGTTAGTGTATCTTTTTATGGGGTCTTTGCCACCCTTTCAGTATTTTGTTCTCTCATTCATCTATTCTTAAATGAGTTCTATTCATCTTATTCTTATCTGGATAAAACGACAAGCCGGAATAATTCACCACAAAAAAAAAGAACAAGAGGCTAGGGACCTAATAAATACAGACATTAGTAATATGTCAGAACTAGAGTTCAGAATGATGATTATCAAGGTGCTAGCTGGGCTTGAAAAAAGCAAGGAAAGTATTAGAGAATCCCTTCCTGGAGAAATAAAATCCCTTCCTAGAGAAATAAAAGAACTAAAATCTAATCAAGTTGAAACAAAAAAAGTTATTAATGAAGTGCAATAAAAAATGGAGGCTCTTACTGCTACGATAAATGCAGCAGAGGAGAGAATTAGTGATATGGAAGACCAAATGATGGAGAATAAAGAAGCTGAGCAAAAGAGAGACGAACAACTACTGGACCAAAAGGGGAGATATTGAGAGATAAGTGATACCATAAGATGAAATAACATTAGAATAATTGGGATCCCAGAAGAAGAAGAAAGAGAGAGGGAGGCAAAAGGTATATTGTAGCAAATGATAGCAGAGAATTTTCCCAGTATTCAAAGGGAACAAGCATCCCTTGTTCCCAGTATTCAAAGGCAAAGGGAACAAGCATCAAAATCCAGGAGGAACAAAGAACTCCCCTAAAAATCAATAAAAATAGGTCCACACCCCATCATCTAATAGTAAAACTTACAAGTCTTAGTGACAAAGAGAACATTCTGAAAGCAGCTTGGGACAAGAGGTCTGTAATATACAATGGTAGAAATATTAGACTGGAGGCAGACCTGTCCATAGAGACCTGGCAGGACAGAAAGGACTGGCATGATATATTCAGAGCACAAAACGAGAAAAACATGCAGCCAAAAATACTATATCCAGATAGGCTGTCATTGAAAATAGAAGGGGAGATAAAAAGCTTCCAGGACAAACAAAAATTTAAAGAATTTGCAAACACCAAACTATCCCTACAGGAAATATTGAAAAGGGTCTTCTAAGCAAAGAGAGAGCCTAAAAATAACAGGCCAGAAAGGAACAGAGACAATATACAGTAACAGTCACCTTACAGGCAATACAATGG
>CM052885.1:81604825-81629711 GCA_028534135.1 Potos flavus
GATCAAAAGGTGATCCTTATGTACTGCTGTTGACAACATAAATGGTGCTGCTTTCCCAAAGCGTAATGTGTATCAAAATATAAACTCAGTTTCACTTCTAAGTATACATCCTAAGAAAATCATTGTTCAGGTACACAAACATGGACATATGTGGATGTTCAGGGGATTGTTCTTTGTAGTATCTGATAATTAGAGCAACATGAATATTTGTCGATAAAGATCTGGTGAAGTAATCCATGCTATAACTATATAATACCTTTTCATGAACATGGAAAATGCCATCAACATAGGAGTTGTGTAGTATCCCCCATGTATGTTTTTAAAAACGCATAAAGGAATGTTGAAGATGCATATCAAATCTTTAAATGGCTGACTCTGGGAGTCACACCTTGGAAAAGAGGGCAGGGGAACGCATGACTAAAAGCCCTGGGATCATTTGCACAGGTGCCTCCCTGGAAGATTAAAATTTGGAAAGCAAAACAAAGTAATGAAGCCTACAGGTAAAATCAGCTTCTCCTCTGGCCCCAGCTGGTTGCTGCTCCAAGTGCTGAGTCATTAAGGGTACAGGGAGATGTCTTCCAATTACAGCAGTCCCTTCAAATAAGGCACCATGAATGCAATGAGTTTGGGTTGCTGAATCAGGAGGCTTAGAATGTTTCTCATTTAGCACCACTGAACTAGCTATTCCTGGCTGTAATGCCCTCAAAAAAAGGGAGATGAAAGGGTCTGTTTTAACACTGGAGTGGGGTGGAAGTTTGTTTTGGGGGGGTGGGGTTTACAAAGCGCTGAGGAACTCTGCAAATCTCCAAGACTGACTTAATGAGTTGTACTCCGGCCCATGCAGAGGGGATGGAAAAAACAACTCACTTTATCAGGGAGGGAGGGGAATGGCATTAAGTAAAGGGCAATGGCTTGCCTTTTGGGAGCTGTCAAAGCGTATAGGGCAGAGTCCCTTGAGAGGCACACTCTGCAAGGTGTCAATTAAAAGAGAGAGAGCCAAGGTTTGGTAAGCAGGAAACACCATAGTATAGTGGAGGCAACCTAGTGTGACCCTTAGTAGGTGTAGTAAAGATTTGTCCTATTTGTAAGCCGAGCTGTGACTTTCCGGAATTTTGTGCTCAGCCATGTGTGTGCTACAGAGTGGGAGATAACTATGGTCTGGGAGTGACCATGCTCATCCAGTGTCATGGCAGAGGTGAACATTTCCAAGACTATAGAAAGCTAACCCAATCAATGGTAGAGAATAAGAGTCACTGGGGAAAAGAACTGAACTTATCAGGGTTGTCTGGGTCAAGGTAAACAACAAGAACAACTACAAAAACTCTTCTTATTCCTCTGTCTTCCACAGCCATGGCTACACCCAGGAATAAATGACTGATTTAGAACCCCAGACCTGGAGGTGTAGGGAGCAGAGATTTTAGCAGTTGGTACTCCATCCCTTGCTCCCTGTACCCCATCACCTCCAACAATAGAGACAAAATCTACCTACAGCTAAATATGGGCTTAAAGAGAGAGTACCTGGTGTACCTGAGAAACAAAATATCTGGTGGAATACAGCTCTTGTCAGAGGAACCAAAGAGGTCTTGCTTTGAATGTAGGCAAGGGAGAAGTTGGAAGTCCCACCGATTTTGATACACATTCTGCAACTCAAACTCAGGCCAGACAAGATGAAGTTAGACAAAACAAAGAGAATTGTACTAAGAGTTCAGAGAAAAAAAAGAAATATCTCTAATTTCTTAGTAATGTTTTACTCTTGAATACTTTTAATATTGACACAGATTTTCTTGAAACTAAAAAGTAATTATGGGACCCGAGACAACCAGGATGGCAAAATGGTTTCATTATGATATCTGAAATAGTTTCACATGACAGATTTAAACATGTTAACTTTTTCATTTCATTATACTGGCAACATAATTAGTTTCAGGGTATAAGTACCAAAGGTGTTGATCCAAATGTAATCTCAGTATTTTAGACTGGAAATATAAATGTCAATGAGTTACAGAAAGATATTTTTAAAAGTCAAAATATATATGTATATATACATACAAATCTTTGCTTTGTACTTTTTCGGCATGTCACAGCTCAATTAGTGGGATAACAATGGCCATGTTAGGTCTTATTCACACGAATAAATTTAAAATCCATGAGACTTATACACATATAGATTAATGAAATAAAAGTGAGAGCTCAGAAATTTTATACATGCACCTTATAAGATGAATTGATCTTCAACAAAAACGAAAAAATAATTCAACAAATGGTCCTCGAATAATTGGATATTCACTTTTGAAAGAGAAAAAGAAAGGAGGGAGAGATGGAAGGACAGAGAGAAGAAATGATGGAAGGAAGAAAAAAGTAAATAACTGCATCCATACTTCCTCATATCCTCACCAAGATGGATAAAAAATGTATCATAGATCTAAAAGTAAAATATCATGAATTCCTACATGGGGCTGTATATTTTTTAGCTTACTAAATTGACAGGTCTAAAACTACTAATGGGGGTAAGGGAAATGGCTTCATATGTGGTGACTCATAGATTTCTAGATCTATTTATTTGACTCCTTGAATATCTCTTAAATCTGTCCTTCATTTCCATGGCTGTGCTTTAGTTTAAGCCCTCATATATTTTTATAATAGCCTCTTAATTAGATGCCCTACCTCTAACATTAGTTTTCCTGAATTCGTTCTCTATACTAATGCCAGTATGACTTTCCAAAACATAAATCCAGTCGCGTTGTTCTCTATGGATAAAGTCCAATCCATTTAGCATGGTATATAAGGCTCTTTGTGGTCTGGCTCCTGCTGAACTTTCCAGTTGCTCTCCCACTATTTTCCAATTTGTATCTTATACTCCAGTCACATGCAGCTACTTGCCATTCCCTGAACACTCCATGCTTCCTTGAGCTTGGCACATGGTAGACATTCACTAAGTGTTCATTGACTTAAAATGCCCTTTTCAGGGGCGCCTGAGTGGCTCAGGTCATGATCTCAGGGTCCTGGGATGGAGCCCCACATCGGGCTCTCTGCTCAGCAGGGAGCCTGCTTTCCCCTCTCTCTCTGCCTGCCTCTCTGCCTATTTGTGATCTCTCTGTCAAATATATAAATAAGATCTTTCAAAAAAATAAAATAAAAAAATAAAATGCCCTTTTCAATATGCTCTTCTGTCTGGAATACTATTTCTACCTTCTAACTCCCTGATCTACAAAATTCATCCCATACATTACTTCAGCCAGGTCACCTTCCTTGATCTTCCACAACCCATCCACTCCTCAGACTGAGTTAGGGGTTCCTCCTTTGTACTTTCATAGCCCCTTATGCATAACTACCATAGCACTTTTAAAAATAAATTATAAAGGTTGGCTCACTTATCCCTCTTTCTCTTTACCCCTTCCCTGCCCCTACCAGAGGACTTCATTGAGGACAGAGACTGTTATGTCTTCTTTGTATTTATAGCTTGGCATTTGATGGGCAATTCACAAATGGTTGTTGGATAAAGGACTGAGTAGATAAAGCACATATTAATGTATATGTGGCAAAGGGCTAAAAGCCATTCCATCTCTATGACAAAGATTCTGTAGTTGTTAGTTTGTCACCCAAATAATACTGGAATAAATTTACATGCAAAACATTGTTCTAGTTAGATAGGTGTCCTTCAGTAGCATATCATATGTTGTACTGTAGAGTCCCCATCTAGGGTTTTTTAAAGACATAACCTTCAAGGTATTTCTACACTGGCATAGAACTTTCCAAAGGCAAATTATCTGCATAAGAAACTTTTCTGCTTGGTTGATTCCAGGATTATTCAGGTAATTTTCTTCCATAAAGGAAAGAAAAAGGTATTTCCTTTGTGCCTGGTGATTCGTGTTTTCCCAAAGGGGAAGAATAATATTATTTAACACTTTGGCTGTAGAATGTCATGAGACAAGAGGAGATTAAGTGAAGGGAGGTGCGAGAGGATGGTGAGAAAAACTCAGTCCTCAAAGGAATAAATCTTCTCTCCACAAGTCCAGATCCATTACCTGACTAACATTACTTCTCAGTTATTTCCTTTGACATATTGCGGGTTTCCAACCATTGCAATAAAACATAGTATTTTAGAAAATATGTCCTTTTGTTGTTCTCAGAAAGAAAGCAGTGAGGGCAAAACAAAGCTATAAAATAAAGCAAACATTTTATGGAACTTATATGTGATTTCATCTATTAAACATATTTAAGCTAACCTTCACATTTTTACAGATGAGAAAATTGAGTTCAGAATGGTTTTGCTCCCATCTTTCATTCATTGCATATATACAATTTAAGTAAAATTTGGAGCCAAATTTTACAGTTTGGTAAAGTAGGATTCAACTGAAGCCTAATTCTAAAGCATAATCACTTTGTATTATGCCATATTCCTCTCAAAGAAAAGTAACAAGAAGAGAAATGCAAATATATTAGAGTTTAGATAAGCTAAAATTTGTAGCTTGAATACTTATTTAAGAGTGGTTATCTCTGGGGGTGTCTGGGTGGCTCAGTAGGGTTAAGTGTCTGACTCTTGGTATTGGCTCAGGTCATGATCTCACAGTTGTGAGATGGACTCCTTCATAGAGCTCCATGCTGGCCATGGAGCCTGGTTAAGATTTTCTCTCTCAGGAGCGCCTGGGTGGCTCAGTGGGTTAAAGCCTCTGCCTTCGGCTCAGGTCATGATCTCAGGGTCCTGGGATTAAGCCCCACATCAGGCTCTCTGCTCAGCAGGGAGCCTGCTTCCCCCTCTCTCTCTGCCTGCCTCTCTGCCTACTTGTGAACTCTCTCTGTCAAACAAATAAAATCTTAAAAAAAAAAAAAAGATTCTCTCTCTCCCCCTCTCCCTCTGGCCCTCTTTCCACGGTCTCTATCTCCTAATAAATAAATTAATAACTTAAATTAAAAAAAAAGAGTGGTTATTTCTGGATGTATTTTAGGGGACTTTCCCCGTCACACTTTATATATTTCTTGGCTAATTTTCCTTTTGTTTTCTTTTTGTTTTTTAAATGAATGAATGTACTTCAGTAAAAAGAACATTAAAGAGATACTAAATTATGTGTGTAAAACTGAACTAGACTGGTAAAAAAAACTTAATGATTATCTAGTGTTGGTGAGAAATGCAGGGAGAAAAGAGTACACCATACACTGCTGATGTGTAATTTGAGATGAACTTTTTGGATGGTAATTTCTGCCAAATTGTATAATGAACTTACCTCTGACTCAATTTTACTTCTAGAAATCCTGCACAAATATTTGTACCAGTGCACAAAGATCTGCATGTATGTTCACTGCACCACTGTTTGTAACCAAAGGAGGTGGTGGGGGGAAGAGAGAAGGGGAAGGTTGGGGATGGAGAGACGAAAGGAAAGAAGAAGATAGAGCCTAAACTCATTAACAGGGGACTGATAAAATAACATACAGTAAAACCATATCATAGACTATAATGTGATCATTAGAAAGAATAATGAACATCTATGTGCAATGCCATAAGAGCATGTATTTGTACTAAGAATATATGTATAGATACTGATGCGGAAATTAATATAAAATATAAGTGAAGAAAGGAAGTTAGACTATGTATGTGATACCATTATATCTTCTTAAAGTATAAATATAAGGTCTAGATACATAAAGATATATATGAGCAGTAGTGTAAAATTACAAAGATTTAGTGACCAAAAAAACTTAATAATTTTAATGTTGGTTATATTTTGAAATAATATTTGCATATATTGGATTCAATAAGAGAGATTTTTGTTGAATCTCATCTGCTTCTTTTTATTTGTTTAATGTGGCTATTAGAAAATTTAAAATCAGGGATGCCTAGGTGGCCCAATCGGTTGGGCATCCGACTCTTGGTTTCGGCTCGGGTCCTGATCTCAGGGTCGTGAGATCAGCCCTGTGCCAGGGTCCACGCTCAGCATGGAGTCGGCTTAAGACTCTCTCTCTCTCAAATAAATAAATCTTTTTTTTTAAGATTTTATTTATTTGACAGAGAGAGATCACAAGTAGGCAGAGAGGCAGGCAGAGAGAGGAGGAAGCAGGCTCGCTGCTGAGCAGAGAGCCCGATGCGGGGCTCGGTCCCAGGACACTGGGATCATGGCGTGAGCTGAAGGCAGAGGCTTAACCCACTGAGCCACCCAGATGGCTCACATTTTATCACTCTTGGACAGAATTGCTCTATATACTTAGATATTATTTTTAGCTTATTTTGCAGCAAGTTTCTATTTATTACTTTAATAATTTTAATAATGCTAAGCTGACATCAATAATTAATGCCTGTAATCTACAAATCAAATATTTATAATTCACTATAACCTGAGAAATTATATTACTTTTTCTAAGGAAATTATTTTAGTAAGTATAGGAAAGAAACACCTTTTATCACTGCTCTATTAACTCTTATAGTCACTTAAAGCTTTCAAACTTTCCACTGTCCTTATAAAGAAAATGTATACAAAACAAACATCAAGATGAACAGTAAGTTTATAAACTTTCTCTAGATAGCCATCAAAATAGTCTGACTATATAAGAATAGTCTCATTAACAATAGCTACTCAAACACTGCATAAATTCTGATCCACCATCAACTTTGCAAAGATGCAGGAAAGCAGAATAAAGAATTTTCTTTGAGATCTCTTTCCCCACTCCTTTTCAAAATACTTTTGCATTTGAATTCACTGCAATGTCAATCATACTTTAAGTTCTCTTCTAACTATTAAATGAAATAAATACCTAAAGTTCATGAACATGCCTCACACATTAGCAAAAGATTAATAAATGTTCATGATTTAGGATATTAGCCTTATCTTCACCTTACAAATGGGCTATATTCTAAAAAGTTCATTAGTAAATCAACTGTTTAGAACCCTGCATGTATTCTCATACATACATATACACGTACATATATCCGCACACATACATAGACATTCACAAGCATATAAACATAAATATATGTATATATAATTTAAAATAATAAAGTAATGCATATTTACATATAAAAGTACTCTTTCAAGGTCAAGATATGTACGCCAAGAGTACATTTCTGCTCTCTGGTATAAGAGAGGCTCTCTTGAGAGTCCGGGCGGAGGGTCAGGGGGACTGGGAAGGAAAAAATGAAACAAGATGGGACTGGGGAGGAAGACAAACCTTAAGAGACTCTTAATCTCAGGAAACAAACTGAGGGCTGCTGGGGGGTGGGGCAGAGGGATAGGGTGGCTGGGTTATGGACATTGGGGAAGGTGAGTGCTGTGAATTGTGTAAGACTGATGATTCACAGATCTGTACCCCTGAAACAAATAATACATTATATGTTAATTAAAAAAAAGAGGGGCTCTCTTTCCAATTTTCTAAAGCACTCAAGACACTCTTAAGCATTTAGTAATCACTTGACAAATTTTGGTTAATATAATTGTCTATGTTCATTCCAGATTTTTTTTTGTTCTGGGGATTTTTGTATAAAAAGGAGAAAACATAAGAAAATATGGTAATAATATATCGTCTCATATTTAGAGGGCTTTATAGAAAAATGCTAGACTTACAATTTAGCACGAAAGGACTGAATTAGGTACAATTCGTATAAATCAAGATAACTTAGTTAGCCTCAGTGTAAGAACATTCTAATATCAAACTGTTGAACACTGTTGTGGTTTTTAGGAAGTCTTCTTTGAGAAGTATGGAATTCATTCCTGGAATATCAGAAGGCTACGTACCTGGACCATATTATTTTGCTCCCATCTTTCATTCAGAGTTACCTTAATTAAACTGATTAGGGGTTGAGGTCTCAAATTTTTGAGGAATGGCCACTATAGTGAGCCGACCTTAAGGAATAACTCCATCTGCTATAGAACTAGAATTTTGTAATCAGGAATAATGTGAAGCCCCCCGTGAGGAATTTCTAAGTGAAGTGTTAGGTAATGCCTCTTTTCCTGAGGAATCAGGGTTATTTCTTCCTAAAAATAAAAAAAGTGGACACTGGCTTTTTCAACTGACCACTAGAAAGCTTCGTGTGAGGTTCAACTACAGAACTTAGTAGGCTTCATGGCCTGTTTTTTTTTTTTTTCACCTATATCTTAACTTCCTACTCATAGGCTGTTTATTTTCAAGGTTCAGATTCTCACTAAATGTTAAAAGCACAAAAATATATTTATAAATTGCCTCATATCTTTTATGAATCAATGTAGAGGAAGAATAAATATATAATTAACCTTTTCTCTATTGAATCACATAATTAATTCCTCCTGAGTCTCTATGTTAAAATACGTATGTAAGAGAGGGGCACCTGGGTGGCTCAGTTGGTTAAGCATTTGCCTTCAACTCAGGTCATGGTCCCCTGGTCCTGGGATTGAGCCCCGTGTCAAGCTCCCCGCTCAGTGGGGAGCCTGCTTCTCCCTTTCCCTCTGCCCCCCACTCATGCTCTCTCTCTCTCTCTATCTCAAATAAATAAAATCTTTTTAAAAATATCTATGTAAGAGAGATACAACTTACTGCTTGAACACATAGAAATATAGCAATCTATATGTAGAAGAAAGCTAAGGACTGTTAATGATTAGATGTTCTTGGTATGAAGTGTTTGATTTTTGTATTTACATTTTTTGACTTATTGCCAAGAAGTTAAAGACAACCCCATGTGGAATACTGAATATACAAAACATTCTCCATTATTCCTTTTCAAACAGGTATAGTATAGATACTCCAATTTGTTCATTTAAGATCCATGACTGGATGGTGGCCACCTGCGTGGCTCAGTCAGTTAAGTGTCTGCCTTCAGCTCAGGTCATGATCCCAGGGTCCTGGGATAGAGCCCCACGTGGGGCTCCCTGCTCAGCAGGGAGTCTGCTTTTCCCCTCTCTCTGCACCTACACCCTGCTTGCGCTCTCAAATAAATAAATAAAATCTTTAAAAAAATAATACCCATGACCAAATCATCTTTTTTTTGCCATATAAATATTATTTTTCATGAGCAGAGCACTTACACAACACTTGTACCTACTAAACCAGGGTTTTATGTGAATGATCTCAGAGAGCACCGGAAACCCCAGGTTTCTTTTCCATCCTCCAGTGTCTTTAGAAGGCAATTTCTAAACTACCATTTCTACCATCACCCTTTGAATCTCAGCAAATTGTTCATAAGAGCTGCATCAAGGCAGTCTGCCATCAATTATGTTCACAATAGTGGCTCAATCATATATGCACTATCACTGATTATTCTAAAGAAATACTACATTTCAGAGAATTAACTCTAGATGAAATCATCACATGTACCAGATTATTTATAGAAAAATAAAATTTCATATGTGGAAGTTTTCATTCAGATCTTTCAGAATATTTTATGTCTATAACAGTAAGGACATAAAGCACAAATTAAAACAATTATAAAGTATTTGATTATCTATTTCCTAGAATGACAACTGACGTACAACATTCAGACTTAAAATACCCCTCGCAGTTCATATTTATTTATCCCATTAAAAAGTGAACTTTAAAAAATTGTAAGTTCAATTTTTAAACTTTTTTTACTGTATAATTTTATTTTATTTTTTAAAGATTTTATTTATTTGACAGAGAAAGAGAGAGAAAACAAGCAGGGGGGGCATCAGGCAGAGGGAGGGAGAAGCAGGCTCCCTGCTAAGCAGAGAGCCTGACACAGGTCTGAGGGCTTGATCCCAGGACCCTGGGTTGACAACCTGAGCCAAAAGCAGAGGCTTAACCTACTGAGCCACCCAGGAGCCCCATTTACTGTGTAATTTTAAAAAGTCTTTGCCCATTGAAGTTTGCCATTTATTCTTATGGCTTAGTTTTTTGTTTTTGTTTTTTTTTAACTTCTTTTGGTTATATACGCTTTTTATTTTGGAAGAGATTACTCCAACTGTTATACATTTCTTCTACTAGATAATTCTATATTACACTGTATCCCAATGATAAGTTCCTTTCATTCAAACTGGTACTTATTTTCTTAAGCAATTCTTATTTGGCATTTTTGGCCGAATTTCAATAGCTTTGTGGCTTGTAGCACTTTTCTAAAATTTTCATTATTTCTAGTTCAATTTGAAACCAGCCTGAATCACTTTTTCAGTATTAACCTGTTGCAATTCCCTGCATGGTAAATCAAACTACCTTTTAATATTTAGTATTGTTCATTTTCAAAAACTTAATAACTACTAGGTTTACTGAAGAGTTAGATTCCATTAGTAGATTACTTCACAAATACATCAGTCAGTTCTTCTCAGACTTTAATCTGTTCTCTTTACAGCATTTAATGCTATGTAAAGTAGATTAATGAAATTATGTACGTTTTTTAAAGCAAATTACTGAACCAATAATTAAATTGTTTAAAATCTACCAAAACTCAGTTGCCTAGGTGGCTGAGTGGGTTAAGTGTCTGCCTTGGCTCAGGTCATGATCCCAAGAGTGCTGGGATTGAGTCCCTCATCGAGCTCTCTGCTTCGCAGGGAGTTTGCTTCTCCTTCTGTCCTTCCTCCCATTTGTTCTCTCAATCTCTATAATAAGTGAGTAAAATGAGTCTTTAAAAAAATAAAAATAAATTAAAAAACAAAACCTACCAAAACTCATACTGAATTATGAGGTGAACACTAGCCTATTGCTTCAAACACAGTTCTCAACCTAGAATGCAGATAGATATACACAAGTATCTGCAAATATCTCATCAACATTAGCAGTACGCAGAACAAAAAAGGATAAAACTGGGCAAATTATTCTGAAATTACATCATTATAGTTACTTCTTCTAAAATGTATATAGTAGGGGTGCCTGGGTGGCTCAGTGGGTTAAAGCCTCTGCCTTCGGCTCAGGTCATGATCTCAGGGTCCCGGGATCGAACCCCGCATCAGGCTCTCTGCTCAGCGGGGAGCCTGCTTCCCCCTCTCCCTCTGCCTGCCTCTCTGCCTACTTGTGATCTGTCAAATAAGTAAATAAAATCTTAAAAAAAAAAAAAAGTTAAAAAAATAAAAATAAAAAAATAAAATGTATATAGTAAAACTCTAATAATAAATGCAACAAATAATTTATTAAAATGTCAAAAATTGGAATTTCTCCTTCAAGTGATGGCAACAAATAGCCCAATTATACTCAAGTTAGGTGTAAAGACTCATACCTTCCTTGATAATTACAATTCAATTTGTAAATGTAAGGTGATATACATCTTTAATGGGACTTGCTGAGAGAAAGATTTTACATTAAATTCACTGAGCCCCTTATGGAAAAATTGAGAGTATATGAGAAAAAAGTTATAAAATATGTATTTTTTAAAAAGCTATACATATGCCCTCTAATCAGGTATGTGTAGAGATATGGTTAAACCTTTAGAATGACTAGCTCCTTCCACAAAATAATAGAAATAAGGTTTTGCCTAAAATTCAAAGGATTTTTTCTTATAAAAGAGCTATTTAATGATATTCCAAAATATGTAAAAACATGTCAAAGATACTGTTCAATGGAAATGCTATTATATTCTAAAAAGTCTTAAACTTTCTATGTAGGCAAGACACACAAGTAAACTTGTTATTCAGAAATAAAAAATAGGGGTGCCTGGGTGGTTCAGTCAGTTAAGCAGCTGCCTTTGTTCAAGCATCGGGCTCCCTGCTCAGTGGGGAGCCTGTTTCTCCCTTCTGTTCACCCTGCTTGTGCTCTCTGTCAAATAAATAAAATCTTTAAAAAAAAAAAAAAAGAAAAAATATTTCAAAATTGCCATTGTTTCTGCTATCATGTATTTTATTACTCTAAAAAAATGTTTGAAAACACAAATATTTAAATTTCTAGCTCAAGTTCATAATCCCAGGGTGAGAGAATTATGACATACTAGTCAATTTTCATATATTTACATTCCTGATGTAGCCTAATGTTATTCTCTATCGAGACTGTAAAAACTAGTTGTACAGCTTGACTCTAGAAAGGCAAGATTCTAGTTGTTTTTTTAGGAATCAACTGGAGCTTATTATTATGATAATTTCAATAACAATATCATCTTTAACACCTACCATCTGTTCTCACATTGTATTTATAATCATCAATTTAAAATATATTCATTGGTCAGAAAACTATTTTCAACCTAAAGTATCAGAATCTTAAGAAAGAGTAACTCAAGATTTTTTAATAGGAGGTAAATTGCAAAAAGTTTGCATTTTGTGGAGAAAATATGAAAGGATGACTGCAAGGATGAGGTGAGGGGTATCAAGTTCTCTAGCCTCTTCTTGTTCTCTCAAGAAGAGAGTTTACCATTTCTCCTCAGCCAGTTCCTAGCTGCATTTCAGTGTACCATGGAGAGATGGACTGAAGAGAGGGAAGTATGGCAGGGAGGCATGCAAGTACTGCAAAAATCCTACCTCTGTTGTACCCCATTGGAAGAGGGAAAGAGAAATAATAAAGCCACATTAATCCAAGTATAAAATTATCATAAGAGATTCAAAATAATGAAATGAACATTTAAAACAAAAGGCCTTCATAACTAAAAAGAAATAAGAACCAAATTTCAGAAATTGATGGGAACCAGCAAAAAAAATTTTTTAAGATTTTATTTTTAAGTAATCTCTACACCCAACATGAGGATTGAACTTACAACCTCGAGATCAAGAGTCCCACACCCCACAGACTGAGCCAGCCAGGCATCCCAGCAAATTTTTTTAATTTTTTAAAACTTTTGTGTTTTATTTCTGTAACAGTTTTGTTACCTCTTTATAACCTCAAATTTTGCTTCAAAGAACTATTCTGACATGTTTCTTTATTCTTTCCCTACTGTATTTTAAAGTTACTTCCACAAAATAGGAATTTTACCAATCGAATTATTTCACAACTATTTTAAACCAATCGCAAATGTAGCAAGTGTCTCATTTCTAAAAGTCACTTACTTCTTGAATATCAAGCAGAAAGTTATATTTTCAAACATAGTATGTCTTTATTAGGAAATTTGGGACATATTAGAAATCTATTTGCTAGACAGAAAAGCAACAATTTAGAAAAACATTTCCCTTTAAGTACTGGCTAGATATATAAGGTTTCTCAACTTCTCTTAGGCCCCTTCCTCTGAGCTTCTCATAACAGCAAATCCCAAATCTGGAAAAGGCTTCTACTTCAGATTTTTTTTTTGCCAAATCTCTAGCCTTAAAGTCAACTAACACATCAGAGATTTTCAATAAATACCACATTTTTCACATTTTTGTCAGAAGCCAAGAGATCCTACTGAAACTTTTTGTCTAGGAAAATTTTCTATCTCTGCCAGAACCCATTTATTTATTAAGTTTTCAGTGCTAAATGTGATGTTTAAAATTACAAAAACCTAAACTATGAAAAAGGCAAGGTACCAAATCATATAAAACATGTTATCCCTAGTGTGTAAAATGGTCGTATGTTTCAAATTGTACAGACTATCCCAGGAAAAAAATAACAGGAAAAAAACAAAACAGTCTCTGAAAAGGGAAACTGAGAGGCTGGAGGAGAGGAATAGGAGGGCCAATCTCTTTTCACTGCATTCCCTTTGGTGGTATTTGCCCGCCTCCCCCCCCCTTGTGTGCCAGCATTGTTTTTAAGGAAAGCAAACTCAACAAAAAAACTTTCCTTAAAAATACATTTCCTGTGAAATCCAATTTAGTCAATAATATTTAAGAATCTACAGAGTATATATTTCCATACATAATTGGGACAGACAATAATCTGATGAAGTGAATTTGATGAAAAGCTTTAATGGAATATCAAGTGGACGGTTTTAATTTGTGTCTGTATATAAATGTACATATACATCCTCTAGACACCATCTGCACGTATCCAAACAGTGTTTCCAGCATGAAGGTATGTCATTTCTAGAATGAGACACAAATAATTGATAAAGAGAAATGTTAAAGATTGTGAATTTTTTTCGTAACTACTGACCTCCAGTGAAGGAGTAATATTCAGGGTATCAAGCTCCCCAACAGCCAGAAAGTGACTCTCTGCAGAGAGCCTCCAGATATGATAAAGAGTTTTTTACTTAAAAATGGGATCCTTCCATATGTAAATGAACCTGTAGCAGGACTCAATACAGCTGAAAAACAAAATAAGCAACAACTTGCAGTATAACCACTTGATGTGAAATGCTATCCTGTAGTTCTATAAAACAAATTACACTAGATGAAATGTATAACCTGAAAACAGACTAAATAATAACTGGAAAAATGTAATTATAAACACTTCTTCAATTTGGGTAACTAATCGACATGAACATTATGACAATAGGTTTCATTTGTGACACATGTTTGAACTTGAAAAATAAAATATAATGGTTCACACGGACTTCTGTATCCATAGATGCCACTGCACAAGTATTTTTACTTACCTTGTTGTCTCTGATAAAGTTTGAAATGTCTTTCTACTATTTTTTGTTTAAACTACTACAGGTAAACAATTCAATTTTAATTAAAACAAAATTTAAAAGCCAAACTGCAGTTTTCAGGGTTCCAACAATCACCTAAGTACATACATAAATGCTTCTTTGTGTGCCACCAATTTTTAAAAATTAATAGGCAATTCCACTTGCAGGTGAGGATGAAGACCTAGCCCAAGTGTTTCAAGTTCAGGAAAGACCTGTAAAAGTAGCATCATGTTAAAATTGTAGCAATACTAACCTTGCTAAGTCAATTAACTGACAACTGCAAACAATTCATGTAACTTTGCCTTTTGTTCCTTTAGCATTTTTAAATACTCCTCTACACACTTGCCTGGTTGACACTTTGTTCTCACAGATGACCATACTGGTCCCTTCCCACCCCCTCACCTCCCAGAGAGGGCCTATTCTTTGCAAAACTCTCCGATTAAAACAATAAGAGCAAAACTCTGGAAGACATTCAACCAAAGGGCTAAAACCAAACAGGAAAAGGAATTGATAACACTATTCTTGCCTTCGAGACATGTACTGTTAAATTAACCTGGAATGGTTTTCACACATTCTTTTCTTCTTTTTAAACAGTAAAATCTGGCTTAAGAAAGCTTTCTCCTTGTTTTTCTTTATCCTGCCCTGCCAGTATGCAGGAAAACTTAAAAAACTGTATTCTCATTCCCCATTTTCATTTTTCTTTTAACTGCAAGATTGTTTTCAAAATTTAGTCACTATGCTTTGCACACTTCTTTTGTTTTATTTGTCATGTTCAGCATTTGGTAGAGAGTTCACAATGTCCAAGTTCTTTGCAGGTAAATTTGTAAATTAATGAATGACAGTTTTTTAAAAATCAGTTTATCTATGGTTTTGTATTTTTCAAGAGAAACGATCTTTTTTACCTGGTTTCTGCATCCATTTCATATTCCTTGAACAAGTTATATATTTTCTGACAACAAAAAGACCCATTTTAAACAGCTAGAAATACTTAGGTTTTCGGGTTTTTTTCTTTCTCTTTTTGATCATGGTAGTGATAGGAGAATAAATCCTAAATTGAGTACTCACTTGAGAGAGAGATATGAGGAGGGAAAAGAGAAAAAAACAGGGAAGAAGGGAGGGAAGAAGAGAGGAAAAAAGCAGCAGCAAAAGAAAGAAAATTGTGAAGAACTTTACAGGTGTAAAATGAACATGAAACATCCTAACAAATAAAAACGTACCCTCTTTCCCTTATCCAACCTCCATCCCCACAGATTAAAAACAGAATACTTACAAGTTAGCATCTGTGTATTTGTGGGTATCTCTGTGTGCATGTTTTCTCTCTTCTTTGGATTTGGATACTTTGAGCTAATTTGGAAGCGCCCGTTTGGTTGCCCACAAAATGATGCTTAAGGGTCTAAAGATGCATAAATTGGAAGTCCTACAATGGCAGAAGATGGTTATTGTACCTCATCTCTTTATGCGCTCTTATGGTGGGACCCGAGAGCCTTTTCTTTCTTTTGCTTTTCTTTCTTTATTTTCTTTTTTCTTTCTTTTTTTTTTTAAACACTTTAGATGATGAAGCGAACGAGGAGCTGGTCGCTGTAGAGGACCAGGCAAGCCCTGTATAACCCCTCCAACTCGGCACCACATCCCTGCTCCCCAAGTATACTGGAATGTGCTACAAAGTCCCTTTAGGGAAACTCCGGTCTGGAAGGAAAGAAGCGTTGAGTCCTTGACGTCAAGCCCCGACGCCGACCTCGGAGTTTCTCTTTCTGGTGCTTGAGGATTGGGGTAACTGCTGGGGATGGAGGCAGGAAGGATGGAGAAAGCAGAGGGGGGTGATCTTCTCAAGAAACACCCAACTGCCCCCTTTACCTTTTTTGCCTCCATTACGGGGGGTGGGGGGGGGGTAGAGAAAAAGATGTCAATGACCATTGTTTGCTCGTTTGGGATGTTGCTCCGCCCCCCGAGTCTGTCGTAAACCTGGCGGCGGACTAAAATAAACCCCAGATCCCGCGGCTGGGGGGCTCGCCGCGCCTCCGACTCCTCGTCACAGGCGCTGCCGCCGCAGCCGGGGTGGCGGCGACGAGTGGCCGCCGCGTCCCGCCCGCGCCCGCCCCGGGCCCCCCTACCTGGCCGTTCGCCGAGCCATGTCGTTGAGCCCCAAGCACACGACGCCCTTCTCCGTGTCCGACATCCTGAGCCCCATCGAGGAGACCTACAAGAAGTTCGGCGGCGCCATGGACGGCGCGCCGCCCGGCCTGGGGGCGCCCCTGGGGGCCGCGGCCGCCGCCGCCTACCGTGCGCCGCCGCTCGGCCCCTCCTCGCAGGCGGCGGCCGTGGCGGGCATGCAGCCGCCCCACGCCATGGCGGGCCACAATGCGGCGGCCGCGGCGGCCGCAGCGGCGGCGGCGGCCGCGGCGGCCGCCACCTACCACATGCCGCCAGGCGTCTCGCAGTTCCCGCACGGCGCCATGGGCGGCTACTGCAACGGCGGCCTGGGCAACGTGGGCGAGCTGCCCGCCTACACGGACGGCATGCGGGGCAGTGCGGCCGCCGCGGCCACCGGCTGGTACGGCGCCAACCCGGATCCGCGCTACTCGTCAAGTGAGCGGGGCGGGCAGCGCGGGACTGAGGGCAGGCGGACGACGCGGGCTTTGCCCATCACAGCCCGCTGCGCGCGCGGAGCCTAGGGTCCCGGGTTCCCGCCCCGGGCGCGCGGAGAGTCCTGGGACCCGGCCCCGGCGCGCGGGGCGTCCTGGGACCCAGCCGGGGACGCGCGGTGGGTGCCGGGCTCCTGGGCGCGCGGAGGGCGCCGGGACCGGGCTGGGGGCGCGCGGGGGGTCCTGGGACCCGGCCCGGGGCGCGTGGGGGGCGCTGGGCCCCTGGGCGCGCGGAGGGTGCTGGGACCCAGCCGCGGTCCCACCGGCGTCGCGGCCCGCGCGATGTGAAGAGCGTGGGGCGGCGGCGGGAGCAGGATCACTGCACGCCTGGTGCTCACCCGGCTTCTTCCCTTGGGGCCCTCCCCAGTCTCCAGGTTCATGGGGCCATCGGCGGGCGTGAACGTAGCCGGCATGGGGTCGCTGACGGGCATCGCGGACGCCGCCAAGACGCTGGCGCCGTTGCATGCGGCTGCGGCGGCGCCGCGAAGGAAGCGCCGCGTGCTCTTCTCGCAGGCACAGGTCTACGAGCTGGAGCGTCGCTTCAAGCAGCAGAAGTACCTATCGGCTCCCGAGCGCGAGCACCTGGCCAGCATGATCCACCTGACGCCCACGCAGGTCAAGATCTGGTTTCAGAACCACCGCTACAAGATGAAGCGGCAGGCCAAGGACAAGGCGGCGCAGCAGCTGCAGCAGGAGGGTGGCCTGGGCCCGCCGCCACCTCCGCCGCCGTCCCCGCGTCGCGTGGCGGTGCCTGTGCTAGTCAAGGACGGCAAGCCGTGCCAGAACGGCGCCAGCACTCCAACACCCAGCCAGGCCGGCCCGCAGCCGCCGGCCCCGACGCCGGCGCCTGAGCTCGAGGAGCTGTCGCCCAGCCCGCCGGCGCTGCATGGCCCGGGGGGCGGCCTGGCGGCCCTGGACGCAACCTCGGGGGACTACGGCGGCGGGGTGCTCGGTGCCAACCTGCTCTATGGCAGGACGTGGTGACCGCGCGGGCGCCCCGAGGCGGGATCCTGCCTGCGGCGCGGAGGCTGTGTAAGAAACTTCGAGAACGGATGGGGGAAACACACCGAAGCGGGCTCCTGCGTACACGGCTATCAGAAACTAATGAACGGGTCTTGGAGAGGGGCAGCCTCTGAACCTCTTTGCAGGGGGTGGGGAACAGCGACAGCCCGGAGTTGAATAATGCGACGCCAGGAGGCTGTGAGGTGGTGATTTGCTCCTTCAGAAGTTCCTAAATATTCGAAAAGCTGGCTGAGTCCACATCCACCACGTTCCTAACCAAAGCTCTCAAGAGTTTTTAAAAGTTGGAAACTTTGTTGGTGTTTGTAGCTCTAAAAACCAACCCAGCTTTAATAACGAATCCTTTTTTGGAGTGGAACTTGAGAGATTAATTTTCAAAGGCCTCCCCCTTAAGTGCAATTTCATTAATGTTTGATTGAAAGTACATTGTAGCTCAAGGTGGATCATGCACATAGCAACATTATCGCAGGGGAATTATTGCCATTTAGGTAATAGAGAAATGGAATAAAAATAATCAAAACTGCTTATATGGATTGATAAAGGTTTTTAAGTTTAATGGCGATTTTAAAATGTTTTGATCATTATTTGGCAAATGTGTGTTTCTATATTACTCTAAAAGGATATTTCTTATCGTAAGATGCAGCTTATAAGAAGGAAGGATTGTAAAGTACTTCTTATGTGGAATCTGGTCTCCCAAAATCAACTGATAAAATAAATGCACGCTGTCTTTCCGTAGACCTATTATTTGCTCTAAGTTATTTGCTTGTCTGAATTTGAATACCTTCATAAAATACTAGAACAAGCAAGCGAATTTGCTAAAATTGACATCAATCTATATATTTCAAAGCATGTCAACAAGGGAGAGAATAAGATAACTTATTGAATTGTAATCAGAATGTAAAGAGTAAGAATTATAATTTTCCCATTAATAGGGGTTGCACACCGATTTTGTTGGTGTTTTATTGTGCAAATAATGTATTCACTCTTTAATATGCCAATTTATATTTCTTATGTTTCAAATGGATATTTAAATATAACTTAAAAGAATCTTAAGTGCTTTTTTGGTTAAAGTCAAGTGGTCATTTCTTTTTAAATAAGTTGTATAGGTCTTATTTTGGTTTGGCTTTTTATATTTTTTCACGTGTTGGCATGACATGGCACCGGGGCTCAGTTTACTCATAATTTAAATAACTGGTATTGGAGTAAAAATACCAAAAGCAAGCTGAAGAATGTTAGCTTATAAAATGAATGAAAATTGAAGACCTAACATGAATAAAGCATGATTTATAAATGATCACAGTTACCAGAGACCCTAAAACTCTTACACATTTGAAGTTTTAGAATTAGTTTGAGACTGAAACATTTCATTTCACTTCATTGTTTGGGTGTTTTTCTGAATGTACAAAGTGAATCCTTCAGAAGGTGTTTTAGAAATTAAACTTGTACTTTTTCTAAACTGTATTTTACATAATAATAATAAAACTCCAGTCCCTTTCACAGAGGGAAAAAACAACCACTGAACAAGCAAGGAGATCAGCTTTATCAACGGTATGTGAATGCATTTTTGGAAAATTAGTTTTTGGAAAAACTAATTTTTTAAAAACATAAAAGGAAATAATTTGAGCAGAGGAAATAGTATAAAAATGGTGCAATACACCTACAGAAAATTCTCCCAATTGGGGTTTTTGTATGTTGATAGAATTGACTTTCGAAATTTTTGCCAAGCTGGTGTAATTATTACTGATGTGTCAAATTTCAAAATGCTTGTTTATATTGATTTGATTTCCTCATAGCAGTACCAGAATTCTGATATTTTACTTCTAGAAAATATGTTCCAAAAGTCCACATGGTTTACAATATGTATATATTGCTATATACAACCCAATACTTACCAATAATAGCTTATGGACTAAAGGCTCCAAGTAACATGTTTAAAGAAAACAATCTTCATGGACAGTTTTTCCCTTGATAATTTATTTCTGGAACAAAGAGTCTCTTAGACTAAGTGAACTCTGTATCCAAAAGATCATTAAGAAAAAACAGCCTTCTTTATACAGTATTTTCTAAAAGTGTATTTGCTGTAGGCATATCTTTTTCCTTTTAGTATTCCTTAAGTAGTAAAGGAACCACTGCCAGAAGTAATCGCTGCAGATGTCTTAACATTCTACACCCAGAAACGCACTGAGTTTATGTGTGTACGTTCTGAAATTAGGATAAGGTTTGGTTCTTGAAACGTTGAATTAGAAAATGTTTTTACTATAGAATTCTGCATTCTGATTAATGCAAAGCAAGAGCTTTTTTTCTTCTCTTGCAATTAGTGCTTTGCAGATCTTTCATAAAAACACAAACGGCCAGACTAGGTGAAACTCATTAACTGAAGAGGAGGATAAGTGTCTTCACAACAAAGAGGGAGGGCTGAGGCAGGGTCTGAGTGGAACAAAGCCCTCTCAAAGTTTAGCAGAGGCCAGAGCAAAACTCGGTTCCAGAAATGATAACTGTAGATGTGACATTTTCCTAAATGTTTTGGGGTTGCACAACAAACTTATTTTTTCCAGTTGAGGCACAGAAACAAAAACCCAGAATCAAAGTTGCAGAGAGGAACAGCAGGGATTGCAGGTACTTTTCTGTAATCTGCATTGGGATATGAATTGAAACTTTGAGTGTGTGGCAGTGTGTAATGTTGAAGGCACAGGAATGGCGTTTTGTATAGAAAGCATGGAGGGTGTAACCCAGTTGTTTTCTATTTAAGGCTTTGCTTAGAATTAAAACCTAATGGTCAAAACAAGTAGTCAATCAGACTTATCAACACAGATGTTGTGTCCAAACTCCATTCTGCTATCGATTGTTTACTTTCAATTTAAAGCAAATCAGAAACTATCCTGTTCACTACATGCAAGCACCTTCCAAAGAATGGCTTTGTTAGCTGCATTGAATACTGATGATTTAAAAGACTTTTGGAGTAAATTTGTGAACCACAATCACATAAAGACCCATGGACTGGGTTTTAAGATATGAATTTGTGCATAAATAATGCATTATGTAGTGGCCATACAAATTTCAGATGTTCAAAGCATGAATGATATTGCCCAACCGTTTAACACAACAGTAACTTGTGTGGATAAACCCCTGTATGTTGACAATTTCGGTCCAGTTTTTTAAAATGCTGCTACTCGCCATGCCCAGACCCAATAAGACAGGGAATTAGGATACAACTTATTTAAAAAAAAAAAAAAATTAGATAGCTTTTTACTGCTAGTGAGAATGGGTGAGCATCTGGAGAAGATTCAGAGAAAATGGCAGACAGGCGCTGCATCCACATTCCATCAGGAATTTCCTCTCCCTAGTAAATATTGAGAAAACTTTGTGATTTCAATATCACTTTTATTTTATTATTTTTAAGTTGGGGGGTAGTGGAAGCTTCTGGGAAAGTTTTTTGGTTTCATTGTTTTTGCTTTAGATGTTTACCTGCAATTCAATAAAATGTGTACACGAAATTGAATGAAATGCCTTTTATTTTTTTAATCCCTTGTATCCTCTATTTCAGTCATTGTTTAGGTAACTTCTAATAAAGTTTTAACCACTGACATTGCCTAACTCTAAGTTGTGCTAACTATTTTGCAGTAGTTAATAGCTCTATTCCCATTTGACATACAAAAATCAAAGCATGTTTTCTTTTGGCCCTCATTCCATAAATACGAAATCCAGAAACACCCCAAGCGGTTAACTTTACCCTGAGTGAAGGAAAAACATATCGAGAACGGGCTGTTTGTTATTTTATTGTTTGTTGACTTTTTACCTGATTAGAAATGGCAGGGCAGTCGATCTCCAGGAATAGTCTGGCGGGATCTCAGCTCCCCGACCCTCTGGAGCGATCCGGAAGAGGCGTCGGACTAGCCAGACGGAGCCTGACAGCTATCAGCGGTCCGGGAATGAGGAGTCTTAGTTGACTCTTATGAGAATGTCTAAACTTTAGATTTCTAAGCTTAGCTAAATACGGTTAGGCTCAGACTTAGAACTTAAAACTGCAGCCTCGGAAGGGAGATCTCCGCTATCCTCTTACAGGTTCGGTGTTTGCATTTCGTGCAGGGAGTCGAGACGGTAAAACGAGCAGGTGAAAAAGCTGCGGCGCCACTTCCAGGAACCGAGGGCCGCTGCTGCAACGGTTCACTTTGGAACTGGCGGCGGCCGAGACACACAAACCACACTGCCGGTCGGGGGTTTGAACTTTCCTGTGCCCGCACTGCTGGACACCAGCGGCTCGCAGGGCTCCCGAGCCGGCGAGCAGCTGGACACGGGCCGCGGCGCGGAGCGCTGACCAGCGGAGCAGCCGGCGCCGGAAGGAGTGGGTGGACCGGGTGCCCTTTCCCGCCCCGCCAGCGCACCTGCGCGCGGGTTTGGGATCTTGCTTCTGAGCAGCCTCCCGTCTGTCCCCGCCGCGCCAGGCCAGCGGCTCCCGGATGCCGCCACCGTCCCGCCCGGCAGCGATGTTACCACGCCCCGAGGCCCTCGACTCAGTAGGAGGGCGTCCGACCTCCAACGCGCCCGTGGAAAACCGGAGCTCGGAACCCTCAGCCCCACCTCGGCCGGCCCAGACGTCCCATGCCCTGGGACGAAAATTAACCATAGCTCATTACACCCAATTTGCCTGTGTAACGCCAAATGGCAATCTAATAGTTTGTGGATGGCTTTGTTATTTTAACGTGCATTACCTCATTTGATCCTTAAAGGGAAGACAACTGCTCATTAAGGGCCCTTAGCGCCACAATAAAGTCACTGTTGCATGTTCTAAGATTAAGCATCTTTAATACGAAACCCTGAAAACCTGTGTCCTACTTAAAGATAGTATGAGTGGTTATTTAATTGGGCCTATTAACTATTTTTATAACCGAATATGGAGGGAATGCTTATAGCTTTAAATATTCCTTTGGAAGTTCTAAAAAGCATTCACTTGTTGAAATAATAGGGCTTTTTCTGGCAGATTCAGACGGGGGGCCGGGGGAAACAAGTTGGAAGGAGAGGGAGGAGTAATGAGCAAGAGGAGGGAGCAAGGATGAAGGAACGGAGCAGGCCTGTGAGGGTTCAGCTAGTGGGCAGGTGTCCTCCAGGATACCCCCCACCCCCACCCCCAGAGGGAATCTAGCTGGCACAGCTTTTCCATCAGGCTTTTTGCTTAGATGTCTTCAAAATACTGTAAACATTCATTTTCAAATTTAATTTGTTTTTAACAGTTACATGTAATTGTGTATAGGCCAAGCAAAAACAATTATTTTATACACACTCATGATAGCTAAAAATTAAAACTAAAAATCTGAGAAAATATAGGTTTTGTGGAAGTGTGGGTTTGGGGTACCTATGAAGCTATAGAGAGTAAGACATTTATATGGGCTCCTCTGGAATATGAAATACTTGATTTAGGTGGCTATTCATTTGTAGTACTTGGAAGATAGAGAAATTTAAAAGAAGGTGTTGGGGCGCCTGGGTGGCTCAGTGGGTTAAGCCTCTGCCTTTGGCTCAGGTCATGATCTCAGGGTCCTGGGATCAAGCTGCCCGCATGAAGCCCCTGCATGGAGCACGACATTGGCCCTCTGCTCAGCGGGGAGCCTGCTTCCCCTTCTCCCTCTGCCTGCCTCTCTGCCTACTTGTGATCGCTTTTTCTGTCAAATAAATAAAATATTTAAAAATAAGCAAATAAAAGATATTATCACTTTAACATATTGTGAAGGTTATAATGGTTGTGTTAATTCCCAGCAGAGAGGCTTTGTCTCAACAATGAAGGGCCCTCCTCTATTTACCCATCACCAGCAAAGAACTCAACAGCTTCAAAATACCTTATTTAAGATTAAGGTGGCCTTTTCTCTGCATAGGCTAAGATTAACAAGTTTGCCTTAGTTGAAATATTAAGTAAAAATGTCCTAAATCAGAAGGTCAAAGAAAAACCTTATTCTACAATCTTAGGCTAGAATAGGCAAATGGAAACAAAGCAGCAAGTCTTTACACATGTGTGTAAATTTGTTTGGCAAACAAATGAAAGTGCATATGGAAGTGCCATGTGTGAACAAGAATAAATTTAAGGAGTAACAGTGTGCTGACTAGCAGGAAAAAAAAATGAGTACAAACAAATTATTAAAAAATAATGCAAAAAAATATGCTAAGGAGCACAGACTAGCTACAAATTAAACTTTTCATCTTTTCTTAAAGATGTAAAACAAGTCTTTAAAACTGGAGCAAAAGTCTATATGAAACTTATAAAACGTAAATAACTTACCTTTTTTTTTTTTTTTTTTTTTAATTTATTTGACAGAGACAGAGATCACAAGCAGGCAGAGAGAGGGGGGGAAGCAGGCTCCCTGTTGAGCAGAGAGCCTGATGCGGGCCCCGATCCCAGGACCCTGAGATCACGACCTGAGCCAAAGGCAAAGGCTTTAACCCACTGAGCCACCCAGGCGCCCCAATGACTTATACTTACAGAGATTGTATAGTTAGCCAAGTCAGTAGCTGAAATACTAACATACGAGTTTGTCGGGTTGTCTTCCTTCTTCATTGATTTTCTTTTGACATCTAATTGTAGAAATGATTGTTTTCTTAAAAAATAACTTAGAACAACACATGGCCAAGATTTTCAATGTTGAAATTCTATAATGACACAAGACACCAGAGTTTTCAGTTTTGTTTTTCTTTTTTACTAAAGTCCAGAAATTTCCATAAGACAAGTACATTAATGAAATGTTTCCAAAGAAATACTGAACAATATATACTCTAGTTAGCTGAGGGTTCCAGCTCAAGAGTTCATACCTAATTCTTGTGCATTAAAAATCGGCATGGATCTTAGATGATCTAGAATATACTGTGTTTTAAA
>CM052885.1:81630211-81698548 GCA_028534135.1 Potos flavus
ATTACTGCCAACATTCGATTTTCTTTTTTTTAAATATTTTAAAAAACTTTTAATTCCGGTATAGTTAACACACAGTGTTAGTTTTAGGTGTACAACACAGTGATTCAACAATTCCATACATCACCTGGTGCTCATCATGACAAGTGAGCGCCTTAATCCCCATCACCTATTTCACCCATCCTCCACCCACTTCCCCTCTGGTAACCAGCAGTTTGTCCTCTATGGTTAAGACTCTGTTTTTTGGTTTTTGTCTATGACAATAATATTCTTAAGTTTCGGGACGCCTGGGTGGCTCAGTCGGTTAAGCGTCTGCCTTCAGCTCAGGTCATGATCCCAGCGTCCTGGAATCAAGTCCCACAGCAGGCTCCTTGCTCAGCAGGGAGCCTGTTTCTCCTCCTCCCTCTGCCTGCCACTCCCTCTGCTTGTGTGTTCCTGCGCGCGCGCGCTCTCTCTCTCTCCAACAAATGAATAAATAAAATCTTTTTTAAAAAATATTCTTTCTTGGAACACTGAAAAAATAAAATTAAAAAAATATTCTTAAGTTTCTAAATTTCCATTTTGGAAAGCAGCTTGCAATGTGAAGTTAACTACCACCAATTTGGATATTTTAAATTTATATATATGGCAGTTTTTAAAGATTTTCCATGACTGACTAAGCTTAATGACCATAAGTTAAAAACTAAATTGCCGCCTTTGATATGGCCAGAAAAGAGAAGCCCTCACTGGCAAGAATTACATGCACAACAGGGCAGAACTCAAGCAATGAAGAGAACTCAAATACTCTGTTTACCATTCACTCAGTTTGCATTGGCTTGTCTATGTGAGGGGAGGCAAGGGCGGGGCAGTTTCTGTTGTATTTTTTTTTTAAAGATTTATTTTTGAGAGAGAGAGAGAGCATGAGTGAAGGAGGGGAGGGACAGAGAGAGGGAGAAAGATATCTCAAGCAAACTCCCTGCTGAGCATGAGCCCGAGGCAGGGCTCCATCCCACAACCCTGAGATCATGACCTGAGCCGAAATCAAGGATGCTTAACCGAATGAGCCACCCAGGTGCCCCTTGTTGTATTTTTAAATGAAATGAACATATGCAGTATAGATAATACCTCAAAGTAGGAAATAATTCAAGAAATGGTGTATTTTAGCAAAAAAAAGTACACTCAACATTTTCTTTTCTAGTAGGGTTCTCAACCAGACACATAGAATAGTGCAGTGGGCAAGTACTAAACTAATAATAAGGATCTGGGGTGCCTGGGTGGCTCAGTAGGTTAAGTATCTGCCTTCAGCTCAGGTCATGATCCTGGGGGTCCTGGGCCCAAGCCCTGGGTTAGGCTCCCTGTTCAGGGGGGAGCCTGCTTCTCCCTCTCCCTGCTGCTCCCCCTGCTTGTGCTCTGTGTCAAATAAATTTAAAAAATCTTAAAAAAAAAAAATCAGTAAAACTGGTTCCAGTAAGAATTCTACTTACTAGTTGTGACATCTCAGCAAAGTCAAAGTGACTACAAGTTTATATTTTCTCCTCTACGCCTTGTGAAGTCAGAATGGTTAGACACACTTGTCAGTCTGTTATCTGCTAACAGGCGAATGGACAAATTTCAGATGGTTGAATTCAAACTTTGTTTTCTTTATGAATATAATGCTTCTTAAATGTCATGGTCTAAGACAGGATTCTCTTATGCTCACATTTATTTTCTGCTTTAAGGTAGGATTTCAAATTTCTGACTAAAACTAAACCAAAAACGATGCTCCACAAAACTTGTCCCTAACCTGCTGGGTTCACAAAGACAGTCAAGATAATACAAGTACTTGGCTAGGGCAGAAGAACAAAAACCTGATGGAAATCAGGACAATGGTGGATGATCTTAGGAAACCTTTTAGTGTCTAGATGGAAGGAAAGCTGCTGGAAATGAAGAAAGAATGTCTCGAAAGTAGAAGGAGATCCTTTACTTCCTCTAAGTCCCTACAGCTTTACTACAATATTATGTTCACATAAGCATTCTGACGATTCTGTTCATTCAAGTGAAAGTTTCCTAGTAAAGAATGGTACAGAAGAGAAATGTATGGAAACTGCCCAACTGCTGTGTGCCTAGGTTTCCTCATCTGTAAAAACGACATCTACTTCAGAGGCTTGTAGGAGGAATAAATGAAGTCATGTTTCTTTTTTTTTTTTAAAGATTTTATTTATTTATTTGCCAGAGAGAGAGATCACAAGTAGACAGAAAGGTAGACAGAGAGAGAGGGGGAAGCAGGCTCCCTGCTGAGCAGAAAGCCCAATGCGGGGCTCGATCCCAGGACCCTGAGATCATGACCTGAGCCGAAGGCAGAGGCTTTAACCCACTGAGCCACCCAGGCGCCCCTGAAGTCATGTTTCTAAAGGCATGTTCACTCACAGTGCTGACACGTCATAGGCAGACTGTAAATGTCTGTGATTATTAACAATACAGGAAAGAAGCAAGCAACAAAGTAGGGAAACTGAAAATCAAACTCAACAAACTTAATGCAGAAAGACAGTTATTTAAAATGAGATCAGTTCCAATGCGGTAATTTGTAATTTAGGAAAAATTTAACCCTTACTCATTTTCTAATTTGTCTGAAAATGGTCCTATCCCAAAGATGTGGAAGTAGGGTATGCTTGGCGCACTTATATTGAAAACAAAACATAAATTCAGGCATTGTATCACTCATCTTAAATTTAAAAGGCAGCTTGCACTAAGTAGGTGATACTATTAATAAATAATCGAGTAACATTTCTTTTATCTTCTTGAAGAAAATCATGAAATGAAGTTTGGGAATCTCTAAAGAAAGTTTTCTTAAAAGGGGAGCAATTTATGACCCTGTTCATAACAACACTTTCACTCATTTCAGATGTGAAAAGATCAGACTGCTAAAACACAGCAAAGGAGAGGGGAACAAAACAGATTAGAACTGGGAAGGCAGAGGGGTTTAATTGGTTTCAGCATTTACTGATGCTAGCAAACCATCATAAAACGATAGATTTGAAAGCTGCCCTGTAAAAAACTATTCTACAGATGTTAATATAATTATTCATAACACGCCTAGCTGTCTTGTTGTGTAGAAACCACCTGACTTAGGAGCACACAACTTATCAATGAAAGAACACAAGTCAAACATCCCTCGTTATTAAACCATGTCACACTCTTCCTAGTCCCCAGTACTTATTAGACTGCAGATCCCATAATCCTTTTCTGAGTCCCTTCTGCGTTTAATTCAGTTCAGTCTTAAGCAGTTAAAGAAACTGTTTTCAGTGGCAACTAATAACTACTGACCTACAGTGACACTGCCCTACAATAGGCTTGTCAGCCCTGAAAAAGTTGTACCAAAGAAGCTGATTAGGACTTCAAGAGGTTTGTAGCAAGAATCAATGGTTGGTCTGTACTAATGCTGTGTTGCCCGCACAGAAATGATAAAAGTGGAACACCATTAGTTATGCCTCATTAAGCTGCACAAGCCTTTTAAAAAGAAATTTGTTTAGCCTGACCAAAACCTAATACAATTTTAAGCCCTCTGTGTTATATTTTTCAGGCCACCTTAAAACATTCAATAGACCAAGGAAAGTGTGAAAGTATATAAAGAGGAGTCTTTTAATTCAATGTGTTAGGCATCTATTTTCCTAAAGGAAGCACAACAGAAACTGTTTAGAGGGAAGAAAGTACATTTCAAACCATGGAGAAAGCCCAAACCTCAAATGTTGATGTGGAAAAATATTTTAAAGTCATGTTTGCTTTAATATTACCTGTCAAATCTTTGCTGCTGGAAAAGAGGAGGAGGACCCCGCCAGGAATCCTGTGGCCTCATATCTGGAAAATAAACAAGGAAGGGTCAACAGAAGATTTTAAGTAATCACAACCATAAAAATCCTAGAAGAGAGCACAGGCAGTAATTTCTCTGACATAGGACATAGCAATTTTTTCTAGATAGGTCTCTTGAGGCAAGGGAAACAAAAGCATAAAATAAACTAGTGGACGACATCAAAATAAAAACCTTCTGCAGACTGAAGCAAACAATCAAAACTAAAAGACAACCTACAGAGTCAAAGATATTTGCAAATGATATATCTGATAAAGGGTTAGTATCCAAAATATATAAAGAATTGATACAACTCAATATAAAAAAAAACCTCCAGAATCCAATTAAAGTAATCACTATTCAGCTACCCATATTGTATTTTTATAATTAAAAATCCTTGAAAAAAAATCTGAGCAAAATACAAACTAAATAAACTAGCATAATTACACAAACTGCAAATGTAAAAAAACCCAAAATCAACAGGGTCAGTAAATTTTTCATTATTTCTCCTTTGATAATGAAACATAGTTTCAGGATTCTTAGCCACTAAACTTCCACATTTCTCTCTCACTGTCTATGTTATGTGTGCATGAGTATGTAAAGGTATATGTTTTGCACATTTTTATTTTAAATGCTGTGCAAAAACAAAGGGATTTAGGTTCTTTTCCATAAATACAACTGAGTGAACAGTAACTTCGATAGAAATCCTGAGAATTTCCCCCTAAGCATGGAAACTGGAAGGAACCCTGGCTTACCTAGCTATCACAACAAAGTGGAGGGCACACATCTCTCCAACACAGGCCAGAAGATGCTAATAAAGGGACCACTCACTTTTCTATTGTTTTCTGAGACTCAAACTTCCTCCCCTACACAAAGCTGAACTGGCAACATCTGACACCAAGGAACAAGTAAATGGCTGCTACTCCTGCAAGTAACCGAGCTAAAAGGAGCAGCCCCAAACACCGGTCAGGCGGGCACTCAGCAGCTCGGCAGGTCATGTTAACCAAGTGCCGCTCCGCTCCGGTCTCCAGTCTTGCAGTCACCTTGGCCACCCTTCAGCAGGGTCCGTGTGTGACCTAATTAAAACAGCTGGTTCCAGGAGTTGTCTAATGAGTTCACTGTGTGAGGACAGTAACCTCCTCCAGACTCCTGAGACCCAAGGACAACAAGGCTTACCATAATGTATTCAGGCTCACATTTTAATGGAAACACAAACTAGAAACATGCTTTTCAAAATTACTTTCTTAAAGGAAAGAAGAAATGAAAGCTTATCTCTGGTTAGGAACCAAAAAAATGTAATCTGGATTTACTTAAAAAAGGGGGGGTTGGGGTGAAAAATGGAATTGTGCTTAAAAGAAAGCCCCACAAAGGAGAACATGGAACAAGTAGAGGATCTAGCTGTTGACATGATTCCAGTGTGAACAACCCACTACTACTATTTTGGGCTCTCCCCACCTCAACAAGGCTGACAATGACCCCTGAAGACAGTTTCCTAAAAAGACAACCACCCTTGGCCAGAGCAAGGGGGCAGCCAAAGCACACTGCGTCTCGGCCAGCATGAAGTGTCCAGCAGCCAAACCCACAATAGATGCTTTTCTTGCAAAGGAGCAGGAAGCCTTCACCACCATTACTTTCATGCAGAGCCCATTCTGAATTCAAAGGTGGCATCTCATCAAAAAAAAAAATGAAATCTTGCCATTTGCAAAGACGTGGATGGAACCAGAGGGCATTATGCTAAGCGAAATAAGTCAATCAGAGAAAGACAATTATCATATGATCTCACTGATAGGTGGCATTTGGGAAACAAGGCAGAGGATCATAGGAGAAGGGAGGGAAAAATGAAACAAGATGAAACCAGAGGGGCACCTGGGTGGCTCAGTGGGTTAAAGCCTCTGCCCTCAGCTCAGATCATGATCTCAGGGTCCTGGGATCGAACCCCGCATCGGGCTCTCTGCTCAGCGGGGAGCCTGCTTCCCCCTCTCTCTCTGCCTGCCTCTCTGCCTACTTGTGATCTCTCTCTCTCTGCCAAATAAATAAAATCTTTAAAAAAAAAAAAAAAGATGAAACCAGAGAGGGAGACAAACCACAAGAGATTCTTAATCTCAGAAACAAAGTGAGGACTGCTGGAGGGAGAGGGGTGGGAACGATAGGGTGGCTGGGTGATGGACACTGGGCGGGGGGGTAATGTGCTATGGTGAGCACTGTGAATTGTGTACGACTGATGAATCACAGACCCGTACCCCTGAAAGGAATAATACATTGTATGTTAATAGAAAATAAAATAAATAAAATAAAATCTAAAAAACAGAAGAAGAAAGGTGGCACCTCTAGTCAATTTCAATTAAGTCCCTTTCCTTCTCTTAAAAGCCATTACTAGCAGAGGTCAAACTTTCATGGCAGTCATCAGATATTCCAAACCTGAATGGGGACACACGAGGGTTATCACCACAGAACCCACAGCAAACAGGGTAAGAAGGATCCCTACAGGCCCAGAATAACTTCTGAATCATTACTACAGACCATACACAATCAGGAAATCATAATCATCAGAGGTAAAAACAGAAATTCCTACAAAAACAGCAACGATAATCTGTGTGGTTTATTCCTATGGAAAAACATGAGGTACACTTACCTCAACACATATATGATTTTCAACACATTACCATTCATGAGAAAGCAATCTACTGAAAGTAAAATAAACTTTTGGGCCACCTTTTCTTTTTTAAAAGATTTATTTGAGAGAGAGAGCAAGAATGAGAGTGAGAAAGAGAGAGAACATGCATGGGGGGGCGGACAGAGGAGAGAGAGAAGCAGACACCCCACTGAGCCCGATTTGGGGCTCGATTCCAGGACCCTGGGATCATGACCTGAGCCAAAGGTAGACACTTAACCAACTGAGCTACCCAGGCGTCCCCTTTGATCATTACTTTGTTAAGCATGGAAGTCCACTGATCTATTCAGATATTGTACTCAAGTTAGTTTCATGAGAACTGGTTACAATGTTTCCACAAGTATATTTTATTTTAGTGTCTTACATATATAAAATTAGCTAATATAACCAAAATCAAAAGAAATACAGTGAATTTCATTTGGATCCCTGTCTAGCTCTGTGTTTCACATGTCCCAGAATCACTTATAGTCATCCTGGTAAGACACCCCTTTTTACTATGAAAATTTAATTCCGTGATTCTGGTTCCACGGTGTCTCTATATACATGGTATCATCACAGAATACATACTCTCCATGGTACTTGTAGAAGCTTCCACACAGGATCCCTAATAAATTTAAAATCGAGCAAAAATAAGATACATCTAAATCAAGAAAAACCTTCAGAAATGTTTCATGAAAAATAAAGGCAGAAAAAAATCTTGTATACTTTCTCCTAGAAACAGTACAAATGGAGGGAAAGTCACCATCACCCAGAGTACATATTCATTAGATTCAAATATGCTTCATGTTAGATTAAGCACAACAATATTTCTAAGTGGAACTGGAATGTAAAGTTCATTAAGTACAAATACTGTCTGTGGAGAGAAGGAATCCTTCTTAATAGTCTAACTACACACCTGCCTAGACAAATGGCAAAAGTCTCTATTTCCATCATTTTTAGTATGCCAGGTACTTCGCACTCTATTTTGCTTTTTACTATTTCTCACTTCCAAAATAATTGCTTTCACATAAACTTAGCGCATGCAAAACCCATAGTTTTATTTTTGTTAAAACCTAAGCAAATTTCCTATGACATAAAAATTCTGTCATACACTTACTAAAACATCCTTGCTTTCAACTAATAAAAGAAAAATAAAAAGGATTAAAGAAAACCTTCAAGGCTACTTTTAAACAAATCTCTTCATGTGGCTCTGAGAAATATATATAACCCTTAAGTATTCATAAAGCAGAAATATTTCCTGGCTGATAAGTAATGAAGGAGAAGGTAAAACAAACTTATTATCATTCATTTGTATGGCTCTAACAGAAGATCCATTAAGAGGGAGAAAAAAAAAATTCTGAGGTAGTGAATTGCACTTCAGAAAGGTACCAGCGAGAGGGGAAAAAAAAGACAGTTAATTTTTTCCTTTGGTCTTTAAAAACTTATCCCTTTTCTAAAGCTCTAAGGCCATATAAACCAAGGCTTCGCCAACAGCTCCTCAAGTGACAATTTATCTAATTAGTGTGGCAATCACAGGAAAGATTCCACGTTTACTGATTGCACTAATCAAAAATCACTTTCCAAATGTGGCTAATTGACAAGTTTACCAACTGAAATGAAGAGAAGTGACATACTGGGTTCTCTGGGTTGCAGAAATGGAATGCTTTATTCACATGGCATACTTAAGGCTGCACTTGACTCCAGCAAGTTATCAGTACCCAGACAATTACTACTCATCAGCCAAAAACTGACACATCAAAGACATCAAAAACCAACAGTGAAAAACACCTACAGCAGACACAGTTTGACCAAATGGCTTGCCTTGAGTGTTATTCTGTACCACATAAAGAAAATAGCTATGATACTACATTTAAAAAAATTAAATGGCCAAAAAATAAATAAATAAATAAATGGCTTAGATTTTAATTTTACTGTAACTATTTCTGACCAAATTTCACAGTTCAAAATTCTATAAAAAAGAAAGCTGATCTTTTAACATTTATTTAATGCTTTCATAGCACTTACTTTGTGCTGGGCACCATTTCCAATGCTTAATAACTTAAACTCCTTTATTAAGGATATTCTGTAACAGGGGTATTCTCAGTACCATTTTAGAAATGAGGAAATGGGGGGAGGGGGGGTCACAGGGCTCCGAAGTGGTAGGGTAAAAGCCAGGGACTATGTTCTTTTAACCACTCTATACTATGCTACACTATGCTACTCCAAGGTTCATAGGAACTTGTGCTGTTGGTAAAGGAGACTATCTAGGTTATTTCAGGAAGCTAAGAGGAGAGCCACTACCTTAACCAGCAGGCTCACAAGCTTAGGGTTTCAAGAAGGCAGGATTAGGGATTTAAAACCTACTTTCAACATTTCAAAAGTTTAGAATTAACATTATTCCACACATCTAATTAAGACAGGAAGGAAAAATAAATATACTAAACACAAGCACTTTGTTTACCATCTTGACAAAGAGATTCATGGGGAGAAAATAAGAAAAAAAATTTGGTTAAAACATCTGAAATCACAGCTTTTTTTTTTTTTTTTTTAAGTAATCTGTATACCCAGTGAGGGCTTGAACTCACAACCCTGAGATCAAGAGTTGCATGTTCTCCCAACTGAGCCAGCCAGGCGCCCCCAAATCAGTTCTTTTTAAAAAGGTAATACTACCCTAAAAGATTTAGTATTCAAAAGAAAATACAAAGGATCAAATAAAAATTAGGATAGGAAAGAGAGAGAAACAAATGGATGGCTGAACAGACTGACAGGACAGGTCAGCACGGAGTAGTTCTTTCTGCATAAATATGAAATCTAGAGATTACAAGAGACCATGCAATAAATACGCTATAAAAGCGTTAACAACACTAAACTAAAATAAAACAAAAACTGAATCATATGTTGAACTATGTATAAAGACTACTGAAGCAAACATCACGAACATGGGATTTCCTTTCCTGATAACAGGCAGCATTTGTCTGGGCTCATCATTTTTTCTTTTTTTTAAAGATTTTATTTATTTATTTGACAGAGAGAGAGCACAAGTGGGCAGAGAGGCAGGCAGAGAGAGAGGGGGAAGCAGGCTCCCCACGGAGCAGACAGCCCGACGCGGGGCTCGATCCCAGGACCCTGAGATCATGACCTAAGCCAAAGGCAGAGGCTTTAACCCACTGAGCCACCCAGGCGCCCCTGGGCTCATCATTTAATTGTGATCAATTTACTATCCTGCAGTGACCATTCTAGATTAAGCCAATAATTTGTCCAAAATACCTTATAAAGGCAGCAGGGAATAATTTGTGAAATGACATCGCTGCCTTCAAGGAAGTCTACCCTCACAACCCCAAGCTCTTCTAGGTTCTCTTACAACCAAGGGCAATTAAAATTCATTAACCTGTCCAAATTTTTCTTGAGCTTTTACAGTTCTGGCTTATACTCAGAAGATTTCCAATTTTCTCTCTCCAACTCTTTCTTCTCTGTCGAGCAAGAATCAGACCCATTTTACTAACTGCTAGCGGATGACTGCAAGGTCTTCAGGCACTTCAACCTGTACAAAATTCAGACTTAGCATATTCTTCCATATTCCTTCACCCTCCTGGGTTTCCAAATTCTCATTAGTCACCCAGGTGTGTCCACAGTACACATGTAAGCCTCATCTTCTCTCTCTCATCTAACATATTCAATTATGCAGTCCTTCAGTTCCCCCTCTATCTTCTCCACTTTGAGTCCACTTTGCCACAAATCAGTTCAGACCTTCATTATTCCTCCCTAACTAGAACCACCACCAAGTCTTTTCCAAAACCAACAGTGTTGTGGTTCTAGAAAGGAGACGTAACTGCACTCTTCTACTCAGAAAGAGTTTTAAAGAGCTCTTATAAATAAAGATAAAGACTTGCTCATAAATTAATAAATCAGCAAGGGACAAGAACAGGCAATTTATTAAGGAAAAACTGGTTAGTAAAAAATATGACTGAAGCAGCAGTTTTAAAAAGTATACCTTAAAAAAAAAAAGTATACCTTAAAACAAAGATACATTATTCCTTGCTAATCAAATTAGCAAGAACTTTCAAAAAATGATACTATCTGGTATTGGTAGGAGTTGAGATATTAGAAATTCTCATCTGCTGCTACAGGAAGAGTAAACCGGTATACTCTTATCTGGAGGTTAAGGTGGTGATATTCACCAAAAGTCTAGAAATTCAGCAAACCTTTTGATCTAGCAATACAGTTTGCAGAAATTTAGCCTCAGTTAAATTAAGAAAGAAATCTATTTTAAAAGACTATTAGAAAAAGCATACATGCTTAAAAATTAAGCAATTTACTTCTAAATAATCCATGCATATATTAGAGAAAATGGAATTAAAAAATTATGAACTGAAAAATGAATATATGACATAAAATAAATATGACATAAAACTAAAATGATCAGAGGGAAATTGATTGCACTCAAGTGCATATATTAGATAAGACTGAAAATAAATGACCAAGTCTCCACCTCAAAAAATTAGAAAAAGGATAGCAATTTACCAAAGAAATTAGAAGGGAATAATGAAGACAAAAACAGAAATCAAAAAACAGAAAACATATGACAAAAAAAAAATCAACAAAGCTGTCAGTTCAGTGAAAAAAAAAAAAACACCTTAAGTAATAAAATTAAGGGATGCCTGGCTGGCTCAGTCAATAGAGCATATGATTCCTTTTTTTATTTTTTCCCCTAAGATTTTATTTATTACAGAGAAAAAGACTGTGAGAGACAGAGAAAAAAAGATCAGGAGCAGCTGGGAGGGGTAGAGGGAGGAGGAGACTCCCCGCTGAGCAGAGAGCCCAACGCACAACTGGTCCTGGGATCATGATCTGAGCCAAAGGCAGAGGCTTAAGCAACTAAGCCATCCAGGTGACCAGACCTTACAATTCCTGATCTTGGGGTCATGAGTTTGAGCCCCATAAGCTGGGGGTAGAGATTACTTAAAAGAAAATAAGTATTAAAAAATGATAATAAAACAAAACAATAAAATTAAATGGGCCCTAGCAACAATAATCAAAAAACAATACTATACATTACCAGTACCACAAATTAATTTTTAAAGTTTTACAGTCATTAAAAAGACATTAAGAACATATCATGATATTAAGAGAATTCTGGCAATGAATTTTAAATTTTAGAATAAATGAACAAATACCTACAAAAAAGGGGAAATTACCAAAACCAACACAAGAAGTAACAAAAACACAAGAATAACCAGTATGTACTTAATTTGAATCTATAATTAAAAACCTTCTCATGAAGAAACTGCTAGGCCCATATGGCTTTACCACTGAATTCTGCGGTATTAAGATATGACAATGATCTTATAGTAGCCCCTAGGGAGAACATAAATATCAGAAACAACTTCTAACTTGTTTTACAAGGCCACAATGTACAAAGAAATCAAAGTCATAAGCTAATCTCTCATGGTACACAGATGAAAAATACCTTACAATATACTGACACACATAAGGTAGTGGCATATAAAAAGGAATGCTATTACCGCACTGAATTAGGCTTATTCTAGTAATACTGGGTTGGTTTAGCCACTAACAGAAGGAAAGAAAAAGAGAACACTATTACCATCTCAATAGATAGAGGAAAAGCATTTAATAAAATTTAATACCATTAGAAACAAGAAACAGAAGGAAACTTCCTCAGTGTTTCTTATTTAAAAGAAAAAAAACTACAGCGAACATCTTACTTAATGGTGAAATATTACAAGTTTTCTCCGTAAGGCTAGGAATGAAACAATGATGTCCACCATCACCTCTTCTATCTAATCACATTAGAGGTCCTAGTCAGTGCAATAAAGCAAAAAGACCAAAAGGGATTAGTTAGAAAGTCAATAAACAAAACTATTATCACTTGTGGATGACATGATACTGTAGGCAAAAAATTCAGAACATACAAACTTTCAGAATAAATGAATTTAGTAAGGTCGTTAGATACAAACTCAATATGCAAAAATCTATTTCTACATACAAGCAAGCAACTGGAAAATGACACTTAAAATATTACTTAAAAAAATAAAAAACAAAATATTACTTAATAACATCAACACACAGGGCCCCTGGGTGGCTCAGTGGGTTAAAGCCTCTGCCTTCGGCTCAGGTTAAGGTCTCAGGTTCCTGCTATCGGCCTACATTGGGCTCTCTGCTCAGCAGGGAGCCTGCTTCCCCCCCCCCCCTCTGCCTGCCTCTCTGCCTACTTGTGATCTCTGTCAAATAAATAAATAAAATCTTAAAAAAAAAATCAACACACATCAAATATCAATGAATATTTTTGTTCTTAATTTTTTATTGTGATGATTTCAAGACTTACAGAAAAGCTACAAGAAGAGCACAAAGAATTCCCACACGCTCTTCACCCATAGTCCCCAAATGTCAGCATAAACCTCTGTTCCTCACATGGCACTAATTAAAGTGAAAATGCAAGCTACCAAGTGGGAAAAGGAAAGGAAAAAGGTACTTCCAATATAAAAACAAAACAAAACTCATAACCAGAATTTTTCTATAGAACCGCTAAAAAGCAAAAAGAACAGAGACAATCCAGTAGAAAAATGGACACAAGGCTCAAACAGGACATCACAAAAAAATGTTGAAGGGTCAATAAACATGAAAACTCAACTATAGCATCAAGAAAACGTTAATTAAATATCAGCGGGAGACCACTACCCATCCAGTAGAATGGCTAAAGGTGTAAAGATTGACAATACCAAGGGTTGGTGAGAATGTGGAGCAACTGGACCCTCCCTGCACTGCTAAAGGAACGTAAATTGGTATAAACTGAATGTAACTTGGGAAATGTGTCCGGCATTTTTACTCATGAGAGCTGAACATGCACATGACCCTAGCCTTGCAATTCTACTACTGGTACATACCTACCCATCAGAGATGTTTACTTATGTGTGCCGAAAGACACATGAATTTCACAGCAGTACTACTCCAGAAGCCCCAAATTGAGAACCAACCGAAACACCACCCCAACGAGAGAGAGAGAGAATGATGACATAGTCACTGATGGAGCAGGGGAAGCGTGAGAATGAATGAACTGCTGCAGCAACAATGCAGATAAATCTCAGAAACAAAATACGGAACAAAAGAGGGCAAATTTTCAAAAAGGTCAATCGTGTAAGAGTCCATTAAACAAACAGATGAAACAAATCTATGACACTGAGGTCAGGAGAATAATTACCTTTAATGGGCTGGAGTGGCAGCTGGGAAAGAACATAATGGGGGCCTTCTGGAGACTGGTCACTTTCCACTTTTTGATCAGAGTCGTGGTTACATCAATGTGTTCATGTCATAAAAATTAATCAAACTTTACACTTATGACTCAGAACTTTATATATGTTACATTTTAATAAAAAGCATATGTGAAAATACATGTATAATAATCTAATTTTCAAAAATTGCATATAAGAATATAATGAAAGAAACTTTCACTGCTTTATTGCAGGACCATGGGATTACGGGTGTTTATATTTTGTTATCTGCCATGTTTCACTTAATTAACATGTATTACAGTTAAAATCCATTTAAAATGTCACTAAAAGTATGGAGGAAAAAAATCAGCTTTCCCACCCTCATAATTGGTTCCCATTTATGCTCCCAGAATTTTAAACCAGTTATTCTAAGCTTTTTTTTTTTTTTAAAGATTTTATTTATTTATTTGACAGAGAAAGACAGCAAGAGAGGGAATACAAGCAGGGGGAGTGGGAGAGGGAGAGCCTGATGAGGGGCTCCATCCCAGGACCCTGGGATCATGACCTGAGCCAAAGGCAAATGCTGAACAACTGAGCCACCCAGGCACCCCCAGTTATTCTAAGTTTAATACCACATGACTTTTTGCCATACACTTCAAACTCATTTTTTACCCCCTCAGCCCAGAGTATCCCAAATTCCCCTCAGTAGGCCCAGTTTGAATAGCACATTCTTGCTTTGATTTTCTCCCATAAACTTTTTCATTCCTACCATTTCCATCCCCTTTGAAAGTCCCAGCACTAATGCTCAGGTAGCTCAATGTTTGTTTACAAGTCACCACGCAGAGAGGGACACTCATTTCTTGCCCTAAGTCAATTCCTACTTTACAAAACATATTTTATTTTTAATGATGTAATTAAAATAGAGACTCTGACTGAAATAGATTCTAATTAAAGTTACTCATAAGATCTATAACAATGGCAAATGAGTTACTCATGGTAATAAAATGGGACCGGTGACCCCATCTATGCATTTTATTTGAAATAAAATGCACAGATGCCAATCTGGTAAGAGCTGACTGTTGACGAAGATGACAAACTAAGATGACAGGCCGTGAAAGACATGAAATTCTTTACCTCTGGTGTGACCTTAATAAATAAAAGACCTTCCTGACTTCCTTCTTACTCTTACTGTTGGAGATGGATCCTGCAGGATGAAAGGGGACCAGAGAATGAAGCACTTGGATTTACATGAACGCCATATTGAGTGAATGATTTTCTGTGAAGGCAGTCCATGGTTTTTATAGATTCTCACATGGGTCTATGATTCCCTAGAAGATCTAGGGAACATTTCCCAAAGTGTGGTGGTATGCATACCACGGGTGGTATATAAGATCAGTTTCTGGGAACTGTGAACAAGCCTTTTATCTTCACAGTTATATATTTATTTATTTTTAAAAAGATTTTACTTATTTGACAGAGAGAGAGAGATCACAAGTAGGCAGAGAGGCAGGCAGAGAGAGGGGAAGCAGGCTCCCTGATGAGCAGAGAGCCCGATGTGGGGCTCGATCCCAGGACCCTGGGATCATGACCTGAGCCAAAGGCAGAGGCTTTAACCCACTGAGCCACCCAGGCGCCCCTATATATATTTATGTATATTTGAAAAAATACAAAAAGCACATCAAACAATGTCATATACTTTTGATATAAACTTATATTTAAAATAAATCAATTTAAGTGGAAAAAAAAGATTTTAAAATGTTTTAAGTAGTTGTCTGGGTGATCATCTGGATTATGGTGGCAGCAGGCCCAGTGACTGGGCCTTAGGAAACATGAAATGGAAGGAAGCTACATAATGGAGAACGCATGCTTTCACCTTTGCTGCTCAAACCTCTCCAAATTTCTCAAAGTTTACTCAATGCAACAACCTCAGAAATGCCTCATAACCATTATCTTGAGAAATACTAGCTAACCTAAGCCACAGAGAGTATACTTGGTTCTGGCACTCTACATCTCAATTTTTTTCTTCCAATTTGGAAGCTGTGATACCATTATGGATAGAAGTACATGGTGAAGAGTCATAAAAAAAGGAACTAATAAGGAATGTGTCAATAAACAGCTGGCTTTATCAAAAGCTGGATATGCTTTTACCATTTACCATTTACCTATGCCAGGGCATAGGTAGCTCTTCCAAAGTGATTAGACTTTTTTGTTGTATGTGGCATGGCTTGATATATATATGGAAATACTCAGAAATGTCATTTGCTAAATCTTGGGGGAAAGCAGCTAAGTAATCTACCGCACTAAGCAGATCCCCACAAGGCCCATTAAACTCTGCCCTTTCTGTGTTTCACTAAATAGAATAAAACCTCTGAACTCCATAGTTTTTATGGAGTCTTAATATTGCTCTATTCAATGTCATAAAGCCACAGAGAGAGAGAGAGAAAGAGAGAGAGTGAGAGAGAGACGGAGACAGATAGGTAGAGAGAATACACTGAAAAGAGAGAGCTGTGAGAGAGAACGAGACCTTCAGAACCCATTTCTTCCTGGGTACTGTACCAGGAAAATCTGGGTGGGCTTCAAAAAAAAACAACCAACCCCCCCCCCAAAACCCGAAACAGTGGGTTTGTAACTTAATTAGCATGAAAACAGTGGTAGGCGCACAGGATAAATACTTTCCAACAATTTTCAGATTAATCTGGTTATTTCTTTGATAACTACAACTTTGGTTTAAAAAGATTTCTCAGAGCAGGCCCCTTTGTTTTTGTTAATTTGCATGAAATATTTCCAACAATCAGAAAGAAACTTAATAAAATAACACTTAGATTTAACAAATGTTTAGCATCTTTCCATAGTCACATGTTGTGTCTCTCCCACCACCATGCTGTCCAGTTTGGATGGGTAGCAACCAGTTAATCAGGAATGGAGAAGCAAAGGCTTTATGAAGAAGATGGTCTTGAGAACCTGGCACATGACTTGAACACAGTCACGGAACTCAAAAATTAACAAAACGGGGACACAATTTAAAATTAATACAAAATCTATGAAAAGCCTAACATTTAACTTTCTTCTCCTTTTCCATTGTAATCCAAATTCCATGTAATTATTTTCAACAGGTAACATTTCTGAACCACTTCTATCCACAAAACAAGTTACAAGGGGTCAGGGAAAGGCCAAGATTTTCACAGAACCACAGAGTTAAAGGAGTATTCCTACCTGAAGCAATATCTGGCTTTATCTTAACGTGCATCACAACATACAAGGTGCATCATGAAAGATAGATACTGTTGTCTTTCAGTTGATTAAGAGGTTGCAATTCTGCATCTACTGCACCTGATTTAACTGCCCCAGTACTTGTATTAATGAAATAAATAGCAATTCACTCCCCACACCTCCTTCTGCATATGTTCACTGCAGATTTATAGATAAAAATAAGAAATCCAATTCATATTATTCAATTAACTATATACAGTCAAGATAAAAGTATCTGAAAGACTTTACATTATCTTACAATTCTTCTAAATTATGTTTCTATAGTACACTATCTCTGCCCTGATAAAATACATCTTTTTAGCAATAAGATTAGAAACCAACCTTTGTTGTAATATTTAATTTAGCATGTCAAATATCAATTTGTAAAAACTTACTTGACATAAGTTTTGGAATCTGGGCTTGTCCTCTCAACAGCGGCCTGTATAAGTTCCCCTGATAAGTTGCAGGTGGTGGTGCAGCATTGCCATAAACGCCAGCCCCTGAGCCTCTTGGCATAATGTGGCTGTAAAAGGACCCCACCAACCAGAAAAAAATTTATAGACAGATCCATCACATCACAGCTGATATAAATTAAATAAATGCTAGTAGTTGTCCCTTTACTACTAGATCTGATTAAGATAATACAAACTTATAAGATTTATAATTAACAAAGTTCAAAACAGTACCAATGGTAAAGGTGATAGCATATGTTTGTTTGCCACACCAAGATTCTTAACTGATAATTACTTAAGTATTAATTAATTACTTCATGTAAAGAGTGAGTCTATTTTCTCTTTTGTATCATATTTCAGTTTTGCCCTCAAGGACCCACGCTGTTGCTATCACTACATATACTTCTGCTCTATACCTTGCCGTTTTCAATTCTATTAAACATTTCCCTATATTTTTCGTTGTCTTCGTAATTATAGGATGTATACCTATAGACTACTTTACTATGGTGATGTCTCTTATTTTATTAAACTATTCCTCTTATTTAGTACTACTATTATTGATAATAATGCACTATAGATTTGGGCATATTAACTTTATGCTCCTCTAAAATTATTTTCTCAAGATAAATTCCAAGATGTAGGAATATGGATCAAAGTTGAGAGTTATCTTCATGTACTGATCATATACTGTATTATATACTTATTATGTATTATGCATCATATATTGTAATGTATTGATTAACACTAAACAGATTCTACCATACATTAGTTCAGCTAAAACTTTCTTAAAGGTAAAGAGAATGTTTTATTCCTTTGAAAGATCTGTCAGGAAGACAGGAGAACCTTTTAAGAGAAAATAACAGAATTCTCAAACACCACATAAAGCATAAACCAAAGAAACAGAAGTGAATTGTAAAAATGAAGAGCGTAAGAGTATCAAAGGTATTAAAATATTTGCCAAAAAGTTTCGTTTAATGGTCTCTTAAATATTTGTAGCATAAATACTGACTTAATCCTCGTGAATGATTCAGAAAAAGTAAAACATACAAAGGATAGCAACCTACCACTCACCCCAAAGTCCTAAATGCAGCCTGATCCAGGTGGACGGGCCGCCGGTCCCGATTAAAGCCAAGCTGGGGCTTCCACTGCCGTCCATTGCTGGACTTTTCCCAGTCACTAGGTTTCAGTACTGGTGCTGGTTTTCTGATCATTTGAAAATACAATATTTAGTATTGGGATAAACGCTGTTCATACAAAATAAAACTAGGTAGTTCATGTTTTATAACCGCATTATTGTTACCTTGCTCCTGGAAGCATTACAGCTTTAAAAATGTAGTCTTCAGCAAACTGTGGGTCTTTAAAATTAATACTAGAAGAGAGCAACATACAATTTAATGACTTTATTATATTACCTTGGCTCAACTGTTATGTAAACTGAGGTACTTTTCATGTTTAAAAAGAATAAATAAAATTCAAAAGTCTTCTCTCCAAAAATTATTTTAATCAATAGTTTCGCCAAAAAGCTAAGTATCTTTTTCACCAAACCGCTGCTAATTCCTAGTACACAGTCTTCATGTAACTTTCTCTTGGGAAAAGCCATGCTCTACCTAACTGTGGGTGATCAGAGAGAAGAAACAGACACTGCTTCAAATCTCAAGAAATTCCAACAGGATACTGGAGACAGGGGGAAGAGGTTTACAAACAACCAAAAAGAAAACAAAGAAACACCTTTCATTTTGCTTAGTGTGGGACAAAGACTTACCCTCCGGCATCTTAGGGAAAATTAGTTCTTGTTGCAAGAAAGAAAAGATGCAAACGCCAATAGAAACACTTGCAAAATTAGAAAGTGAACACAAATAATCTATGGGGAAAAACATTAAATTTCCCAGTTGGAGCCCTATATCGTGCTCTCTTAATGTTTCTCTTGTATCAGGAACAGTTGCAATTTGAAAACTACACAAAAGGCTTATTTTATAAGTCTGTACACTCAGACTGCTGAGTATAAGCTGGATCAAGCTTCCTTTCTGGTGGGTTTGCATGTCCAAAAGCTGGTAAATATTTAAGTCTTCCCTTTGATACAGCAATGCCTCTTCTAGGATTCTGGATCTGTACCAGGTTTATACGTAAGGATGTTCACGACCTTTGTATCCATGCTGAAAAACTAAAACCTAAGTGTATGATTTAATAGTGGACTGGTTAAAGAAACTATGGTTCTCCCTAAAAACGGAATCCTCAATTGACATTTCAATATGTATACAACAGACCAGACATACATTCATCAAAAAGTAATCAGCGATATTCTCTGTGTAATTATCTCCTTTCCTTCTTTGTGCTTTTAAAATATTTTCTAAAATTCCTCCATGATTACACTTGAAAATGGTTTTATTCAAGAAGGTTTTATTGAACTAGTTGACATTTTAGATAGCTAACTTTTTTCTCTTCAAATACTGCCACTTTAAATTATTAGGGCCTACTTTCGTTGCACTGGGATTTAACTGTATATTTTAAGTACACAAAAATAACTTCATTTATAATAAAGATGCTGATCTCAAGAGCAGCTGAACAATACTTCATTTACTGAATCCATTCCTCTTACAACTCACTCTTCACTGGCAACTGTCTTTATCTCAAATGTTCTCTACTGGGCAAAGTGGCTTAGGGCAGTGTTACAGGTTTAAGAGGGTGACAGAGAAAATGGTAGTTAAGTATAGGGGTTCGTTAGGGCCTTCCAGATACAAAGTAAAGAGAGAAAATCAGTAATAAAAAGCAAGACTTGAAACCAGAATGTCTCAAAGCAGTTATCTTTGTGTCAGCAGGGCTTTTCAGCAGTTTACCAAACAAACTTTAAGAGTTCCCACAGCATACACAGTCTCAGGGTGGGTGTGGGGGTACAAATCCTGGCCAGGCATTAAGCTTGCCTCCCCTTCTGATAAAGGAAATAGGAAATATTTAATAACATTTCATAAGAAAGTGGAAAAGGCAACAACAGACACAGAAAAGATGCTGAGTCAAAGCATGTGTGTGTACATACCTTCCACACATGTCTTTGTGAACATGGAATAAAAGCATGTGTGCATGGGGGAGAGGGAAGAGGATTCTTTCACCTGGGACCAAGGAAAACATCATCCAAGAGGCCATGATAAAAAGTGAGACAGGACTGGTTACAGAATGGGAGAGGAAATAAATGTAACCAAGACATGGAAAGGGGTTCCAGAGGAACCAAGGAATAGCTCAGTTTAATTGGAGCAGCCTTCTCAATGGGGATCTGGGAAAGAAGTAAGCCCTATACAAATGATCTGAGTGATTACACCCTCAATTCCCCCAAGCAAGACACATAACTAGTCCCATTCTAAAGGAGTAGGACACAAACAGACTGGTTACACACAATGAATGCTTTAAGTTCTCAGGCCTTTAAAAAAATTATTTATTTATTTATGTAAAGATTTTATTTATTTATTTGTGAGAGAGAGAGCAAGCAAGGGCACAGAGGAGGGAAGGTTAGAAGGAGAAGCAGACTCCCCGCTGAGCAGGGAGCCTGATGTAGGACCTGATCCTGGACTCCAGGATCGTGACCTGAGCAGAAGGCAGATGCTCAATTGACTGAGCCACCCAGGCCTTTTTTTTTTTAATTTAAGCGGACCTGGGCATGGAGTTGGGTGTGGAGCTCAACACGGGAGCTGAACTCATGACCCTGAGATCAAGATCCAAGCTGAGATCAAGAGTTGGTCACTCAACCAAGCCACCCAGGCACCCCAAGTTCTCAAGTCTTAACTCCCAAGTGGGACCCCGGTTGAGAAGAGCTAGATTGGAGCAAGCGAGTTTGTGAATGGAAGTGAGCAGGAACAATAGGGTGGCCGAACTGGGTTAATGTCATTGAGAGCCTGTTCTGACCACAACGTGAAATTGTTTCAGGTAGTCAGTCAGTGAGGGAGTCATGATCAAGAATGCAATTCAAAAAGAACCTCCTGGCAGCAGTGTGTAAGAGAGCAGAGGGAGAGAACCAAAAGAAGATCATTGACACAGTCTAGGTAAGGGCCTTCAATATGCTCTGAGGTAGGAATGCTGGGCAGGCAAAAGAAATGGCGGGGCTGGAACTAGAATGAAGATCACATTCAGATGAGGGCTTGAGATGAAGATCTGCAAGTCATGTACAGAAAGATGGAAACTAAATGAAGGAAACAGCCAAGGTAACGAGTTCCCAGGCAGAAGGTTCACAGGTTCACAGGGATTATCTCTCCTGAAGGACAGTGGTTATAAGACACATAATAAGACAGCCAAAACCGGTATTTGAGAAAACAAACCCATTTATTTATGAAATATGTGCAGTTTACGGTCAATTGTCCCTCAATAAAACTGCTTTAAAAATTCCATTATTCATGCTCATGTTCTAAAAGGGAAAAAATTTCCAAGATAATGGGAAAAAAATCTCCACTATTTCCCCTATTCACCTCAGAACCAAATGCAACAGAGTGATCTATATACTTCATAGGGAACAAACCATTAGGAGAAAAAAAGGAGCATCTAAAAATAAGTTTGGAGGTCCTTACTGAAGGGAGAGGCGATACTATTTTTGATCTCAAAGATTAAAGCATTCTTTTCCCTTGGATCTGTGAGAACAATTTGAAGACTTATTCTCTCCTAAAATGAGTTAAGCTTTCACTGGTTGAGAGGTTTTTTTAGTAATCTGTTTCCAAAAATATATACTAAGAAGTATTCTATTGTTAGAAAATAAAGAACAAAAGAAAAGCACAACTCAACTGTACTTTTCCAACGTGAAACACCAGCCACAACTTAAACAAACCTCTCCAAAAACTGAAACACATAATCCAGGCAGGAGCCTATTAGTCGAAGTCCCAAAGGGGAATTTTATTGAGATCCAAGCTTTCAAAGTTCCTTCATTTTTTTCAGGTTTATGTAATTAAAATTCTTATAAACAGAAAAACTAAAATAACAGAAATGATGTTATAATAAAATATATAAATAGAAATAATAAAGAAGAAAACCAGATTACTCCTTGACAATTTCTACCACCAGAAACAAAAGAGCTTAACTGTGGAGCGAGTCAGGGGAGGGAAAGCAGTAACACTGAGATAACACAGAAGCGCCTTCAGGGAGGAAATGAATTAACAGAATAGCTTATAGATTCAACAGGTGGCCCCTCTGAGGTAAGAGAACTGTGTTTAGATGTATACTGCTTCATCTACCTCTATAAACACAAGTATTTCCACCACTTCTTCCAGGTGGCACAGGACGGACTTAGGAAGCCTAGGCTTCTATCTACCAGACCAGCATGTCCAGGAGTAGCATAATGGATCCTTCAATTAATAGGGAACTTCCCTGTTATTTTAATTGCCTAATTGTCATCACAAACACACTAAGGACAAAATATAAAAACTATAAACCTAAGCATGGTTGAAAATAACAAAACTGAGCAGTGCTTTTATTTGTATGACAAGTAGCACTTTAGACACCAGTAGTAAGAAGAAAATACTATAGCAAAGTCTCAACAGAAAAGGAATGGAATGTACAACACCCCTTTCCAACTCAATTCACTTTAAGAATTATCCTTAGAAATGCTATTTTAAGTACTATTACTGCTTGAGTGCTAGCACACTTCACAAAGATAGCAGAAAACTCCAAATATCAAGTTACATATTTTTACTCTTTCTCCGATACATTCCTTAATTAATGCTAAATCAGCATACCAATGCAAACTGTTCTTGTAAGAAAAACTTCATGATTCATATACTTGACATTTTAAAGCACTTGAAGAGTTGATAGGACTTAAGATGTCTTTTCTGACATTCTATTAGAGGAGGTTAACCAGGTAGTGGAAATTAAGCCCTCCCAAGAGCTTTCACCATCAAGTCTGTGACTGACTATATGTATTCCCCTTCCTCTAGGCTTCTGATTTCAAGTTATCTGTTTGCCAACCATGAGCCTTACAATTACTGCAGTAACGGTTACATTAAAAAGTCATATTTTTAGAAAATCTTCTTGAAGAGATAAACATTCTACCCCTTGCCTGATTCATAGAAAGTCTGAGAAACACTCCTCTGAAGGATTAAGGGTTGCTGGAAGACTCTAGCAAACACTGGGCTTTTGACACTATGAACACTATGAACACCTGGGCTTTTACACAGGTTTAGAACTATGCCAGGTGCTATGAGAAAAAAACCAAAAAAACACAAAACCAAAAACAACCAAAAAAACTTAACAATAAAAATAACATATAAGATTATATAAATTCCAGATTACATTTCAGAAAAGAAGAAAAGCTATGAAAGATAGGCTACAAAGGAACGAACATTCCAAACAATGGAAGGAAGGTACAGAGGTCAATGGGATACTCATGGGAAGAACCTGCGTTGAAGGAGGAGGCAGGTGTCCCTGAGGAACTGTGGGGATTCAGGCACAGAGCTATGGCTCTGCCAAACCATGACAGGCCTTCAAAAAGCAAAGAAGTATAATTCCACTGACAATACAGAGTGAAGGTTTCTGAGGAGCGGTAGTGTTTAACAAAGATAAGCCTCATAGTATATGCCAGTAGATTCAGTGGGAAGGTGGAATCAAATTAATTAGCTGGGAGATCATTACAGTAATTCAGGAGAAGAAACTACAAAATGAAGGGAAAACAAAAAACAAAAACCCCTAAAAAACAGGCTCACTGGGAAGAGCCAGATATGAAAAACAACTGGGAAAAAGAAAATCCAATGAGAAGCCAAAGCATATAGCTTAAGAGAGCAGAATGTAAGTCTGGGCAACAGGACGGTCAGGGACAGAAAGGCGAGATCAGCAAGGAGAACTGGTGACGGCCACTGGACAAAGAAGTCTGGAACACTGAGTTTGAGGTAGAACAAAGGGGTGTGTGTGCGTGTGTGTGTTGTGTGTGTCTACTCCTCCAGAGAAATAGAAAATTGTGCCACTGCAGTGGGAAGAAAACTTCTCTTTAATTTTAAAATCATATGAGGTTTTATATATTTAAAGGGCTCCCCCCCACCAAGATTTTATTTATTTGAGGGCAGAGAAGAGCACAAGCAGGGGGAGGGGGGCAGAGGGAGCAAGAGAAGTAGATTCCCTGATGAGCAAGAAGCCCAACATGCGATCATGACCTGAGCTGAAGGCACTTAACCGACTGAGCCACCCAGGCGCCCCTATATTTAAAGTTAACAAAGAATTAGTCTAAAGATATTACATCTAAGCAAATTACAATGGTGAAGAGTGGGATGAGGAAAAATAAGGGAGATAGCTCTGTTCTATTCAAAGTTAAGCTACTAATATGTTGACTGATTTATGGAATCAGAATGGAGGGGGGAATCTCCTACGTCACAGCTGACTGTATTTTTCTAAGAGTCCTTCTAGGAACTTAAACACTTCAATAACCTCTATCATATGCCTTTTTAACACTACAGGTAAGACCTATGTGATGGGAAAAATCCACCTAAACTCAACTTGAAGAACTTTTCAAAGATGGGATGGAATACTGGATGCATCCAAACAGAGAAGGGAAAAAAATGACAGGAGTCAAAATAGAAATAACAAGCAATTGGCAACAGAGCCTGCATTCTCAGATTTTCATTTATAAAGCAAACACAACACTGGGATGAAAAACAAGCCCCAAACAAACACACAAAAACGGCAATAAACTGGATCAACCTCATTACCCCTCAGAGGAAACACTGAAAATTAACTCATAAGGTAAAAGTTAACGTGGTCTTTCACAAATCTCTAGGAAACTAACTCAAATCAATTTATTATAAAGTTATTTTCAACATATATCTGAATATGCACCTAGATCTGGTATTTGTCTTTTAAGTTTAATAATCTTGTGAGAACACAATGGATACCAAATAATACCAAAGGCCTCTTCAGGCTCAGAACGAACCAGCCAATAATAACACCATCATACAAACAGAGGCTAGAGGATTTGCCAATTTTGTAATTCTTCCCTTGACAAGTCTCTCTGTCCTAATTGGAAAGTTAAGTAGAATTAACTACTTCTAGAGGGCTGGGCAGAAAGGCCCCTGAAAACATGCAGAAAAACTGAGGAGCACAAGCAAGCATGTGACAATCCAAAGACGGAACTGGTGGGATTAACTGGCTTGAAGCACTGCTGCAAGGCAGAGACCCCATGGGTTAATACAGAGTGTCCACACTGGATCTACCTGAACCAGACTATTTTTGATGGGTGCAAGAGCTTGGCCTACAATTCTAAACCCCACCCTTAACAGAAGACCTCAAAGACAAAGAGCCAGAACAAATTACATGTAAAGATAAATTAAAAATGTGTGTAAAGATAAAAGCAATTAATCTAGATAGATTTTGCAAATTCATGTCAGTTTTCTTTAAATAAAAGCCCCTCTAAAGTGGCTGTTGCTATCTAAATCCATTAAGAATAGGAAAATGAACATGCTTACACTTTACAATGACAAATTTAAATAAAATCCAAAATACTTCCTAAGAGTAAGAGAAACAGTAACAATGACTGGGAGAGAAAGATTCAGTAACAGTCTTCCCAAGCAGGCTTTTTACAAAATCCTTGAATTACTAGGATGTGTTTTCCTTAGTCTTGCCTAAAGACTGAAAAAAATGGTAACACAAATCCTGCTACCAAGATTAGTAATTACACACAAGAATTAAACAAATGAGTAGTAAGTGCGTTGGTTTTTATTCTAAACAGTCACATTATATTTTACACATACAGAATACTGTCATCATGCAAGAAATTAAATACAGGGGGGTGGGAGGGATGGGGAGGCTGGGTGTTGGACACTGGGGAGGGTATGTGTTGTGGTGAGTGCTGTGTATTGTGTAAGACTGATGAATCGTAGACCTGTACCCTGAAACAAATAATACACTATATGTTAATTAAAAAAAAAACTAAAAAAAAAAAAAAAGAAAAAAGAAATGAAATACATTTTCCAGGTAGCAGAAATTAGCCATTGATACAAGTTTAGTTTATAATAATTATTGGTAAACATTTCCACAAATTTATTCTATCTCAACCAAAAGTACTAATAGTTTTGTTTTTAAACTCTGCAGGGCCACACCTGTAAATACAATTAAAATAATCTGTTATAACACAGAAAAGCTGTATGGGCCTCTGGGGTAAAGAGGTCTGTTTGCTCCTACATAGTAAACTACTCCTAGAAACTCCACTTTCTACTTTCTACTTTCCCACTTTCTACCTCCCACTTTCCTAATCCGGGGAAGAATTAAGAGGTTGTCAGGGGAAACCAGAAAGCAGAGAAGCAAGCTTGTTAAATCAGTAACCTTAACAATATACATAATTTAAAGTCAAGAGGCTCTGTTCTGAGGTCTGCAACACAGGGACTCTCCAATCTCAAAGCATTGGTGGAATAATAGCTGCCATTTCCTTGTGATTCAGAGGTCTTCTTAAACTTATCTGCAAGTTCAGAACTGTGTTTTGGTCAAACGACATGAATTTTAGAAGACTTACCTGATTGCAGTGTTCTGTGTCAGATCCCGTAACATGGGGACAGGAGAACATACTATTCTAAAGAGAAAGAAGAGAGTAAGTTGTAACCTTTTGGATAAGTGGAATTAAGATGTTGCTTTAGGAAAGAAAAATCATTAAAATGTACCAACAAAAATGACATAACCAATATCTTTAAAAAAGGACCCTATCTTCCTTGTTTGTAATCTCCTTAACAGAAAACTATTATGGGCAAATGATTCATATCAGAATTTGTAAAGGATACAAACAAACCGAAAAGGGGCACAGAACAATAGAACAGGTACTTGATAAATGAGGAAAACCTAATGGTTAATAAATAAATACACCATATGGCATTCAATTTCATTAGTAATCAGAGAAATGCAACTGTAAGACACAAGGTGCCAATAAGCATCCACTAAATTGACAAAAATTAAGGTCATGACAATCAATTCCAAGGGTTTGCAAGAATGTAGAGCAACAAGATCTCTCATAAACTGCCACTAAGATTACAAAACAGTGTAATCACTTTGGAAAACCACCCATTATTATCTACAAAAGAGGAAGATACAACTGACCAGCAATTCCCAAACACTGATCTCAGAACCCCTTTAAAACATTCCTAAAAATCAAAGACCTCAAAGAGCTTCTGGTTATATTGGTTATGTGTATCAATATTTACCTACTAAAAATTAAAACTAAGAAATTTCTAAAATACTAATTTAAAGATAACAGTAATAAACCTATTACATGTTAGCATAAAGAACATTTTTTATGAAAAACTATTTTACAAAGCAAAAAAAAGAAGTGTCATTGTCTTACATTTTTTAAAATTTCTTTAATATCTGGCTTAATATCTATCTTAATAACTGGATTCTCTTATCTGCTTCTGATTCAATCTCTTGAGATAGCTATCACACTACATTCAGCTTGTGGAAAACTCCACCGTACACTCAAGAGAGAAAGAGAATGAGAAAAGCAAATAATATGATAGCATCTTAGTATTATTATAAAAATAGCTTTGACCTCATGGATCTCCTGTAAGGGCTTTAGGGACCCCCAGGGCTCCCTGCATACAATGATACAGCTACTAGGCTGAAGAGCTGGGCTCTGACCCCAAGTCTTTTTCATAGTCCAGCAGGTTTTCCATTGTTTTGTTTTCTTACTATTACTAGAAAATAAACCACTTGGGCGACAAGGAAAAAATGCTAGCTAAACTTCCTCCCAGTCACCCCAATGTGCACAAGTGGAATGCTTACTGATCTGGAAGAACAGCTTCTTCATCCAAAGAAAACTTTCCTTGAATCCCATGACATAGTTCAGGCGGTACATCCACTGGCTGTGGAAAAATGCATTCCTGATCATAAACCCAAAAGAATGGAAAGCAGGGACTCACACATATACATGTACACCAAAGTTCATAGTAGCATTATTCTTAAAAGCCAGGAGGAGGAAACAACCCAAGTTTCCACCAACAGATGAATGGATAAAGAAAATGCGGTATATACACACTATGGCCATAAAAGGAAGGAAGGCCTGATACATGCTACACCATGGATGAACCTTGGAAACATTACACTAAGTAAAATAAGTCAGACATAAGAGGACAAATATTATAGCATTCCATTTATTCCATTTACAAAGAACAGGTAAATTCAGAGACAGAAAGTAGAAGACAGGTTATCAGAAGTAAGGGGACAGAACGGAGATGTATTGTTTAAGGGATACCAGGTTCTGTTTGGGAAGATAAGTAAGTTCTGCAAATGGATAGTGGTGATGGCTGCACCACAATGTACATAGATTTAGTGCCACAAAATTATACACTTTTAAAACGGTTTTTAAAGATTAAAATGGTACACTTGTGTTTCTTTTTTAAAGATATTATTTATTTATTTTTGAGAGAGAACAAGCGCGTGTGTGCATGAGCTTTGGGAGAGGCAGAGGGAGAAGGAGACTCTCTGCTGAGCAGGGAGCCCGATGCGGAACTTGATCCCAGGACCCCAGGATTGTGACCGAGCTGAAGGCAGATGCTTAACTGACTGAGCCATCCAGGCACCCCACTTGTTTCTATTTTATCAAAATTAAACAAATGTATTTCTGATGATTTAACCAAATAATTATACTGTCTAAAAGCACTTCATGATGGAAAAAGAGACCATACCTCTGTGGAACCTGTCTGGTAGAGTTCTAAAATGAAGTCATGGAGTGGGTGATGTTTCCCCACAAATAAGACGTCACCTCCAAGACTGTTTCTTTTAGCTGGGGGGAAAATAAGGAAAGAATAAAGGTCAAACAATTATATCTGCAAGAGCAACTTTTATAAGAATAAAATAAAAACATCTAAATTTTAAAAACTTAAGTATAAGGTCTACAAAAAATAATTTATTTATTTTATTTTTTAAAGATTTTTTTATTTGACAGAGAAAGACACACCGAGAGAGGGAACACAAGCAGAGGGAGTAGGAGAGGGGGAAGCAGGCTTCCCACTGAGCAGGGAACTCAATGCGAAGCTCGATCCCAGCACCCTGGGATCATGACCTGAGCCGAAGGCAGACAGACACTTAACAACTGAGCCACCCAGGCGCCCCTACAAAAAATAATTTAAAAGTGACAGACCTAAATGTGTGAGGTCTCTGTAGAAGAAAAACAAGTTTGACATTAAGGTTTCAAAGATCAAAGACCATCAGAAAAAATGATCACTAAAACATATCTGAATATAGTATTGTAAGATAAGGGACAAAGTAACTTATATAGAACTCAATTTCTTACTGTAAGAAATACATAACTATTTCCTGAGCAAACCCAAACAAATTATACCATCTAATAACAAAGACTATTCTAAGGATGGCTGACAGAGAAATTATTTCTATAGGTTTATTATACTGGTGTTAAATAAATTTTCCAACAGAGTCTAGCTTTGCGATTTCCCAACACTTTTAACTGTCAGTATTTTAAACGCCACTCTGTACAAAGTAACATTTCAGGTTAGCAAACTAAGAGAAAATGCCTTTGTTTCAACATAACTTTTTAAACAAAGTTACTGTTATTTAGAGGGGATGAAGGGAAGAAGGGAGACGGAGGAAATTAATACACTCCCAGCATGGAAGATTACTTTTGTGTGTGCATATCATGTAAGAATCAATAAAGCCAAGGGGCAGGCACTTAGGTGGCTCAGTCAGTGAAGCGGCTGACTCTGCATTTCGGCTCAGGTCATGATCTCAGGGTCTTGGGACTGAGTCCCATGTTGGGCTTCACTCTCAAGGCAGAGCCTGCTTGAGGATTCTCTCTCTCCCTTTCCCTCTTCCCCTACCCCCGGCTCATGCATGCTTGCCCTCTCTAAAATAAACAAATAAATCTTTAAAAAAAAAAAAAAAATCAGAAAGTCAAAGGATATTCTTGGAAAAAAATTTTTTTTTAAAAGTAGGCTCCATGGGGCGCCTGGGTGGCTCAGTGGGTTAAAGCCTCTGCCTTCGGCTCGGGTCATGATCTCAGGGTCCTGGGATCGAGCCCCGTATCGGCCTCTCTGCTCAGCAGGGAGCCTGCTTCCCCCTCTCCCTCTGCCTGCCTCTCTGGCCTATCTACTTGTGATCTCTCTCTGTCAAGTAAATAAATAAAATCTTCAAAAAATAAAAAAATAAAAGTAGGCTCCATGGCCAGCATGGAGCCCAATGTCAACTTTGAACTCACAACACTAAGACCAAAACCTGAGCTGAGATCAACAGTCAGATGCTTAACTGACTGAGCTACGCAGGCACCCCTTAAATTTAGTGTTGCTTTTTAATCAAGCTAACAGTTGTAAGTTAAAAAAAATTTATACTTACTATTTGATTTGGATAATACATTTTAAGAAGCAAAGATGACTTTTCTAATGAAGAAGTAAAAACCAATGGTTTATGCCCCCTGTATGTGAAATTTGACAAAGGAAAAAAAAAAGAGTCTAATATCACAGGGAAATGTAAAGTCTGTAAGATGCAGACTCAATATTGAGACCAAGTGGAAGTACAGTTCTTACTCTCTTCTGGAGTGAGGTCTGGGTATACCTCTTCTAGAGCAGCTCGCAGCCTTCGCTCATCCACAAAAGGCAACAGAGCAACACCTGGAGAAAGAAATGCACACCAACCACTGAGCTATTAGGATCACCCAAATTCCACTTATTACTCATTCAAATAAAGATTTCTGGTAGAATATCCCTGTTGGCGTAAAAACACTTTGGAACTGAACTTCATTCAAATCTCAGATGCAAAAACTTTCCGTGTGTTCAGAGAAGAAAAAGTTTCACATATTTTCCATCCTTAAGATGGCTCATATGAAAAACCATGTTTGCAGAATCTTAACTCCACGATGATAAAATTTTTAAACTAAATGAACAAGTGGCCACCTGGACACCAGTCTATGTTCTCGTGTCTTACTTACAAGGATGTCCTTGGGCAAGCCAGTTAATCTGCCAAGAGTTTGAACTTGTCCTTTCATCTTCTAGGACTTGGTTTTCAATTAAAATATTCAGAAGGTCTGTTCAATGTGAATAAATACATAGAATGTCTTCCAGCTCTAAAACTGTACAGCATTCTGTTTTTTACATTTTAAAACCTAATAACTAATTTAGATACAAAAAAGTGTTTAAGGAGTGGCTTAAGTAATCTTGGGGGCTGGGTAGGATCCAAGCTATTCATATTCAGGCTGAAAACTGTCCTGTGGAACGTGCTGAAATTAAAGTAATTTCTTTATTTCAACCTACATTCATAATTTTCAAAGCAGCACACCAATAATATAATATCTATTTCTAGAAAAATATATGAAGTTACTGAACCGTATGTATATGTTGTACTGTATACAGTATGGTCTTTTGACAAAATAAAAAATGTAAAATAAAGAGAAATGCTAATTAGAGCTAAATAATTTTGAAACTACTGCCAAACTGCCATACTTGTGATTGTTCCCTTTAAAATGAGAGAAATGAAAGATTCCCAAAGTTGTCATTAATTATTTAGCTACTGTATTTTCAAAGTTTAGAAATGGTTTCAATTTCATTATCTAGAAGGGAAATATGCGTTTTTTAAGGTTAAAAAGAAATTAAGTTCTAGTGAAGTTAGGCTATTTCATCAACTGTAAACATTTACATGGAAAAAACATAGGGAGTTGTTCAAGTTTTGTTTAGTCATACGCTTAAGATCTAAACAAATTATCAGAAAGACTTTCCTACAGTATCAACTCCAAAAGCCAGCTCCAACTGGTAAGCAACTTGCAGTGCTAATGAAAGCAATGAGGTTACTAAGCAACAAATCAGCCCTACTGGGCAGGATAGAAAAAAATGCCTTATACCCAGATATGATAAATTCAGTGCTTGAGTGAGCTGATAGTAAAAATAACATTAGCAGCTAATTTCTCCTGAGTACTTATTATGTTAACATGCATTACCTCAACAACACAAGTAACCTAAGTAGTGGTAACACTTAGGTAAATACATAGTAGTCACACTCTCTGGGTCCAGACCTTAGTTCAGCCAGTGTGTGACTTTGATCAAATGACTTAAAATACTCTTATAAAATATGTAGCATTCGAAATGGGTATGCTATATTCCTCTTATGTATATTAAGTGAATATTACAAAAACACAACATTGCAAGAGTTCAATAAATGTCAAAAAAGTACCCAGATACATTTTATCTTCTATCACTTTAAGATACACTCAATTTAGGTAAGAACTTAAGTATTACCATTACTTTCAACAAGTTTTAAAGACATGGGGAAATAACTATAACTCCTCATAGTACTAAATTTGACCTGAAAAAAGTTATGTTCTTCTGCAGTCTAGTAAATGAAAATACTTACATAAAATATAAAAATATTAAAGGTCTGAGTTTCAATTCACCCTAAAATTCATTTGGAATCTCAAGGGCCCCCAAATAGCCAAAACAACCTTGAAGAAGAAAAATAAAGTTGGAGGACTCCCACCACTTGATTGCAAAACTTACTGAAGCTACAGTAATTAAAACAGTTTGGTACTGGCATAAGGACAGGCATATTGGGCAGTGGAATAGAGAGCCCATAAATAAGCCCTCGGATATGCAAATGATTTTCAATAAGGGTGCCAAGACTGTTCAATGGGGAAAGAGCAGTTGTTTCAACAAATGGTGCTGGGGAAAATGGATATCCATAACAAAAGAATGAAGTTGGACCCTAACCTTACACCCTACACAAAAGTTAACTCAAAATGGATCAGAGACCTAAATGTTAAGAGCTAAAACTGTAAAATTCTTAAAAGAAAATAGGAGGGAAGCTTTATGACACTGGATTTGGCAATGACTTCTTGCATACGACACCAAAAACACAGGCACGACAAAACAGTCCAACAAAAATTGAAACTCCATCATAATTAAAAACTTTGTGCATCAAAGGACACTATCGAATAGAGTAAAAACACAATCACAAAATGGAAAAAAATAAATGCAAAATCATATATGAGACTGGTGTTCAAAATATATAAAGTACTCCTACAATACGACAAAAACCCAATTCAAAAATGAGCAAAATACTTGAATAGACAATTCTCCAAAGTTACAGAAATAGCCAATAAGCACATGAAAAAATGTTCAACATTACCAATCATTAGGGAAATACAAATTAAAAGCATAGTGAGATATTGCTTCATACCCATTAGGATGGCTATTATAAAAAAAAAAAAAAAAACAACCACCACAAATAAATGGAAAAGATATTACAAGCTGATGGATTGGAAGAATACTGTTAAAATGTCCATACTATCCTAAGCAATCTACAGATTAAATGCAATTCCTATCAAAATACCACTGGCATTTACCACAGAACTAGAACAAGGAATCCTAAAATTTGTATGGAACTACAAAGACACCAAATAGCCAAAGCAATCTTGAGAAAGAACAAAGCTGGAGGTCTCACACTCCCTGACTTCAAACCATACTACAAAGCTATAGCAATCAAAACAGTATAGTATGACATGAAAACAGACATATAGATCAACGGAATAAAACAGAGAGCCCAGAAAACCCCCCACATATATACAGTGAATTCATCTATGACAAAGGAGGCAAGAATACACATGGGAAAAGACAGTCTTTTCCAGAAATGGTGTGGGGAAAACCGGAAAGCTACATTCAGAAGAGTAAAACTAGACCATTTTCTTGCACCATATGCACAAATAAACTCAAAATGAATTAAAGACTTGGATGTCAGACCTGAAACTACAACACTCCTAGAAGAAACCATAGGCAGTAAGCTCTCTGACATCAGCCTCAGGATATATATTTTTTTTGGACCAGTTTGTTCAGGCAAGGGCAACAAAAACTAAAATAAACAAATGGGACTATATCAGACTAAAAAGCTTTTGTTTCAGCAAAGGAAACAATCAACAAAATGAAAAGGCAACCTACTGAATGGGAGAAGATATTTGCAAACCATACATCCAGTAAGGGGTTGATATCCAAAATATATAAAGAACTTACACAACTTAATACCAAAAAACCAATCCAATTAAAAACAGGCAGAGGATCTGAACATTTTTTTTTCCAAAGAAGACACCCAGATGGGCAGCAGACACATGAAAAGGTGCTCAACATCACTAATTATCAGAGACATGCAAATCAAAACCACAATGAGATATCATAGCAATCTGAAGAGATAAATGCGCCCTATGTTCCCTGCAGCATTATCTACAATAGCCAAGATATGGAACCAACCCAAATGTCCATCAACGGACAAATGGATAAAGATGTGGTGTATAATGAAATATTACTCAGCCATAAAAAAAAGAAAGCTTACCATTTCCAACAACATCAGTGAACCTACAGGGTATTATGCTAAGTGAAATAAGTCCTGACAGAGAAAGACAAATACCATGACTTTACTTATATGCGTAATCTAAAAGATACAAAACAAATAAACAAAACAGGAACAGACTCACAGATAAGGAAACAAACTGCTGGTTACCAGAGGGGAAAGAGGGTGAGATAGGCAAACTAGGTGAGGTGGAGTGAGAGGTACAAACTTCTAGTTATGAAATTAGTCAGTAGTGGCGATGTAATACACAGCATAGGGAATAGAGTCAATAATACTGCAGTAACTTTGTATGGTGATAGACGGTTATTAGACTTTTCAAGGGGATCACTTCATAACCTATAAAAATATCAAATTACCATGATGTACGCCTGAAACAAGACATTGTATGTCAATTATACTTCAACTACAAACAAATACATAAAAGCCATTTACGGAATAAAAAAGAAAGTAACAAATGTTGGCAAGGATGTGAAGAAATTGTAACCATTGTGCACTGCCTCACTTTTCCTCTGGATGATTATACATAGAAAGCAAGACATCTGCACGTTTATATATTTACTTATTTATTTAACACTTACATAAATACACTTACTTATGTACTTATATTTTTACTTTACTGCCTCTTAAACCTTCCCTTCTAATCAAAATATTCTCCACAAAGCACCTTAAAAACAACCTAAGACTCCAATCCATTTACATATAACAAAATATGACCATAGAGCACAAAACCTGCTAACCTTAATCAGTGGGCTGCATTTCCCATTATCAACCCATTAAATATGAAATTTCCTTTACTACATAAACCCAAAATCAACCCTAAAATCTCATAAAATGATTTTCAATTTGCAAATTATTATTTACCGCCCCCCCCACCCCCATCTCACAATTCTCTGAGTCATGTTACTGGTCATCTGTACCACAGGAAATAACCAAGGAGGAAGTAAAAACATCGTTTTACCAAATGAAATTATCTCAGAAAAATATACAGTGGAAGAAAAGGTTAAAGTGATTTGCTGAAAGGGGCTTTGGCATGAAATAATAGTTGACTTACTGTGTGAGAGACTTCTTAATTGTGTTTTACATTCAGTCATCATCACACATTTGCTAAGTGGTAAACAGCACATTAAATTTAGTAGTAATTTAAAATTGACATTCTTATAATAACTGTAAACAGAAGGAATGAGAAAATAACAGCTAAATAAATAGGAAATAAGCTTTAATGATTACTGTCAAGTATTTAAAACTAAATTTCTAATACATTTTTCATTTTCAAATTTCCATGGAATATAAGTGAATCTCCACATAAACACAATCATGTTTCTGTATTTCTCAGCCATCTTACAAGGTGTCAGTGAGCTACTAACTGGAAGCAAGTCCCAATAATTCATCACAGAAAAGACAAAGAATGATCGGTCTATTTTAATTCAATTTACTGTTTATCAGAATGTTACTATAAATCATTGCCAATGCCAGGATGGATAGAAAAAAAAAAAATCAAATTTTGACATGTAATTTTTAAAATATTTATCTTTTACAGAAATTCTTTCATCACCTAAATCATGTTTGCTCACAGTTTACCAAAAAGTGGAAATTGTTTTAACAAAAAGCAATAATATCTAAATTTTACCTTGCCATGCATATTTCTTCCCATTCAAATCAATAGCAAAATCTTCAGGGTAGAAGTCAATTATACTAGAATCCTGTGTCAAGCAAGGAGAAAAATAAAGATTCAAAACAAAAGTCACACATGTCTGAGTTATAAAGAATTTGACATTTCTTTCATTCATGCTATCAGGCCTGATGAGAAAATAAGGTTTCATTCCTTTAAAAAATGTTATTAAGATATCAGGTCATTAATCCCAATAGTAAAACAAAATTAACAATTTTATTTTAAAAAATGAAAAAAAAAAGGCTTTTTTAGAGAGGAATTTTAGAACTGATAACTGTGGACCCAAGACAGTCGATGAAGAGTTTATTGACTCTAATGATTCCTACTTCTTGGCCGGCTCTCCTTCTTTCTATCTGGCACACAAAATAAGCTCAGAGATGTCTGAACTGTGGAAGCCACCACACATGGCTGGAACAAATAAAAATAATGACTTACAGGTAGGCTTAGAACAAAGTAACAGTTTTAAGAATTGCTTCCAAACACAAATTAATTTTATTTATACCAGGTAGGGTTCTCACAGCCAAGGAAAGGAGGGGGAAAAAAGGTGAAAAATACACAAAAGAACTCAATACTTTCACTTTGTTTTTGGACTTCACTGCTTTAACTATGAGATGCAAAAGCACTTGTGACTAATGTTCGTGAAACATGACAAAAACCCAGTTACTAACATACTCAAAATACTAAGACACTAACGGGATCACTCATGAGCTTCCGCCATGATGGAGGCAGAAAGTTACCACTTGCAGCTGGAAAAACTCCCATAAGTTGTTCCAATGGTTTAAACTGAAAGAAAGAAAAAAGGTTTAAGATAAGACACACAATTTTTATCTAAGCCAAAATTCTATGAATTTCATGACTCTAAATAATTAAGCTTACTGGTTTAGTGCCCTTCTCAAAATCAGATGGCATGTCTGCAATACCTTCAAAGTCTGAAGCAAATGGTGCATAATGGAATGGATAATACCACTTCCAGGAAGCACAGCCCTAGAATCATAACAAAAAAAAACAAAAACAAAAACAAAAACAAAAACAAAAAACAAAAATCTACGTTCAATACGGACACAGAAAAGCAAATAAAAATTAGAGTATTAGCCTATAAAATACATGACTTCCAGTGTACATTCCATATATTGGTTTTTTTCCCATGAGTCCTAACAGGTGTTCTGATTAACTGAACTTTCACTTTATATCAATGGCTCCTTGGTTTAAAAACTACTGCAAAGTGTCTTTAATAATCAGTAGTTAATACCAAACTTTGTAAATACAATTTGTATAATACAATTTGGTGAAGATTTTTACCCTTCAAATGTGCTTGGTTACATTTCTTTCCAATTTTACAGCTGCCATTTTCTAATGAAATGAAGAACAGTGGTACCTGGCACTTAGCATATAGATGGGGAAGGGACATCACTGGAACAGTGACTAAATAAAATTTCCAAAAGTTTCATTTTATAATTCTCTATTATATTTTACTGTGACAACTTTCTCTTCATTATAAAAATATTTAAGTAAACCCAACAAAAAGAAAACAGTTTTTACTGATAGAAAAAAGAACTCCTCCTAATACGTGTTTTGATTCTATGCCTAAGTGAATTAAAATCCTGAGAACAAAAGTAAAACATGAATTTACTATTATACAGTTGATAATGCATTAAATTATACTTCCCACTTAATGACAAACTTCATCTTTTCCCAGAGCATACCAAATCTAACTTGCCTTGCTCTCAGAGAATGAAACCAGATATTAACTACTAGTGTTACAATCCCCTATATGTCTACCTAATCTCTCACCAATCTGACATCTCAATTATCAAAGGCTTTAAGTCAGATACGGATTACTCCAATTAGAATGCATTTCATGTAACATCACTACATTACACGGAGGAAATGGTATCATTCAAATGCCTTTCAGATTCTTACTAGTATTTTCTAGCCTTTGTCCTTTGTTCAGTCATTAATGACTATTATTTTTTACTTCCAATTAAAAAACCACCATACTTTCATTATGTTAAAGACAAAGTACACTCAACCCACACTACTTGATACTGAAATCCTTAAGCACACCAAAAATTATCTTTATTTATATATTAACACTTGAGAAGCATCAAGTATTATTTCCAAACAAGTATTATTTAAAGTAATGAATTTCTGAACAGGAAGCTTTAAAAAAATGAGTCTGGATTTAATTTCATTATAGCTCAATCAATAATACACAGAAATTATGATCTTCCTAGAATGATTAGCTAGGTTTAGAGGAAAATATTCTCTCTGTACCTGGTAATAATATCGAAGAACCCAGCAGAGCCCCTCAACATAAGACTGTACAACTTTACGACGGAATTTCTCATCAGCTGCATCAACGTCAAATTTGTTCTTGTAGTACCGCTGCTTCCAACCAGCTTCCCATAGCCTAAAACCCAGGCAAAGCCGGTTCATGTTGAATTAATACTTTCCATAATTGTCCACTGATTTATCACCCAAATAATTTTAAACTTAATATCCAGGTGAAATGTGAATGAGTTAAACAGTAATGCTAACACAGCTTCATTTAATTATTTCTAAAAAGCTCATTTTAACAGAATTTATTAAGACAACCAAACATCAAAAATCCAAACACTAATTCTAGTAAGACCAATATAAAACTACATTTTGGGAAAAGAGAAAATATTTATTAAAGTAGATAATGAACACTTGTTTGCTCAAATTTTAATACTGTTTTACTTGTTTTTTGATTGTAGACCAATTCTGAAACTACACCATAAGATTCAAATACTGAAGATATTTTATATAAGTTCCTCAGTTTGTTAAAATACATTTAAACTAAACAAAGGAATCAACCAAATTACTTTTTTTCTTTTCATTTTGAATACTTTAATTTTTTTAACATCTTTTTATTTTTTTCATGTTCCAAGATTCATTGTTTTTGTACCACACCCAGTGCTCCATGCAATATGTGCCCTACTTAATGCCCACCACCAGGCTCACCCATCCCCCCACCTCCCCTCCCCTCCATAACACTCAGTTTGTTCCAAATTACTTAAAAAAAAAAAAAAAAAAAAAAAAGATTTGCGGGATGTCTGGGTGGCTCAGTCATTACACCCCTGCCTTCTGCTCAGGTCATGATCCCAGGGTCCTGGGATCAAGCCCCGAATCGGGCTCCCTGATCAGCGGGAAACCTGCTTCTCCCTTTCCCTCTGCCCCTGCTTGTATTCCCTCTCTCACTGTATCTCAGTCAAATAAAGAAATAAAATCTTAAAAAAAAAAAAAAGATTTGCATGGGTAATTTTTTAAAAGGTAAAAAATGGTTTGTAAAATAACGATCTAGGAACCAGGCAGAAAATTATGTTTACACCTATTCTCCCACCCTTGGGCCTTATCCCTCTTTCAGCTAAGAGTTGTTGGCTTAAGGGAAGGACACATACACACATGTATATATGATCTGGTAGAACTCAGAAGCAGGTCAGTCAATTCACTAAATTATTATTAATCACTGAAAATACACATGTGAAGAACCACTTTTTCAAAGTTTTTTTTAAGTACTCATTTTTCATTCTCTAAAAGATTTAAACATAAGACAAAGAAGCCAAAGAACACTAAAGAAACAAATCAGGACAGATCAAGAACATTAAGATGGTTCTCATTAAGGACTATTTTCTACCATGTGCTGCATCTTACAAATTAATTACAGTCATGTTCCAGAATACACGACACCAGTTTCAACTCCCTCCCCTGCCCCAAGCATTCACAGAACATCGATTAGGAGAAATATCCTCTATGATGTGGATTATAACTGTTTTACAGAAAATATTAATGAAATACACGTCAAGTGTCTCAAGCACTTCTTGACAGAAGCATTTCTACCTTGACTATTCTCAGCATTGGGATTACACAATGAAGTTGCTAACAAATCAATTTAACTATTAAGCTGGTATTCATCAAGATGGCTACCCAATAAAACAGATAACATACTCCAAGAGGAAAATCCAGAGCTGCAGAAACAGAGGATAAGGTAAATGTTCAATCAAGCCACTACAGATCTCAGAATCTGACATCAAAGAACATTAGGAAAATACGGAACCATACGTGACACTTGAGAAGTTTCTCATCATAAATGCAAACATACCATCCACGTCCTATAAAAGCAGCATGAATTGTGGACCACTATTGTTTAACTTTGAAATATATCATTTTGCTAAATTCTTAATGAATTACAATTATTAAGATTGTTGGCCTTTTGCGCCTGGAACCCAGGGTTCAAATCTGGATTTAATTATACGAGAGGTTATTAATCTTATATAATGATCTCAAATTTCTGGATAAAGAATCCAAGTTTCCTATTACAAATTTTAAGTATATAGCTAAAGGGAAACTTCTCTGTCATGAAATATAATTGTATACATTCAAGTCTGTGGTTTTAAAAAATATACATATTTATCTCTTAAATGAATGACTTTTGCATATTTCATTTGAGGAAGAACCTTTCCAATTGAGAAGATTAAAGCAAACTATGTTAAGTATCCAAGTGTAACAGAACATTCTGTGTTAAGCAGCTTGAAAATTTAATCTCAAAACAGTAACATTCAGATCACATAGAGCTAAACACCTCATGTCTAGCTGATCTAGTGCCTGGTCTCAGAGGGAAAAGTGGCTTGGAGGACAAAAACCTGCACGCATACTAATCTAGATACTTAGATTTAACAGCGATAGCTTACACATCTCACTGGAATTTACTGACTATTCTAACCCTCCACATTAATTACTGGTGGATAAAAAGATCACAGGCAAGCATCTGAAGGCACTGCTGCTCTAAGCTAAATAGCATTAATTAGACAGCATCTATTTCAGCAATCTGATAACAAAGTGTTAACCAAAAAATGGTTTCACCTGACATTATCCTCTGGCTCAGGTTCACTGTCACTGTCTTCTGCTTTTCGCTTAATTCCTCCTATTGGAGACGGGGAGCCATCAGAAGTGAAACTCGTATTAGGAGATACTGAAGGACTCTGCAAACAATTATGATATTACAGAGGAAGGATTTAATTATTCATTTCACATAAGAAGTTACATCCAACTGCTATTATAATCATGCTTCATAGTAATACAACTGTTAAAGCTATTAAATAGATATGGTAAATATACTTAAAAAATATAAAGACTGTTGTTGGCCTACTCTACTCCCTCAGAAAAAGAATTATATAGTTTCAAGCTTCCTATGCTTAAACTCAAAAGAATCTGAACATTACTAGAATAAAAACTACTTCAGAAGAAAAAAGAATTTAATTCTATAGATTTTTAAAAATTAAAGGGTGGGAATTATTTTTTTTTTTCGGTGGTTCCCTCATGTTACGAATTCATGATCACTTTCTACCAAACAGCAAAGCTGTAAGGAGGAAAATACAAATATATTAATTAGTAATACACAAAATAGTCAGTGCTGGTGAGAATGAAGTTAAATGGTAAATGCTTTACCTCACACAACCATCTGGAAAGCAACAGTTTAACAAGACTCTGTCAGATAACTGCTAAATTATTTTATAGATAATGTTTAAAAATCAAGGTCCGAGTAAAAATGTATTAGTAACTTAGAAAAATGCAGATTTATTATTTCAAAGACCTGGATATCACTTTAAATTCATTATTATCTTCCATTTGTACCTAATTCAATGAACACAGTGAACACCAGAAAATATTTTAATATTTAAGTAAAAAATTAAAATTCTCTTGAACTTTAGTTTTATGTTAAGTGACCAAAACCACAAGTGGCAAAAAAGGTTTTCATGGTAAAGTTTCTCTTTTATTATTCACAGCATATTAGATATTGTGATTAAATTGAATCATTTTTAAATTGAGAGCTTATAAGGCTATTTTAATGATACTGTAACTAAAACCGTAGTGTAAATGTAGTTCACACTACAGGCCAAAGAAAGTTACAAAAAAGCAAAACTGTATTTCTCACAGAGTTTATAACTTTCTTTTAAAAAATGTATAATTCCCATTTTATTCGTGACACTCTATGGCCAATACTGTTCAAAAAACCCAAAATTATAAAAAATAAATTCAGGAAAGTGCCATTGTACTTGAAAATGAGATGGGTATTTTTAGTCAAAAAGATCTGAGTTTGAAATTCCAAGTCCAACCTTTACTGGTTGTCTGGCCTTGGGCAATTTATTTAACCTCTGTCAGCCTCAACTTGAAATGGGGATAATGTTCTTTGTCCGTTACTGCGAGGATTAAATGAAACGATATGTATAAAGGATCAACAGCAAGATGACAGTGTGGTGTATGGTGGCTCACCTTTCAGTATTATTATTTTTTATTATTATATTTATTATGTTTATTTATTATCATTTTTTAAATCATCACTAAATCCATTTGGATTAAATTATGAGAATGACATTCCTATCAATTGTCTAAATACAGAGAAGTTGGGTAAAAAGCAAACTTTCCCAAACTGACAAATAAGATACAAACTATCTTTATCTGATAACAAAGTAATATACCTGCAAGGGAAAACAAAAAGTGGTTTGTTTTTTAATATTAAATCGTTACTGCTCTTTTCTGCTCTCTACCAACACGGTCTTTCCTGAACATACCAGATTCACACCAATTGATTCAAATTCCTTTTTAAAAAGCTCTTTTTGCAATCACATTTTATGAAATGGCCACAGATATAGTCAAACTATATTTCAGAATGCAAAATTTAAAAACACATTTATGAGGAAACAGAAGCCAGCTAGTAAAGCATTAACAGTGCAGACCATCAGGTAGATACTACTCAGTACTGGACACTAACATGCCCAACAGCTCTAACAAACAAACAAACAACAATAAATCTATAACTTTAAAGTCTCCCTCGAAATGAACTGGTAATTACGCTTTGTGATTTCCTTAAATTCATAACATTTTAGATGAAAATCCCTCTATGCAAAGACTCCCAACAGAAATAATTATGTCAAGGGGAATTAAAACAGGATCAAATAAGCAACCTAATCATCAATCTCCCTATTCCTGCTCCCATGGCAGACATTATTAATCAACAGTGGGTCTAGTCCTGTGGAACCTCAATATAATATTGGAATCCTTCTCAAAGCAATCAGAGCTGGCAAAGTTTAAACCTCCCTGCCTTCCTGGGATTAAGAAAAAGCATTCTATCAGGGACATGGTTTTTGACAAACAAGTCACTCAGTTCCACTTTGTGGGGTAGGCAGTCACTATAATCTTTAATGAGGGACATCAGCCTTTTCTGTTCTATTCAAGCGTCTCATTGCAATCCCTTCACTGACCCTCCATATCCCACTGTTAATGGTGTAAGGAATAAGACAAGAACACAAAAATCAAACAGAACAAAAAACATAACATAAACCCAGGCTGCTTCTCTCAGGAGATGCAAATTCTCATGAATTCTCAAATTCCATAGGTAAGGTTCTAAAATTTCAAGATGGGAATTTGAAGGAATATAAATCAGTCTCCTGATATGGCAAAAATTCCATATACAGGATTGCCCTGTAATAAAAGATCTGAGCATCAACAAGGTAACTGTTAGAATAATGAACTATCAAAACTTATGCAATTTCCTTGAATATATCAAAACAAAAATTTACATTAGATACCAAACCTTACAAAATATATTTCCTCTCTCTATAACACATACTCTCTCTTATGCCTACCAGCCTGAAATAAGCAGTAGCTTTATTTGCTGTACATCAATTCATTGTCTGTTCCCTCACCCCTGCTGCTGCCCTGCCTTGTGCTCTGAGCTCATGGTGTGTTACCACTACAACAGGAAGTTACTGGACGGACTACAGCCTTGCTGGCTGAGATGATCTGCTTCTTCAGTCTGGATCACCAAGTTCAAACAAGGAGGGATACCAAGTGGCAAATCCATTCAATTCCTGAGTTTCTAAGTACAGAGCAACCAGAATCTGCATAGTGAGAGTGACCTGAAAATATGTATTCAAATCTATTCTATGCCTGAGTTGGAGAGCAAGAATTTAGGCAGTAGGAGTACCTGTATTTGACAGACTAAGGTATATAATAAAATTCCCATAGCTGATCCCTGGAAAGAAAGGGGAAAACCCACCTTCCTCTCTTACCCCCAGCTATGAGATACTCGGATGTCCCCATTATGCTTCTAGCACACAGTACCTGTAGGGGAAGGGGGAAGCACTGTGGCCCATCTGCATTACAGAAACATTGCTGCCACTTAGCTATCTATATTTACATGCATTTTCTTTTCTTTCACATCATTTAGATATTTACATATTGATAATCATGGATGAAACAAAGTTAAAAATATTTCAAGGGAAAAGAAATTGAGAAAAACTACAAAACAAAACAACTCCAGGCAACAAAATTCACACACAACCACAAGAGACCTCTGATGGTCACCACTTTTCAATGCCATGTAAAAGTCAGTCACTTACAGAGTTATTCTGCATCCTCATTTCATAGGCTGCTTGTCTCGGATTACTGGCTACTTGAGAACCTGGTGAATTTCTTGAACCCAAAGCATGAGGGGTTAATATTCCACCAGGAGAGAAAGCTGGTTGATCTCTCTAACATAAGTGGAAACAAATGCAGAAATTAAAATTAAATCACAATACAATTAGATGACAGGAAGAAAAGATGGCAATGGAATAGAGTCTTCACTGTAAGCACTTAAAGGAGGAAACAGATTTCTGTTAGCATTTACAGGACTGTCCACAATTTGATTTGATGGTAACTCACCCTGTAAACAATACTCTGTAGTATTTAATAATAACCGTTCTAAAAGTACATATAATACATGGTTCTGATACACAGAATCTATTCAAGCCTCAGTAAGCTATTCCATTATGTTTACTGACAATTTCAGAATACATCCAACAAACTATTTCAGGCACGTAAAAATAATATAACTATGAAGGTTAAAAAACTAGTCAAGAGTTTGATTTATACTTAGGAAAACCCACTTTTATTTACCCTTCACTTTGCTAGAATTTAACTATTTCCAATTAATTAGAGCTATAATTATAGCTGTAATCGGTGACAGTTGTGGCTGACTGGTAAAACATACTTTTTACACAGATATTGATTGAAAGAAAATAGTAATACATAAGGTAGAAAGCAGATATTCCCTTCTCAGTCTAAGTGGTTTTGAACCTACCTGTAACAATAACTCTACCTTTCTCCCTTCTAAGTTCCCCAACTTGCTCACTTCTAATAAAAGGCACTCCCTAAATTCTGTAAGTTTTAAATCCAGTAAAGACAAGAAAAACAAGAACTAAAGAAGTAACTATAGAGCATTATGCAATGAGGTAAGAAAACAAATATCACAAGCAAGAAGCAGTGGAGTTCAAAGAAAAGGACTGCTCATCCTGAACTAGGGCCGAGGCCCCAAGGGAGGCCCCAGTGGAAAAGCTAAGATGTGAGGGAGTTGTGAAGTCAGAAATCCACTCGGAGCTAGCAAATGTAGGTAACACTCTGAGGCAGAAGGGATGTGGTACATTTAGAAGACAGCACAGAAAAGCTCAGGGGCTAAAATCGGACCAGTCCTTGCATGCCAGCCTGAGAGAGAAGTGGGCTCTAAGGGGACTACAAAGTCGCTGGTCATTTCTCAACAGATAATCAAGAGCTTCAGGAAGATTAATCTGACAAAGATGTAGATAGAATGCTGTAATTGAAAAGAGGGTATAAAGGGTTGACTGTTTTTATTACAAAAATACCTGATTATCACAAAAAATTCAAATAGCTAAGCACCCCACGCCCATCAAATGCATCTTTTCAGACTCCAGAGTTTAGAAAAGGCCTGACACCAGCATTCTTTCTCCGGGCAAGAAGGCAGCTGGGTAGACATTACACCCCTATCCAACTCCTACTAGATAAGAAATAAAGCTACTGCAATAAACATCTTTCTCCCCCATCATCAACTTATGGCTATTGCCAATCTTATGAAAATAAAACTCACCTTCATTCTCTTTCTTTTTTCTTTCTGTCGTCTTCTAAAACTGTCCTAAAAGTATAAAATCCACATATTCTGTCAAATAATTACACAAAAATGCCAGAGTTAAACATTACCAGGAATGATCTGGGAAACAATTTAGGTTTTAAAGGAAGACCCCAGAAACCTAGGTACATAATTAAACTAGGCAATGGACCATATGTTCAAAGTGCTTTTTATCAGAACTTTAGATGGATAGAGAGCATTCTAAATGGAGTTTAGATATAATTTAATTGTTCCTCTTAATATTTTCAGATAGTTTTTGACATCATTTCATGAAAGAATTCAAGAGTCATGACAAAGATTCTTGGCTTTACCCTGGAGTGAATAGGCTGTCAACAATACAAATAAGAAAACAATTCTTAAGTTTTAGCTGAATACAGTTAATAACCAAGATGGCCATTTAAAAAAAATTAACGAGACAATTTAATAATGAATTTCTGTTACCTAAAGAGGGCTTGACAGTTCCTAATTCTGCAGCACCCACGGCACCAAGTGGGTAAAGAGAGAAGTGGGGCTCTGTGCAAACACGACTCCTGCCCCCACCCAACTCCAGGTTCCAAAAAGTCAATCTCATGAAAGGAAGGAAGGAAATTCAGATGTTTGTCCTGCTCATTCTGAGCCAACTTAATTCACGGGAAAGGGTCCAGTCTGTATTGATTCTTCCTCTCCGCTCATTTTCAAAATGTAGTCATGGTTTCAATTAAACAGATTTGGGACTGATCTTGTTTCCCACTAACTGGCCATTCAAGGACCTCTCTGGTCCTAGAAAGCATTCCTTCCATGCCCAAGATTCTGTAAGTATCAAGGCACTGGAACAACTAAGGTCCTACTGTAGCCCAAAGCAAGGGCCAGCTGGTACTATACTGGCTGCCACCTGACTAACTGCACTTCTATTCCTTTCAGGTCAGTAATGCCAAATGCAAAATAACACCCTTAATAAGATCTGAAATTTATACTTTCTGCCAGAAGAGAGGCTGAATGTTGGATATATGGTGAATGGCTACCTTAAAACCTCCTAAGATATGAAATCCACCAATTTCTTTAATCAAGCTTTCCTCTCTATCTTTAATTGAAATGTTTCTTATCTAGGGTACCAACAAGCTACAGACAGTGAAAGCCATTAGTCAGTTTTCAGTCCTTATCTGACCATGACTCTTCGGTCTTGAGTCATGCTCTCCTCTTGGCTTTGAAACCACTACACTCACCCGGTTCTCTTTTTTCACTCTTGCTGCATGCCTTTGCTCCATGATTCCCCAACCTCTCAATGTTAGTGTTCCTCTGTGCCTAATACTTGGACTTCTCGACTCTTGTAAGAGTAATCATCTAGTCTCTTAGCTTTAAACACCATCTATATGGTGATGAGTCTCTAACCGGGACCTCTCCCCATTCAACATCTCCAATTGGGTTTCTCAGACTTAACATGCCCAAAATGGAATCCCCACCCCCAACTCTGCACCTCCCAGTCTTCTTCATCAGTTGCTCAGGCCATTTTTCAACTGCTCAGACAAAATGCCTTGGAGTCATTCTTGATACTTTTCCTTCTCTCAAACTAGCACTGAATCTATTAGCCAATCCAGTGGTTCAACCATCAAAACATATTTAAAATCCAACTACCTCTCATCATCTTCACTGCCACCATGCTGCAAAAGAGCTTCCTAACTGGGCTCTTGGCTTCTATCTTTGCCTCCATATAGTCAATGTCCTGGGTACACGCCCAAGAGCCTCTGCACTGACTCCCTCTGTCTGAAATGCTCTTCTTGCGAACACCTACATGGTTTACTTCTTCACATTCTCCAGGTCTTTATTTAAAATCATCTGTTGGTGAGGCCTTCGCTAATCACCTTTTCTAGAACCTCGACAACCCTATCTCCACCTTCCCAGATATTTCCTCACCTGCTTTAATTTTCTTCACAGCACTCATCACTCTCTAACACAGTACACAGTTTACTTAGTTTTTGTGCTTATTGTCCATTTGGGAAAGAATGTAAGCTCCATGAGGTCAGGAATTTTTGTCTGCTTTTTTGTTTTTCTGTTTTATCAATGACACTCAGAATACTATCTGGCACATGATAAACAATAAATGTTTGCTGGATAAATGAAGGACATTTGCAAGATAAAGGGCAAACATCAAAGCTTATAAGTTAAAAAGCATCACCTTCAACCACTCAGTTTTAGTAATAAATACTGATGTATTCTTTTTCTACTAGTTTGTGGTATGAACTCCTTTGGAAATCAGTCAAATGCCATATACACAGTTTCCAGGAAAATACATAAACCTGGATATTTTATATTGAATTTCTGAAGGTTCATATATTTCCACCGATGTCCAACCTTGCTGATAGACATCATATGATGTCAGGAACACCAAAAAAGATCCAAAGAGCTTTAAAATGCCCTCTCTGCTAGTCCAGTTGGAAATCATATTACTTAAGTCTGAAGCACTTTGGTACCTATCAAATCTCATACATCCTGCTCTAATGCCAAATATCACCAATATTTATTAGTACAGAGTCTGCTAAAGCCACATAAAAGGGCTGTTCTAATATAAGGTTTTTATATCAAGTAGTACACAGTACGTATGTCTATTTTTCTTAAGCATAAATGCAAGCAGGTCAAGTGGAGCCAACTCCACTTGTTGAAGTCTTAGTTCAAAATGGCTACACTGGTAGACATTTGATATCCCAGACAAAGTCAGTTCTGTTATTGGGACCTAACATGTGAAAAATTCTTGCTGCCATAGTGGATTACCAAGTACCAAAGGTTTTGGAAAGAATTACAGTCCACTCACTCTGTTACATAAAATGGTACTGAAAGTTCTAAGAAAGAGACCACTAGCAATAGTACACAAAGTTGAAGAAAATATAAAAACCTGTCAGATACAATGACATGTTTTAATCTGTAAGGAAATCATGAAGCAATATAGCAATATTTGCTCAAAATAGGCATATGAATTTTTTGTAAGATCAGTTTCTGAAAGGATTTCCTTCACTCTCTTTCTAAGAAGCACTATCTGTTAATTTTACCCACTGCTTGCCTCCCTTGACCCTCCCCCACAATCACTCTCCACCTCCCTTTGACTCCAGACTACTGCCCCTCCACCCCACTGACTCCCCAGAGCCTCTGAACCCCTGGCTATGTACTGCGGGCCTGTTTATCTTGCCCTGACATGTCGAGAGAGCACCAATGGCTTCTCTCTTCAGGGATTTCCTCCCATATCTCTACAACTAGCTCCCCTCTCTCCTTAAATGTGCATGTTTCTCAACGTTTCTATTGGAGGCACTTTCACTCCACACAGGCTCCCAGGGACTTCAAGTTCACACTGACAGCTTGAAGTACCTCCCCTCTACTAAGGTTCTCAAATCTCCTTTCAAAAGACTTCTGCCCTGGGGTGGCTCAGGTCATGATCTCAAGGTCCTGGGATTAAGCCTGGCATCGGGCTCTCTGCTCAGCAGGGAGCCTGCTTCCCCCCTGCCTACTTGTGATCTCTCTCTGTCAAATAAATAAAAATAAAATCTTAAAAAAAAAAAAAAAAAGACTTCTGCCCTGAGCTTTACAAATCCATCTAACTGCTTCATGGACTTTCTCCTCTCCAGTGTCCTATATGGTGCCTCAAACTTAGTATCTCCAAAATGAAACTCAATTTCTATCTTGTACCCCACCTCAACCTGTTCTACCCTAAGTGCTTGCTATCTCAGTGAATGGCACCAGCAATCTCCCAAATACTCAAGCCAGAAACCTGAACTTCTCACCTAAGCACTCATCCTATCCTTGATATGTAATCAATTTCCAAGTGCTTTGTTATTTTATTTCTTTCATGTATTAAATTCTTACTCAGAGCTGCAACCCTCCACCTTGGCTGATACAATCCAACCCTGACCCCCTATACTCTACTACCAGAGTAGAGAATTCCTAAGTCTTAACCTGTCTTCCAGGGCATAAATATTTCCTATAACACATGGCAGCCACAAGTACAATCCCAGCATTCATCTAGCCTTGGCACTCTCATCTCACAGCCTACTAATTAGATAGGTGTTTGGATTTTTATCTTCATTAAGATTATGAAGAGATAAAAAAATTACAATGCAACTCACACAGTGTGCAATACATAGTTCCACACAGCAAGCATCACCACCTTTGTAAAATAATCAAAGCACTGACCACTCATGATTACATTGGTGTTTGATACACTATAAGGATATAACAACGCACTCAAAGAGGTTAAAAGTACAATCACAGGATCATCACAGCCTATTAGAGACAGGAGCAATTTAGCTACTGCAATAGAAACACTTTACCTCATCATCCTTTCTCTTTTTAAAAATGCTATCCTCAACTTCACCAACTGCTAACATGATCATCTGTACTCTTTGCAGATTGACATAACCACTTTCTGTAAGGTAACCCTGTAAGTGATAAAATACATGTAAAATGATCTTCTTATAAAAGCAAATACTTCTGTTTTGAAATTATTCAAGAGTTAACTTACCCCAGTTTTGTGTACCACATTTTTGTATATGTTAACCAAACGGTCAATTGCACCTTCCCTGCCACCAGGAAACAAACATTACGCATTAGGACCAGTGTGTACTGTAAAGGCAAGAAGGCTAAAACACTAGTTTCAAAACCCACACAAACACACATACCTAATTTCTAATGATGGCAAGTGAGGAAGGAAGTCATTTCCCACAAAGAAGCACATGAAGACCCAGTCATCAATACTCCTCTCAACATCAAATGTAAACGGCAGGCTGGCCATGGTGAGCTCTCTTTCCAAATACTACAACCAAGAAGGAATGCTGCCATTAAAGTTATCAAAAGCTACCCTGCTTTAGAGCACTGTTCCCAATGTTTACTGCTACATACCTCACGAAGAACATTAAGACGAAGGAAGATAAATTCTCCTTCTGCACAAGGAAGACTATCTGCAAGTTCATCATGCTGCAGGAAAGGGGAGTCAAGATTAAACAAGTCTACTCTAAATAAACCCTGTAACTTTTTCCAACAAAGTAAATATCATGGCTTTCTCTAAAGCAAGATCCATTTTAATACTATGAGAACTACCAAAAAACAAAAACTAAAAAATAACTCCCCAAACCATTTTAAAAATAGAAGGTTATCCATAATCCCAATCACACCTGATCAGGGATCAGCAAATGTTTCTTGCAAAAGGCTAGACAGTAAACATTTTAGCCTTTTGGAGACACATACAGTCTCTGTTGCATATTCTTTCATGATTTGTTTTGTTTTTACAACTCTTTAAAAATATAAATACCATTTTTAGCTCATTGGTCAAATCTGGAGGGCTGTAGTTTGCCAACCCCTGACCTACATCCATCCAATATTAAATTTCAAGGTATATATTTCTAGACGCTCCTCTATGAACATACAGTATATTTTTTTACCTTTTTTTCCACTCAGCATGTCTTTTAAAGAGACACCATATTCTTAAATCAGATCAAAACCCATTCAAAAGGAGCTGGATATAATCAAGTGAACCCAAAATATATAGGAACTAGGAGTAACTTAAAAGTATCAAGCAGATTAATATATCTTATTTATATTCTTTTTAAGAAAAATAATCATTAGAAACAAATACTTATACAAACAAATCATGTGCAAGAGGCATTATTAACTAGGAGAACTAAACCTCTTGTAGACATAAGCTATATTAGAAGTGAGAGGAGAAAGACTAAGTGCATGCACGCTTTTGAATGTGTGTTCACTTTAAAGGGCTTTAAAAGGGGTAACAGAGCAAGTAGGTAAAAATCTAATACAATACAGTCTTCTCTTTATCCATTCTAAAAATGCAGCAACCTGAATGAATATACTTAATGCCACTAAACTGTAAACTTAAAAATGGTTAAAACAGTATATTGTGGGTTAAGTATATTTTATTACAACAAAAAATAAAACAAAAATGTTAAATGAGGCAACTATACCATTTCAAAGTTCCTACCTTTCCCTTCTTTTCTCTTGGCAAACCTTCACAGTCCTTGACCTCATGCCCAAACTGATTACAAAGTCCACATGGTTTGGGTTTATTTGGTTTGAATTCTTCTCTAATGATGGTAAAGTTGGGTTCGTGTGTAGCAAGGCCGAGCATAATGAGATCAGCTACCAACCAACAACAATAAAACAATGAAGAGTGAGCACTTTGAGAAGATCCTACTACAACAAATAATAAAGGACACCACTGTAACACAAGACACCAACACAAAGAAAAGCCCAAACAAGCATATAAACAAAGGTGGTAAAGCCAAAAAACCTAAAACTTTTTAGTTCTCAGGCAACAAGTTGTCCTCCAGACACATGGGCACTGAAAATCTTCCATTTTAAAGGTATACAGTATCAAAAGGTTGAAAAGTCGGGGCACCTGGGTGGCTCAGTGGGTTGAAGCCTCTGCCTTCGGCTCACGTCATGATCTCAGAGTCCTGGGATCGAGCCCCGCATTGGGCTCTCTGCTCAGCGGGGAGCCTGCTTCCCCCCTTCTCTCTCTGCCTGCCTCTCTGCCTACTTGTGATCTCTCTCTCTGTATCAAATAAATAAATAAAATCTTTAAAAAAAAAAACTTTTCAACCTTTTTTAAGATTTTATTTATTTAAAAAAAATACTTTACAACCTTTTTTTTAAAGATTTTATTTATTTAAAAAAATACTTTCAACTTTTTTTAAAGATTTTATTTTAAAAAAATACTTTTCAACCTTTTTTTTTTTTAAAGACTTTATTTATTTATTTAACACAGAGAGAGAGAGAGAGAGAGAGAGAGAGAGAGAGAGATCACAAGTAGGCAGAGAGGCAGGCAGAGAGAGAAGGGGGGAAGCAGGCTCCCCGCTGAGCAGAGAGCCCGATGCGTTGCTCGATCCCAGGACTCTGAGATCATGACCTGAGCCGAAGGCAGAGGCTTCAACCCACTCAGCCACCCAGGTGCCCCGGTTGTAAAGTATTTTTAAAATGTAAGATAAATGAACATGAATCACAGATTAAACTTAATACCAGTTCCTTCTCAAACATAAAATGAGCAAGATATACTGAAATTTCCAGGAAACCAGGAATAATCAACTACTACACACCAACGCATCAATTTGCTATGGTTTAATCCAAGAGCATCAAATCCCAAAGAAGAAACTTACCATCTGCTCCGCATAAGCAATGATGAGTATTTGGGTCATGGTTAGGTTGGGCTAAAGAGGGGAGAAAGATATATCATATTTATATAAATGTATTTTATACCACAGGAATATCACATTCCACCAAATATTTTCTATATAATGGCTTAGCTTTTTTAACATATAAAATATAAGGGAATTTTACCTCTTTGTCTTCTAATATAATCCATGATTTTATGTTCTCCTTCACCAGGAGCACTAGCATCAGATAAAATAACCTATAAAAAACAGTTTTTAACACTATCAGTTCATCCCCAATTTTCTAGCACAAAAATCAATAAAACTGAATAGCTTAAAATAAATTAGGATAATTCCATTAAGACAGTGTTACTAATTAGAAATGTTTCATAAAGTGTGTGTTAAACACCAAAATTGTTTCATTGGTTAACTTACTACAGGAATAGAAAAAATGAAACATTTCAGTCAAATTTAGCCAGAAGAACTGATCACTTTCTAGTATTCTCACTGCTACCCAAGGATATAGCCCCAAACCACATAAACCCTGGGAGTAATCAAAAAATACCCATTAAATACAATTTACCATATCTAGTTTATAGCAAAACAAGCCTTTAATTTATTTTTAAAAAGATTTTATTTATTTGAGTGAGAGAGAGAGCATGCATGAGCAAGGGGAAGGGGAGAGGGAGAAGTAAACTCCCCACCTAGCAGGGAGCACAATGCGGGGTTCAATCCCAGGACCCCAAGATCATGACCTGAGTAGAAGGCAGATGCTTAATGGACTGAGCCACCCAGGTGCCCCAACAAGCTTTGAATTTAAAATTACATAGAAGTTCATTAAAATTTTACTTAAACACGCAGGAGAACACAGCTATTCTTTAAAGGCAACCCTATGACTTTAATCTTGCTTTATTTCGATTTCTAACAGTAGAAATTTTCATTTAAAAATTGCTTTCATATATATATACACATATATATGTAATATAAGATGTTATATATGTGGTTTTTTTTTAATCATGGGTCCTGTTTTATAGCTTCATAGTGATGGATGGTAAAAGGACAGACAAAATTGGCATTGAGAGAAAATTCAGCAGCCTAAAACTGGATCATGCAGGGCATCCCATCTCTAATAACCCTGGAAGCTTCTCTTTCCTCTGACAGTCAACTAGCATTTTATGGGGTTATCAGTCATTATCAAAGCACAGCCTAAAATGATCACCCTTATCTTTCTGAAGTACCAAAATGTGAAACTTACTGTCAAGTTTTTCCATCCAGGGTCATTATTTAAACGATCAGCTATGTAATAGCGAAGGCATTTAGCAAGATTGTCCATGAACTCAGTTCCCTAAAATGATAGAAAGAAATAAATTAACCTACCATTTAAGAGTTAGCAATAGCTGGCAAAGTATGAGACTACTTACTGGTGTAATACAGTTGCTGTCAAATCTTTCTTTTATTTCTTCTGGAGGAAGAAAGCCACCTAGAGGAAAAAGAGGCAATGTTTTGTTCTCTCCATAAGAAGTCAGATAAATTACTCAGTATTAAGCCAGAACAACAAAACAAGTCCAAATACAAAAGAAAGGGAAATAGGCACGCCTGGGTGGCTCAGTTAGTTAAGTGACTGCCTTCGGCTCAGGTCATGATCCTGGAGTCCCAGGATCGAGTCCCGCATTGGGCTCCTGCTCAGCAGGATGTCTGCCTCTCCCTCTGACCCTCCTCTCTCTGTTTCTCTCTCTCTCTCAAATAAATAAATAAATAAAATCTAAAAAAAAAAAAAAAAAGGAAAGAAAGGGAAATATTGTCACCTGAGGAACAAATTTCTTCCCTTTGGGGAAGAAAATAAGATTCATCCTCTCAAATTTAATATAAGTCTTAACATGACCATCAAACAATATATAGTATACAAAAGATACTACAGTTACATAGAAATATGAAAATTATGACATTCTTCATAATGCGCGCACACACGCGCGCACACACACACACACACACACACACACACACAGTTTAGGAGTTCTCATTTGGATAGTAATTCCTGAGATAAAGGTACCTTAAGAAAACAAAATTAAAGTCCTGAGTTGTTTGTTTTTTAAAGATTTTTATTTATTTGAGAGAGCAAGAGAGAGGGTGTGCACGTGTGCACTCACGAACGAGTGGAGGGAGAGCAAGAAGGCCAAGCAGACTCCCAACTGAGCAGGGAGCCTGATGCAGGGCTCGATCCCAGAACCTTAAGATCATGACCTAAGCAAAAGAAAGATGCACCGACTGAGCCACCCAGGTGCCTCTAAACTGCTGAGTTTCTTACATCTTTATATGATAAGAAACAAAATTACCAACTGCGATATAAAAGTTTTATCTGTCCTCTATATCACTGATTAGCTTTTTTTAAGACAAACATATTTCAAAACATCTTCAAGAAAGAAGACATCTTTAAAATAAAAGACTATCTTTTATAAGTACAAACAGGTTTTAAACATATTAGGAGCTGTAGCTAAAGTAACTACATAGTTGCACACTTCTAGCAAATTAAAACAACAGAAAATGTATCCTAATTGTAAGCCTGAGTTGACTACACTATGGTATCTTCTTTTACCTACAAAGTACAATATCTTGAGCCAATAAATTGTTGCTTTCCTGGTCTATCATACTGACCTTGTAACAAAACACTAAACAAATCACCCCGCTACTACAACACCCCATCTCACAGACAGGTATCTTAGGAGAGAACTGGTCCCATGGAGTATCTGGACTCCCTGATCTTCCTCCCCTCTGAGACTTCGTCAAGGTCTACCTATGTATCCAACAGGAATTTCAAGCTCTGGGGAACTGCAAAGATGATCACACCCCACCCTTCCTCCAAGTCAAGGGAACCCTGGGTACTTCACTGCCTCAGTGCCTGTTGCATCCACCTCTACTGAAGTGTGTCGGACTTAGTGAAAGCCTGTAAATATGGATCACGTCATCCTGGGCCTCCTTTTACAGACCTCTGAGTTCTAAGGGAAAGTAATAAGAAGCTACCCAGACTGATTTAAGGAAAATGTTTACAGAATTGTAGCTTTCTAACAGCCCCCATTGAAAAGAAAAGAGGCACTCTTAATGTAGTCCTCCTTTACAGATACATTGAAGTTAGCTGAAGAGCTGCACTTGCCTTGAAAGGGGCTGACAATCTGCTCTCCCTACCAGAATTCCCTCCTTTTATTCCTAGGTTTCCTTTTTACTACAGAGCTGGGAAAAGAAACAAGCTTGTTAGTGGGAATGAAGGATTCCATTAACTACTTTTTGACAGTGAACATAAATTTTCCTCGGATATTCTAGATCCTAATTAAATTAAAACCATACCTACTGTGAGAGAAAGTTGACACCTCTCCCCCATTCTATATACATTTCATAAGAAGTCCAAGTTCAAGATGCACATTCTTTACCTTTTGCCAGTATTTCTTCCCTGACTCGCTGCTTCTCCACTGCTGCTTCCATTCCTTCTTTTGATGCTCTGAACCTTCTGGAACGCTGCTGGTTCATTTTAGCACGTGGTGCCTGAAAACATTATTACATAGTCATACAATACTATTCAAAATATGTGTAACAAATCTATCCATTATTTTCAATCAGTTGCTCTTATAAAAATAGTACACTAAAATGGAAAATTAATATATTAATAATCCTTTCATGACAGATAGTAAATCCTAAGAACTTAAATTCGGATCAAGAACCTAAAAGCTGACCTCAGTCAGGTAAGTGAGTGGCATGTCAAATGGACAAACATCCTAACAAGCCACTTAATACTGCAGAGCCCACAACCCAATGACACTTCTTCTGGGCTATGGTGCTTCAAGGCACCCAAGAAGGATAGCTCACTTTACTCAAAGACCCAGCCAGCATAAAATGAATAGTTACTAGCACAGAACTAGGATCAGGAAAACCTTAAAAGGAAGGATGGTCTCCAAATGAGATTCACCATGCCGCATAAAAGCAAAAGAAAACAACTTCTTAATCTGTAGGACCTCAAGGTACTGCTATATTGTATTTCCCACAATAACCACTCTTTCTACAAGAAAGCAAAGCAACTAGAAAGGGAACAAGGTTTTAACTGAAAATACTTTTGAATTACTCTGACCAAATATAATTTAAAATCACTGGATAAGCTTGGATGAAATGAACTGGACTCTAAGATTTTGAAATTCCTGAACTGAGTTTTGGGGTTGGCAGGGACTCAAGTATCCTGTCTACACAAAATAAGTTATTTTAAATTCTCTTTTAAATAGCTCCCTTTCCTATAAACTAAGACCACCTAACCTAACTCTTTCAAGTACCGAGTTCTTTGATTCACACATATATTTCAACAAAAACCTGTTACACACCTGAGCATACAAACATAAAGACATACAGACGCTCATACAGGTATACATACAGTTTACACTTGATCTAGCAGTAAGGGCACACTGGATGTAAAGTGACAGATTTTCTTTAAGACCTTTCACTAATAGGAATTGAAATATGCTCCAAATAAGATATTCCTGTTCCCTCTATTCTTCACTGAACTTCAGCTGCAACTTACCAAGTTATCAAGTATTTTTCATTGCATAAAGAGAACCTCACAGAAAAGTTAATCTTCTTGGACCCAGTTTTCTAGATTTTAAAAATCATTCCATTAGCCACTGGGATTACTAAACCTAAAAGAAAGATAATCTGTTTGTGTATAGCTAAATAAATTTTAGAGTTATGATTTACTTTAATTTTCCTTCAACACTGATATATAGTTTGCTGGTTATTTATAAGCTAGGCTAGTTGATAGGGGACATATCACCCTAGGTCAGTAAATCATTGCCCTCTTAAAGCATTCTGAGGACTGCTCTCTGCCCATAGGAGAAAATCCAAACTCCTAAGCATGGCAATAAGGCCTTCTCAAGACATTGCTCTACTTCCCTTTCCAATCTATAACACCTGTAATTGTTCAAATGCGTTAGTGTGGTCAAAGGCATGGGAAGTGTATTTACTGGGCCCATTTGAGAAATCCAGGAAGTCTTCACTCTTCCTATCTATTCCACTGATCCCCCTCCACTGCCCACCAATCTCCTGTTATTCTTTATGCTTCAAGAAATGGGGCAAAAATAACCTCCTATCTCTTAACTCCCTTACTAGCACTGATTTCCTCTTCCCTCGGCACCCTGCATGTGTTATCTAGTACCTATATAAAGCCCACAAGTAACTACCTTGCTCATTCATCTCTGTCCCATTAGTGGTAAGTCCTTCAAAAGAAAGGGCAGTCACCATTATACCCAGTATCTCACAGTATTTGGCACAAAACAGGTACAAGAAATGTCTGAATGAATGACTGAAGAATCAGGCTGCCTTTCTCAAGTTCACCACAGTCAATATTTTTCGTTATTTAGCTGACTTTCACTCTAGACACTCAGAACACAGCAAAAACAAAAACAGAGGATTCTAAGCTAACTTTTTTTTTTAGCACTTACCACTCCATCTATTGCCATGTAGAGAAGTCGTCTTGGTCTTACAATATTGAAAAGTCTGTCAATGTACTCAAAAATTGCAACCATCATTTCATCTTCATTTTTTGGTGCTGGTCTACAAGGGCAAACAAACAACGTAACAGAATACGGTACTCCCCTGTAACTTCTGCTATCAGTGACAAAAATGGATTACGTACTTGTCTTCAGGATGAGTACAGGGATGGATGATTCCATTCATATCCAAATACAGATTATCAAACTCCACATCATTTGGATTTGGTTTACTGGCATCAACAGGAATCTTTATACCATTGCATTCTTTTGGCTATGAGAAAAATGACAACAATAGTTTGATTGTTCAAGTCTAAAATTAACACATCCTAGGCTCACTCAGTATGAACCCGTTTCGCTTCTGAATTGGAAGTAAAACAGTTTAAGACATCTTTAAATTATCTGATAAGAAATGATTTTACTCCTTAAAGCAAACTAATGCAGATATTTTGTCTGTGGAAAGTGGACGGTTTCCAACACAAGTTGATCTCGACTATGTGAGGGATATTTATCAAAATCTCAAATTGTTCAGTTGTCCAAGTGAGAAACCATGGGAGTCATCTTAGAATTCTTCCCTGCCCCCCACCCATTATCAGTAAGTCCATCAATCTAACCTAAAAAGGCCTCTCCACTTCATTTCCTCTCAGTCCCACTACCATGACCATCATAATATGATCATGACCATGACCATGCATCATCATTCCCCTCAAAGATTGACCCTTACTAGCCTTCTGTCCTGCCACAGTATGATTCAGGCCAACCCCATCTCTTCTAAGTTCCTAAAAAACCCTCTTCCATCTCCCACTGCCTCTGCACAGTTTCTCCTTCTGTCTTCCTGCCCACACCCACCTTTTGAAACCTTGCTGATTTTCCAGTCTAGAGTGAGATCAAATGTCTCTTATTTTATAACTCTTCGTACACACCTCTCAGAAAACTAACTGCTCCTCCTTCTGCATTTTTTTATCTGAGAGAGAGAGAGAGAGAAAGAGAGAGCGCGCGCGCACAAGTGGGAGGAGGGGCAGAGGGAGAAGGAGAAAGAGACTGCCCACTGAGCAGGGAGCCCGACATGGGGCTCGATCCCAGGACCCTGGGATCATGATCTGAGCTAGGAAAGCAGACACTTCATCGACTGAGCCACCCAGACACCCCTCAACTGTATTTTTGTAATGAATATTACTTTTTTTTTTCTTCCAGAGCTTCAGGGAACGATAAGAATATGAGATCAGATTTTTACTGTTAGTAAAAGTCATTAAAAAAAAATTCCCTAACACACATAAAGCATATAAAGCATCATTTGTAACAGCAAAAAATTGTGAACTTAAAAGCCATTGTGTACATCATGGATGAGCCTCAAAAACATTCTAAGTGAAAGCCAGTCACAAAAGACCACAGAAGATCCCATTTATATGAAAAATCCAGGATAGATAAATCCATAGAGACAGAAACAGATGAGTTTCGATCTGGGGGTGGGGGAGGAGAAGGGTAATAGGAAATCAATGCAAATGGATGCAACATTCCTTTTGGGAGTGATAAAGTGTTCTAAAATTAGGTATTGGTAACAACTCTGTATACAAGCCACTGAACTGTACATTTTAAACTGGTGAATTTTACGGCATATATATTACATCTCAGTAAGACTATTAAAAAAAGAAATAAAAAATAAAAGAATTAAAAAAATTAAAAAATAAAGAAATGAAAGGTCAACTTAATTAGGGGGAGAAAGAGCCCACTGAATGGATTAATAAACTGTGGATGTCCATATACTGGAATGCCAGACACAAGTGAGAGTCAAAGAAATAAAGGACAGTCACAGATATATTGCTGAGCCAAAAACAAACAAAAAACAACCAAAAACCATCAAGCTTCAGAAGAATACAAACAGTACCATTTATAGAAAGTTATAAAACAGAAAAATAGTAACAGGTATTGTTCAGGGCTGAGTACAACATACACAATGAAAGCACAAGAAAAGCAAGGGAATGATTTCGTGACCCTGGTTGTTATCTTTGAGAGAGGGAAAGGAATGAGATTGCATTTTATTTTTTTTAAGATTTTATTTATTTATTTGACAGAGAGAGAGAGATCACAAGTAGGCAAGGAGGCAGGCGGGGGGGCGGGGGGGGGAGCAGGCTACCTGCTGAGCAGAGAGCCTGATGCGGGGCTCGATCCATCTCAGGACCCTGAGATCATGACCCGAGCCGAAGGCAGAGGCTTTAACCCACTGAGCCACCCAGGCACCTCTGAGATTGGATTTTAATGTACATTTATAATTGGGAGAAAAGGGTATCACAAAAGAGATTTAAGGGCAGAACAGGGAAGCAGCTTTCAGACAGCGCTCTGTACGCATACGCTTGTGTATCAGGAAAAAGGGGCTTGATAAGAAGCAGTGAATGGGATAAAAATGGTAAGGAAAGCAAGAGGTCAATTTTGGTGGTGTCTATTTCAATAGAGGACAACCTAATAAACTCTCCCCCAAAAAAACAAAAACAAACTCTATGAAGGCAGGAGGCTTCCAACCTCTCCATCTAGCCTCTACACTCCAAAGTCCACACATTTCTTTCTCTGCACCAAGCCAGACACCACACTCAAGGGAGTCAAGATCCATCGTCTTTATGCTGCCCAGGAAGTCAGGTTAAAAATATTTTAGACTTGGCCATACGATCTCAGTTCCAACAACTCATATCTGCTTTTACAGAGTGAAAGCAGCCATAAATAATATGGCTATGAATGGGTATGACTGTGTTTTGTATGTACAAAAACAGGAGGCCATTGGCTTGCTAATAGCCTCTGTCCTTTGTCCGTAGTACACCACTAGGCATATTGCAGCTCCTCAATGAATGCTGAGTATATAGTTGGATGAGAATTTCTATTTATACTACCTAGAAAATGTAGCATGGTGCAGGGAGGCATGGGGGGGGGTGAGGCAGGTATTAATTCAATAAGAAGACTGTGAACATATCTTCCTCTCAGAATTACTGCAGATATAGTCAACATGCTAATTACGTAAATTTAGAGTTTCTTCAAGAGAAGACTTTGATGCTCAACAAAGGAACTCACTCCTCAAGAGCCTTGCCAAATACAATGCCAATGTGTCCCTCGCCGGTTAAAGAGAGATCTTAATCAAAGGGCAGATAAAAGAAGAGCCACTCTGAACCCCAAAATCAATTCATCTCAAATACCTTCTCATTGTCTTTTGGGTTTTCCAAATGATAGATGGAGCATACACTGCAGCCTTTCCTTTCTAACCCAAGACCACAAGACTAACAACATACATCCACCCACAACTGGGAATCTGTGACAGGAAACCAGAATCCTCTGCGGCTGAAAACTCATGAGGGATATCTGAAACATGGAAAACTAGTACATCTGACAGTCTAAAACATGCAGACAGGAGCTTTCGCGCCAAGAAGTGGGTAAACACAAGAGGGCTCCAGACCCAGAGAGGGACTCAAGGGACAGCCTCTGGATGATCCAGGACCACCAGCAGCACTAACAACCAGGAGGGTCAGTCCCCTACTTTCTCCCCCTCTCTTACCACTCAGGCCCCACAGGGACCAAGCAAGATGGGTGCTTGAGGAGGAAAGGCAGTACAGTACCCAGGCGGACTGGCAGTTTCCCAGTGGAACAAGGAGCACACCTACCCAGAAGGCTGGTAGTCAAGGTAGTTCTTGCCTAGCAAGAAGCCTTCTCCACTTCATGGAAAAAAGAATATATATATCCCAAATACGCAGTTTGAGAAATCATCCTATTTGATAAAAATGCCAAGGAATCAAGGTAAAGAAGATATTTTAAAAAGTAAAGATAGCACAAATACACAAATAGTGAGTCTGTATAAAAAGATACTCCACAGGGGCGCCTGGTTGGCTCAGTCCTTAAGTGTCTGCCTTTCAGCTCAGGTCATGGTCCCAGGGTCCTGGGATCGAGCCCTGCATAGGGCTCCCTGCTACGTGGGAGGCCTGCTTCTCCTTCTCCCACTCCCCCTGCTTGTGTTCCCTCTCTCACTGTGTCTCTCTCTGTCAAATAAATGAATAAAATCTTAAAAAAAAAAAAAAAAAAAGATACTCCACAGCTTTTAACATAAGCCACTCAAAATTAATTTCACACCAACTTACTGTTCTAGTCAACCTTACAAGGCTTTCTGGCTCCTCAAACGTGAGGCAGAAACCACTACTTTTAGTAATAGCTAAGTAGATGCATTTCTGTTTAAGCCTACCTAGTATTTAACAGCAGCATTAAAAAAACATGAATCCTAGCTGAGGTTCCACTGTAAAGAAAGTTCCCACTGTTGAAGTCAGATACTAAACTACAGAACTTAGTTTTAAATTCCCCTAGTTAGATTTCTCCAGCCAGCTAGTTTGCAGGAGAAAACCAGGGAATAAGACAGCTGGGAGAAACCTTCCTTTGGTTGGAACAAATACCCAATATTAACCTCAGAGAGTAACCCCTGGAAGTAATTAGTTTGACTAGATTGTCTATAGAGGAATTTATGCCCCAGGGCACTAATGAAAACAACAGAGCAAAGGGCCAAAATTAGTGGAGTTTAACTGCTGGGTGTGATCAGAAAAAGTGGGAGAGAGCCCCCTACCTGTACCACAGGTCATCCCAGGGTGGCTATGGGCAGGCCCCAAACCATACCTCCCTAAGGAGCAAGATCAGACCCCTGTAACACAGTGAGAAACAAACATAGTTCACTACAATAATCTAACCGGTAAATAAACAAGGAACACACAACAAGCCCTGGAATAGGGCAGGGAGGGGGTACTAGTACCCAGAAGTGCTACAATATATTATCTAAAATGTCCTGTTTGCATCAAAAAACTACTAGGTGTGCAGAAAAACAGAAAAGAATAAACCACAGACCAGAAAAAGACAAGCAACAAATCCACCTGTGTGTCCAGATGTCATATTGAACAGAAGAGATTTTAAAGTAGCTATTATAAAAGTATGCCTAGGAAAAAAAGGAAGGTAGGATTACAACCTGTTTCAAATAGAGAATGTTAACAGAAATAAAAATTAAAAATAAAAACACTATAATCCTGGAGTTGCAAAGTACAATAACTTAAAACAAAAAACTCGCCTGAGACACCCAACAGATTTTAACAAGCAAAAGAATTAGAAAACTCAGATAGATGAATAGACATTACACAAACCAAAGAGCAGAGAAGGAAAAAAGAGAAAAAGAAAAGAAAACCCGAGAGGACTATGGGACACAATGAAATGCATGAACACACATGTGAATAGAGTACACGGAAGAGAGGAACAGAAAAAATATTCAAGAAGATAATAACCAAAAAACTTCCCATATGTATTGAAAAACAATAGCCTGAACATGCAAGAAGCTCCAAGAGCTCCACGTAAGATAAACATAAAGAGAACCACAGATGGACACATAAGAGTAAAAATGCTAAAGATGAAAGATAATGAAAAACACTTAAAACGATCAACAGCAATGAGTCACTTAAAAGGGAACCTCAATGAGATTAACAGCTGGCTCCTAGGAGAAATAACAGAAGCGAGAGAGGGCAGTGGGATAACATATATAAAGTGCAGAATGAAAAACCTATTAGCCAAAAATCTTAAACCAAGGAAAGTTACTGTTCAGAAATGAAAGTGAAGGAGTGCCTGGCTGGCTCAGTCCTTAGAGCATACAATTCTCAATTTCAGGGTTGAGAGTTCAAGCTCCACGTTGGGTGCAGAGCCTACTTAAAATTAAAACAAAACAAAACAAAACAAAAAACAAAGGTGAAAAAAGACTGCCAGATAAACAAAAATTTAGAGAATTTATTGATAGCAAAACCAACTTAAGAAAATACTAAAGAAAATTCTTTAGGCTAAAGAAAACACAATAAAGGTAAATACGCATATTTTTAATCCTTTCTTAACCTACTTAAAAAGCAATTGGATTAAATGATGCTATATAATGTACTATGGCTTCTAACACAATGTAATAGAAGTGCAATATATTTCCCAGTAACGGCACAAATGGAGATGGAGCAAGAGCAAAGTTGCCATGGGCTAAGAAAGTTCCCATAAACACTATGGTAATAATTATAATAATGCACTGTTGGGTTTGTAACATTAATAAGTCCAATATGTATAACAGCAATACCACAGAAAAGGGGAAAATGGGAATCAAGCCATATAGAAGTAAAGGCTCCATAATATTACTGGAATTAAACTACTATAAATCTAAAGGTGATAAGATGTACAAATGACCCTTGAACAACATGGGTTTGAACTGCACAGGTCCACTTATACACAGATCTTTAAGAGTTGACAGTAAAAGCTGCAAGACATTTATTTTCAACTGCTCACCCCAGTCTTCATGGGACCAAACTGAAGGTGCCCTGCTGCCCTCTGAGTAGCGGAAGAGGCCAGCTAAGCCTCTCAGCAGCTCTCAGAGAGCCCCAGGACCAGGTAGGGCTGCACGTCACCACATGTGCTGATGGGGTGGTTGGACCCCAACCCTGGAGTGTCCAGGGCTGGCAGGCAAGAGGCCAGGCCCAAGCCGAGGAATCCACCCAAAGGGCAAGAACGGTGTTGCGCAGGGAGCAGTCTTGGACCTCAGGCTCCTCTTGCATCAGGCATAAACTCCTCCCCATAGCGGTGTCCCATGCCTGTGGCCTCCCAAATGTCAGTACACTCACACACAGCCACAGCTATGGATGGCCACAGGCTGGTGGTACACCTCCAGGCAGATGGAGCAACTTTTCTGGGCTTCTGGACCATTGTTGATGCTCATAGGCCTGCCTGGTGATTACTGCTCCTGAGCCCAGGCCACCAGGCTGCAGAACATCAGCATCTGTGGGCCATGCCCACCTATATGCAGGTTTTTTTCAGTAAATACAGGTATGCTACTATAAATGTATTTTTTTCTTCCCTATGATTTTTCTATTAACATTTCTTTCCTCTGGCTTACTTTACTGGAAGAATACAGTATATAATACATACACAACTATGTGTTCGTTGACTATTTATGTTATCAGTAAAGCTTCCAGTCAAGAGTAGGCTATTAGCAGTTAAGTTTTGGGGAATCAAAAGTTTATGGGCAGATTTTCAACTACGTGGGGGCAGTAACCCTAATCCCCATGTTGCTCAAGAGTCAATGGTCTTTGGCAAACCCCAGAGCAACCACTTAAAACAACACTCAAAAAAATATAGTGGAAAAAAAAAAGGTCAGTAATGAAAGTTAAGTTCTACATTATAAAATACATATGGAAAACAGAAAGTAAAACAGCAGGTATAAATCCAACTACATCAATAACATTAAATGGATTAAAGAATCCCAATCAAAAGTGAGAAACTGTCAGACCGGATTAAAAAAATGATCCAACTATAGGTTATTTATAGGTACAGGAGATTACAGGGGACACACTTGTGACTCACAGAGAGAAAATGAAAGTAAATGGATAGGAATACCATGCAACAGCAACCACAAGAAAGCAAGAATTGTTATACCAATATCAGACAAAATACACTTAAAAAAAAAGTTACCAGAAATGGTATTTTATAATGTTAAGAGGATCAATCCATCAAGAAATTATAACAATTAAAAACATACACGTTCCTAGTAACATCAAAATACACGAAGCTTTCCAAAGCCAGTGCGAGAAAGGAAATGACAAAGATCAGAACTGGAATAAATAAACAGACTAAAGAAACAACAGAACAGAACAATAAATCTAGGAGCTGGTTCTTTGAAAACATAAACAAAACAGATAAATCATTAGCCACACTCACCAAGAAAAAAGAGAGAACTCAAATAAATAAATCTGAAATGAAAAAAGAAAAATAACCAACATCACACAAAGGATTATAAGAGAATAATGAAAAATTAGATCCTGATGAACTGCACAACCTAGAAGAAATTGGTAAATTCCTAGAAACATATAAACTACCAAAACTGAATCTGGAAGAAACAGAAAATTTGAACAGACAGATTACTAGCAATGAAACTGAATCACTAGGGATGCCTAGGTGGCTCGGTAGTTTAGTGTCTGACCCCTACTGTTGGCTCAGGTCATGATTTCAGGGTTGTGAGATCGAGGCCTGAGAGGCTCTGTGATGGGTATGGAGCCTGCTTAAGATTCCCTCTCTCTCCCTCTGCACATCCCCTCCCAGCCCCATACTTAAAGAAGAATTAATACCTATTCTTCCCAAACTATTCCAAAAAAATAGAAGAAGGAAAGCTCCCAAATTTATTCCAGGAGGCCAGCATTACCCTGATACCAAAAGCAAATAAAAACACTACCAAAAAATAAAATTATAGGCCAATATCTCTGATGAACATAGAAGCAAATACCCCGAACAAAGTATTAGCACACAGAACCCAACAATACATTTAAAAGTCATTCACCATGATTAAATGGGATTTATTCCAGAGAGTCAAGGATTCAAATGTGGTTCAATATTCATAAATGAATCAATATGATACATCACGTTAACAAGAAAAAAGAAGATATAAACCATACGATCATTTCAATAGATGCAGAAAAGTCACTAGAAAAAGTATAACATCCACTGATGATTAAAAAAAAAAAAAAAACCACTCAACTAAGCAGATTTAAAGAGAGCACACCTCCATGTAATAAAGAACATATGGGGGTGCCTGGGTCACTCAATGGGTTAAGCATCTGACTCTTGATTTTGGCTCAGGTCATCTCAGGGTCTTGAGATCAAGTCCTGCAATGGGCTCTGTGCTCAGTGTGGAGCCTGCCTGGAATTCTCTCTCTCTCGCCACCCCCCCCCATGTCCCCTGTTCAAATAAATAAATTTTTAAAAAAATAAGAAATAAAGACCATATATGAAAAACCCACAGCCAACATCATACTCAATGATGAAAACCTGAAAGCTTTTCTTCTAATACCAGGAACAAGACAAGGATGTCTACTCTCACTACTTTTATTCAACATGATACTGGAAGTCCTAGCCACAGCAATAACACAAGAAAAAAAAGGCACCCACACTGGTGAAGAAGTAAAACTATTTCTGTTTGCAGATGATATGATATTATACACGGAAAACCCTAAAGACTCCACCAAAAAACTACTAGAATTGATCAGGGCAGAAAATGAATATGCAGAGGGAGGGCAAGATGGAGAAGTAGGAGACCCTGTTACAACTGGTCCCCTAAAGTGAGCTGGATATCTACCAGAACACGCTGAACAGCCATGAAATCAGCCTGAGATGTAAGATTTTTCACTTCTGGATCTCTACAGGAGCAGAAGGCAGCAGTGGAGAGGTAAAGCAGAGTGGGAAACTCTATATCAGAGTATATCAGAGGATATACTATATCAGAGGATAAACAGAAGGGGGAGGGAGCCACCAGAAGCAACCCAAAGACAGTAATACCCCAAAGGAAAGTGCCCTGTGGTTGGGGACCAGCATTAACTTAAGAGT
>CM052885.1:81708244-81729056 GCA_028534135.1 Potos flavus
AAGAAAAAAAAAGAGGAAAGAATGCTCAAGCTGGAGACTTGAACAAAAGCCATGTGCTAGATTTAGAGTATATTTTGATCTGTTATTAGAAACTGTATCCCAAAATTTTAAGGCAAGAAAAAACCTGTATGTATACAAAAAATAAGGCTAAATACAATGAAAAGATAGAACTATAACAATGAAAATTTTTAAAGATTTTTTTAAAAGGTATTGATAAAATAGTTAAAAAACGTTAAAATAGGAAAGAGGAAAAATTTTAAAAATTAGAATAAGAAAAAAATAAAATTAAAAAAACTTAACTTTGAAAGACTAAGGAATCATGGGAAAACAGCCATGAATTCTATGTGCTGTATTGCCGTAGCTCTTAAGTTTTGCAGTTCTCATTGATGGGTGAACTTGGTCTTGGCTGGATGTTCTTATTGATCTTCTGGGGGAGGGGCCTGTTGCACTGATTCTCAAATGTCTTTGCCCAAGGAGGAACTGCACCACCCTTGCCAAGGGCCAGGCTAAGAAATCTGCTCGGTTTTGCTCTCTGAAGCTTCTGTTCCCTGAACACTCTGTACAGCTTTGGAGGACGGGAATGAAGATGGCAGCCTCCCAATCTCCGGCCCCGTAGGAGCTGAGAGCTCAGGCCCCCACTCCTCAGTGCATCCTCAGAGGAAAGCAGTCAATCACTCCTACTTCCCTGATCTGCTGCACTCCGTGCTCACCTAGCCTGTGACCAGTCATTTCTATCTCCGGCACAGGGCCCTGTTTAGAGTCTCCAAACCCAGCAGATTCCTGCACCGCGCTCCCACGCTGCTCCTCCTGGAAGAGGAAGGAGGCAGTCTTCCTCAATCTGCCACTTGTGGGGTCCCTGCTTGAAGAGCAATGGCCAGACTGTGCCTTGGATCATGGTTTAAGGTAACCCTGAGCTGAGAACCCACTCCTCCACTCCGTCTCTGCAGCTGGCTTCCCTACTCCGATACCCGGGAGATCTGCCACACTCAGGCACCCCCCCATCTTTTTGTGACCCCACGGGTCCTGATGACCACACTATCTCAGCAAGGGCTCCACCCCCAACTTAGTCTCTAGAGCGATGTCCCTCAGTGGAGCAGACTTCTAAAACTTCCAATTTTGTGATCCGCTGCTCTACCACTTGCTGGCAGCCAGCCCCTTCCCCCACGGTCTATCTTCCCCTGTATTGCCTGGGATTCATTTCTCCACATGTCCTACCTTCCAGAAAATGGTCGCATTTCTGTTCCTAGAATTGCTGCTCTTCTTCTCTTGATCTCCTGTTGAGTTTGTAGGTGTTCAGAATGGTTTGATAACTATCTAGGTTAACTCCTGAGACTCGATGATATGTAGGTCTCCTACTCCTCCGCCATCTTGCTCCTCCTCCCATGAACAACACCATTAACCAACGACCCAAAAGACTTCTATAGAACACTCCATCCAACAATAGAATACACATTCTCAACTGCATATGGAACATTTTACAGCAGACCAAACACTGGGCCATAAAACAAATCTCAAAAAATTTAAAAGCATAAAAATAATTCAAAATATGTTCTCCAACCACAATTAAATGAAATTAGAAATAACAGAAGGAAATCTCGCAAATTCATAAATACGTTGAAATTAAACAACACACTCATGAATAAATACCCAATGACTTGAAGAAATCCAGAGAGAAATCTGAAAATACTTTGAGATGTATGAAAATTAAATAAAGCATACCAAAACTTATGGTATAGAGTCAAAGCGGTGTTCAGAGGAAAACTTATAACTGTAAATGTCTATATTAATAAAGACCTCAAATCCATAACCTAACCTTACAGGTTATGCACCTTAAGACACTAAAAAAATAACAGCAAATTAAATCCAAAGCCAGCAAAAGAAATGACATTAGAGGGAAAAGAAACAAAACAGAAAATGAAAAAAAGAAAAAACCTTTGAGATCAGAAATTGGTTCTTTCAAAAGATCAACAAACCTTTAGTCAGTCTGACCTAGAAAAAGATAAGATTCAAATTATTAGAATCAGAAACAAAAGAGAGGACAGGATGTTACTGCCAACTTTGCAGAAACAAAAAAAGGTCATGAATAGTACACCAACAAATTAGATAACTTAGATGAAATACACAAATTAATGGAAAGACAAACTACAAAAATGACAAAAAAATAATCTGAATAAACCTACATGAGGCAAAGCCAGTAAAAAACCAAAAACCCAAAAAACAAAAAACAAAACTACCCGCAAAGAAAAGCCCAAGCTTAGGGACGTCCAGGTGGCTCAGTCAGTTAAGGATCTGCCTTCAGCTCAGGTCATGATCCCAGGGTCCTGGGACTGAGTCCTGCATCGGGTTCCCTGCTCAATGGGGAGTCTGCTTCTCCCTCTGCCTGCCACTTCCCCTGCTTGTGCGTGCGTACCCACTCGCTCGCTCTCTGACAAATAAAATCTAAAAAAAAAAAGTGAAGCCCAAGCCTAAATTGGTTTCTCCACTAAATTCTACCACTCAAAGAAGAATTAACACAATTCTTCACAAATTCTTCCAAAAACAAGAAAAGGAAGAAACACTTTCCAACATATTTTACAAGGTCAATATTATCGTGATAACCAAACCTAGACAAAGATGTTACAAGAAAACGAAACTACAGACCCTCTTATGAACGTGGATGTAAAAGTCCTCAGCAAAATACTAGCAAACTGAATCCAGCAATACATGAAAAGAATTATATAGCATGACCAAGTAGGATTTATCCTAGCAATGCAAAGCTGGCTTAACATCAAAAAATCAATTAATGCAATGCATCACATGAATAGAATGAAAGACAAAAATCACATGACCATCTTAATAGATGTAGAAAAAGCATTTGAGAATATCCAATGCCCTTTCATCATAAAAACAAAAACCGAATAACCACTCAATAAACTAGGAATGGAAAAGAAGTTCTTTATATAAAGAGCATGCACAAAAAAATAGCTAACATCATACTTAATGGTGACGAAGTAGATGGTTTCCCTTTAAAGTTAGGAACAAGGCAAGGATGTCGATTCTTTGCCCTTTCTACTCTAAATTGTCATGGAGGTTCTACCCAGGGCAATTAAGCAAGAAAAAGAAGTAAAAAGCATCTATATTGTAAAGGAGGAAGTAAAATTCTCTCTTTGCATGACACGATCTTGTATATAGAAAATCCTGGATTAACTACTAAAAAACTATTAGAATATATGAGTTAAGCAAGGTTGCAGGATACAAGATCAATATAAACAAAATTTAATTTCTATACACTTGCCATGAACAATTCATAAATAAGAAAACAATTCCAGTCATGGTAGTATCCTAAAACTAAAATTAATAAAAGAAATGTAAAATCTATATTCTGGAGTGGATTATAAAATTCATATGCAATAGCAAAGAAGCCAGAATATACAAAATAATCCTCAAAAAAGAATAAACTAGAGAACTTATAGTTTCAGATTTCAAAATTCACTACAAAGCAATGGTAATCAAGACACTATGGTACTGGTACAAGGATAAACATATAGATCAAAAGAACAGAAATGAAAGACGAGAAATAAACCGATACATCTACAGTCAACTGATTTTTAACAAGGTGTCAAGACCATTCAATTAGCAAAGAACAGTTTTCAACAAATGGTGCTGTAACAACTGGATAGCCACACACCAAAGAATGAAGTTGGACCCTAACCTTTTACCATATGCAAAAGTTTACTCAGAATAGATCATACGTGCACGTATAAGAGTTGGAAATATAAAGCTCTCAGGAGAAAACACAGGCATAAATCTTTATGACTTTGGATTTGGCAATGGATTCTTAGATGTGACATGAAAAGCACAAGCAACTAAAGAAAAATTAAATTAGATTTCATCATCAAAATTAAGAACTTCATACTTTAAAGGACACTGTCAAGAAAGTGGAAAGACAACCCAAAACAAGAAAAAAAACATCTGAAAGTCATATTTTTTTAAGAGGCTTGTATTCAGAATATGTACATTTTAAAAACTATTCCAATTCAATCAAAGGACAATACAATTTAAAAACAGGCAAAGAATATGAAGAGACATTTCTCCAAGAAAGAGCCACAAATGGCCAATAAGCACATGAAAAAAAGATGCTCACTATAATTTAGCCCTAAGGGAAATGTAAATCAAAACTACAGTGAGATATCAACTTCTTACCCATTAGGATGGCGAAAATAAAGTCAGATAACAAGTATTAGTGAAATGTGGAGAAATTAAAATCCTGAACACTGCTGGTGGGAATTAAAATGTTGCAGCCATTTTGGAAAACAGTTTGGTAGTTCCTCAAATAATCAAACACAGAGTTACCCTATAATCCAGAATTTCCACTTTTAGGTATATACCCAGTAAATGAAAACATGTCCGCATAGAAACCTGTATGTAAATGTAGCACCATTACTCATACCAGTCAGAAGGTGGAAACAACCCAAAAGTCCATCAACGCACAAATGGATAAACAAAATGTGGTATATCCACACCACACAATGAAGCATTATTTAGCCATAAAAAAGAATGAAGTACTGATAACATGCTACAACATGGATGTACCTTGAGAACATAATGTTAAATGAAAGAAGCCAGCCAGAAAAAAACACAGACTATATGATTCCATTCACATGAAAGTCACAGTAGAGAAATCTACAGAGACAGAAAGTAAACTAGTGGTTGCCTACAGAAAGGAGTAGTAGGGACAGGGGATAGTGGGTTGGTAGCCACAGGGTACAGGTTTCTTTCTGAGGTGATGAAAATGTTCTGAAACTGACTGTGGTAATGGTTGCCCACATCCATGAATACACAAAAAACCATTTAATTATAAACTTTAAATGGGTGAATTGTATGGTACATGAATCATGTATCTCAACAAAGCTACCTAAAAATATAGTAGCCATCTCCCCCAAGAGTATTATACTGATCAAAACTGAATGCAGAATCAGAGACTAACAGCCTCCCTGTTCATTACTGTCCCTCCTGCCCTTAGATTAGTGCCAGTCATTAAAAAAAAGTATTCAATCAAATAAAGAAAAAAAAGCAGGGTAGGAAACCTGGATTTCAGAACATGAAAACAGAGCACTGTCTTATACTACACAACATTACCAAAAGTTAGACACAAATATATCTCCAATTTTACTTGGACATACGAACTCCTGAAACTTAATATAGCAATAAGATTCTGAAATACCAAGTGTCTATACAAAGCAATGTTTGAAACACTTAACTTGTATTAATTGATTTAATTCACACAACTACCCTGTGTGGCATATATACCACTGATCTTCATTATTCATGAATTCCATATTTGCTAATTCACCTACTTACTAAAAATTTTTTGGTAAGCCCTAAATCAGTATTTGCAACACTCTCTTCACAAACATGAGCTGAGCAGTGAAAAATTTGAGTTCACCAACATGCACGCTCCCAGCTGAAGTCAAACAAGGCAACACTGCCTTGTTTCAGCTCTCACACAGACATAACCAAATAGAGACTGTAGGGAGCAGCGCAGTATAATGCAAGAATCGCTAGTTCTTTAGAGTTTAGGAGAGTTTAAGGCATTTTTCTTTTCTTTTCTTTTTTTTTAAAGATATTTATTTATTTATTTTATGGGGGGGGGTGGGGAGGCTGGAGAGGACAAGCAGGTGGAGCGGCAGGCAGAGGGAGAGGGAGAAGCAGGCTCCCCACTGAGCAGGGAACCAGACATGGGGCTCAATCCCAGGACCCTGGGATCATTGACCTGGGTCGAAGGCAGATGCTTAACTGACTGAACCGCCCAGGTGCCCCAAGGCATTTTTCTTAAGAATGGAAAGCTAATGAATGGAGGGCTATATAAAACAAGGACACAAAGTGAAAAACTGATGGTTGAATGAATAAAGAGTAGTTAAACCAAAAGAAGAGATAAAGTGAAATAATAAAATATACTCAATCCAAAAGAATTGGAAAATGGAAACAAAAAACAGATTAAGACAGAAAACAGTTGATAAATTTAAATCTAACCATACCAATACTCACATGAAATGTAAAAATTCTTAATGCCTTGCTGACAAAGCAGAGACCAGGAAAACACTTTGGCAGTTCCTCAGAAAGGTAAACAGAATTACCATAAGATCCAGCAATTCCACTCATAGGTATATACCCCAAGCATTGACATGAATACAGATAATTATACATCAATGCTGACAGCAGCATTATTCACAGTAGTCAAAAGATAAAAATAACCCGTGTCCAAACAAAATGTGATATATACATATAATGGGATATTATTAGCCTTAAAAAGGAATGAAATTCTGATACATGCAAACATAAGTCTTTTTTTTTTTTTTTAAGATTTTATTTACTTGAGAGAGAGAGAGTGAGAGAGAGCATGAGAGGGGAGAAGGTCAGAGAAAGAAGCAGACTCCCCGTGGAGCTGGGAGCGCGATGCGGCACTCGATCCCAGGACTCTGGGATCATGGCCTGAGCTGAAGGCAGTCGCTCAACCAACTGAGCCACCCAGGCGCCTGAAACATGAGTAAGTCTTGAAAACATTATGCTAAGTGATAATCCAGACACAAAATGACAAATATTATATGATTCCACTTACATTAGGTACTTAAAACAGGCAAATTCATAAGACAGAAAGTAGGGGAGGAGGCAGAACAGAGAATTATTGTTTAATGGATAGAGTTTGTTTGGGATGATGAAGAAATGAATAATGGTAATGGTTTCACAATATTGTGAATGTACTTGACACCACTGTATTCTACACTTAATAAAATGGCAAATTTTGTTGTGTATTTGCCACAATAAAAAAGGGAAGAGATCAAACAGTATAAAAAAACAAAACCCAACTGTATGTTGCCTATAAAAACAAATACTTTAAATATAAAGACACAAAAAGAAATAGATCTATCAGAAGATCTGGCTGTCTCAATATTGAGCAAAATAGATTTCAGACAGGGGCAGGGATACCGGGGATAAAAAAGATAATTTTTTTAAAGATTTTATTTATTTGAGAGAGAGAGAAAGCATGAGTGGGGGAGGGGCAGAGGGAGAGGCAGAGAATCGCAAGCAGACTCCTTGCTGAGCCACCCAGGAGCGCCAAGTTAATTTTGTAGCGCTAAAGGAGCATATTTTTCAAGAAGACATAATAATTCTACGCATTTATGCACAAGAAACAGATGTATCCAAATCATTACATATAATAGATTTCCACACCCCTATTAGTAATTGATAGAACAAAATCAGTAAGTATTCTTCAAGTCTTCCATGTCCTATCAATCAGCATGATAACATTTATAAAACACTCCACCCAAGAGCAGAACTTGTATCTCTTTTAAGGCAAAATGACATTTACCAACACAATATTCTGGGCCATAAAACGAATCAGGAAAACTTTAAAAAGATTCAAATAATGCAAAGTATGTTCTCTGACAGTGAACTAAATTAGAAATCTATAACAAAAAAATGTCTAAAATCACCAATATTTGAAAATTAAGTAACAGTTACAAATAACCAATGGGCCAAGGAAGTCAAAAGTCTATTAGAAAGTATTTGTTACTGAATAAAAATGAAAACACAAAATGTCAATATTTGTCAGATGTAACTGACACAGGAACTCCAAACCTATGAGAAGAAACAATGTATCAAAGCAATGACCTCAGCTTCCACCTTAAGAAATGAGGGGAAAAAAGGCAGTTAAACCCAAAGTGAGCATAAGAAATAAATAACAAAAATAATGATAGAAAAAAAAATAAGGATAGAAGTCAATAAAAAGCAGAAGAAACAACAGGAAAAAAAGATGAATGAAATCAAAAGCTAGTTTTCTGAGATCACTCTAGCCTAACTGATAATGAAACAAAAAAGAAAAATTATTATCAGGAATGAGAAAGAAAACATCACTACGTTTTCCACTGAGAGCAAAAGGAAAATAAGGAATCCTATCAACAACTTTGTCAACAAATTTTACTACCTAGATGAAATAGACAAACTTGATGAAACACACAAACTCATTCAAAAAAAAAAAAAAGATATTCTGAATAGCTCTATGTTCACTTAAAGAAACTGAATTTGTAGCTAAAAGAATCCTTCCAAAAAATTTCAGTTTAGATGGCTTCACTGGTGAATTCTACCAAATACTTAAGGAATAAATAATACCAACTCTACAGAAACTTTCCACAGAAAACTGAAGAGGGCATACACATCACAACTCAATCTCACATCGAGATTACTCTGATACCAAAAGTGGACAAAGACCTAAGAACACCGGAACACAAATATCCTTTTTGAGCATAAAGGTAAAAATTCTCAAGAAAACTTTGGTAAATTGAATCTAACAATACATAAAAATAATACACCATGATCAAGTGGATTTATCCAAGGAATGCAAAGTGGGGTTTAACAATTAAAAAAATCAATATAGGGGCACCTGAGTGGCTCAATCAGTTAAGCAGCTGACTCCTGATTTTGGTTCAGGTCACGATCTCAGGGTTGTGAGATCAAGTCCTGCATTGGGCTCTGCACTAGGCATGAAACCTGCTTAGGATTCTTTCTGTCCCTCTTCTTCTGCTCCTAAATCAAAACCACAGTGAGATACCACCTCACACCAGTCAGAATGGCTAAAATTAGCAAGTCAGGAAACAACAGATGTTGGCGAGGATGCAGAGAAAGGGGAACCCTCCTACACTGTTGGTGGAAATGCAAGCTGGTGCAGCCACTCTGGAAAAGAGTATGGAGGTTCCTCAAAAAGTTAAAAATAGAACTACCCTACAACCCAGCAATCACAGTACTAGGTATTCACCCTGAAGATACAAATGTAGTAATCCGAAGGGGCACGTGCACCCCAATGTTTACAGCAGCAATGTCCACAATAGCCGAACTATGGAACGAGCCTAGATGTCCATCAACAGATGAATGGATAAAGAAGATGAGGTATATATATACATGGAATATCATGCAGCCCTCAAAATACCTGAAATCTTGCCATTTGCAACGAGGTGGATGGAACTAGAGGGTATTATGCTAAGCTAAGTAGGTCAATCAGAGAAAGACAATTATCATATTATCTCTCTGATATGAGGAATCTGAGAGGCAGGGTTGGGGGGGGGGGCAGGTCGTGGGAGGAAGGGAGGGAAAAGAAATGAAACAAGATGGGACCAGGGAGGGAGACAAACCATAAGAGACTCTTAATCTCAGGAAACAAACTGAGGGTTGCTGGAGGGGAGGGAGGTAGGAAGGACGGGGTGGCTGGGTTATGGACATTGGGGAGGGTATGTGCTATGGTGAGTGCTGTGAATTGTGTAAGACTGATGAATCACAGACCTGTACCCCTGAAGCAAATAATACATTATATGTTAATAAAAAAAAAAAAATCAGAGGCCCAATATCCAGAATTCAGAGAGCAGAGAAAAAAGTGAGGAAAAAAAAGAACATTCTCTAGAACTAAAGAACACAGGTTTCCAGGCTCAGAGAGTCAGTCAAGTACTGATCAAAATGAATTAAAATTTTTAAAGACCCTATACCTAAGTACATAATCATGAAAGCTTACACTACCAAGGATATAAAGATCTTTAAAAAATTCAGAAAGAAAAAGAAATCAATTACATAAGAATGAAAGCAGAAGAACACAAAAATTAAGACCATGGTCTTCCTGGTTGATACTGGCTCTGACATTAGCTGAGTGACCTTAAGTATATTACTTAACCCCTCTGTGCTTCAGTTTTCTCATCTGTAATAGTATTAATAAGGAGTAATAATCATATGGCTATGAAGATTTAATAAATTAATCTGTAAAGTGCCTAGAACACTTGGTACATGTTTAACACTACACTAGTGTGTTGGTTAAATAAATAAATCATATTAATGTTCAACTTCTCATCAACAACACTGAATAACAGAAGTCAAAAGAACAATACTTTCAAACTTTTGAGGGAAACTTATTTTCAAACTCAAACTACATTTAGCTAATGATCATTCATGTGTACAAGGATACAAGGGACTGAGAAAATTAACATTCCACATAGCACTTAAGAATTTGACTGAAAATAAAAACCAAGGATTTAAGCCAAGAAAGACGATCAGAAAACAGTACCTCCAATTTGAAGAAAAGAATTGTTAAAAATTTCAAGAAACAGGTTTCCAGCAAGCTTAAATAATCAGGTGTGACAGTAATAGAAATAAAAAACCTCTAAAAGCAGTCTCCAAGAATAAAGAGGACTTGATAAAATATCTGAGATAAGAGGGAGTTTGGATAGGAAACGATGTAAGGAGGAAAAGAGAAAAGCAACACCAAGAAAAAGACAAAAGTAGCACATAACCTGAATCGGCATAGTGACAATAAGACATAGAGACAGAGATTGGGGGAGGGAGGGAGGTGCAGAGGGACAAGCTGACTCCCCACTGAGCGGGATTCGGACTCCCAGCTCCATCCCAGAACCTCAAGATCATGACCTGAGCTGAAATCAGATACCTAACTGAGCCACCCAGGCGCCCCTAATTTTTTTAGCTTTTGAAATAAATCAGTATTGCCAACGCCCTGACAATTTAATTTTGGATGCCAACGAGGGAAAAGTGTAGCTGACAAGTTGAGGTGAAGAGTAAGGGCAGCTGGAGTAGAAAAGCTAATACCTAAGCTTCGACAGTGAAAAGTCAAGGGATACTTCATATAGGAAATACAATTTTTAAAAAGGCATAGTAAAATTACCAAGTTTACCGTTAGAAGAAATATAGTGATGTACTACTATTAGGAGGATGGGGGCAGGGAGATTACAAGAGCGACTAAACTCTCTTCTATCACAGCTGCAATTCCACAGCTAGATCCAAAACCAATAAATCAGGTATAAGCATGATATTCAGAAATACAACCAAAACAGTTAAAAGTGGTTATCACTAGAAAGTAAAAATAGAATAAGATGTACATTAAGTTTGAGAAAAGTTTTAAAAAACAAAGGAAACAAACATTAAGTTTAACAGGTTCTCTTTCAGAAAAAAAAAACAAAAAATACTGGGAATACCATCGAAACAAGGTTTTCGATTCCCCCTTGGACAGCAAATAAGTAAAAATTAAGATCTCACGGTGGCAGGAGGAAACAAAATAAGTTTTCACAGTGACAGCTGAATACTTCCTTCAAAAACGAAGGGGTGGGAGCATGATGTGCCCCCCTGAACCCTCCCAATCCAAAAATTACAATCAAGAGTACAAAATCGAACTCGGACGGGAAACACGGAAACGACAACTACAAAACTGAAGAATGGACAAAGTCTATGTGTTAACAAACTAACTACAAAAAGTGTACTGTTCGAGTGCATCCAGGAATTCCAAAAATTTTAACAAGCGAGCTGTCCGACAGTAGGGCACCTAGACAAGGGGGCACTTATCAGACTTCTAACTTGTCCAATCTTTTCCTGGATGGCTGCTTTCGCCGTTGAATCTAACTACAGCAACAAATGGCCTCTCGCACTACCAAACCTTTCAGGCATGGACAGTAAACAACAAAAAAGCTCGCCGCCAGGTATTACTTTACAAGGTTGTTAAAGGCCAGGATCAGCATCTGCACAGCCCCTACCCAACTAACTCTGAGGACCCTCCGGGAGTGGTTCAACAGACTTTAAGACTCTTCCGAAACCCAAACGCGCGGTGCTGGGAGGAAACAAAGCCGTGGGCGGGGCTTTCCGGTCCCGGAAAAAGCGGGCAAGGGAGGAACAGCCCTCAAGCGAGTTCGTACCCCTTTCGGCCCTCGCCCCGCCCGCTTTCCCGGGCCCCGATTCCGGGTGCCGGCGCCCAACAGCGTGTCGGGCCGCCGCAGTCCGCGGAGCCAACACGGCGGCGCGGGACCCAGCACCGTGCCCGGGGGCAGGCGGCGGGCGCCGAGGGCCGCGGCCTAAATGCGCCCGAGCGCCGGGCTTTAGCCGGGCGGCCGTCAGGCGCCTCCTCACCTTCTCTTCCACGCAGTTGACAATGATGGACGGGTACTTGCGGCTGAGCCAGCGAAAGAAAGCCGGGACTCCCATTGCCGCTGCCCAGCTGGAGGAAGCGGCCCGGCCAGCGGACGAACGTAACCAGAGAGACAAGCAGGAGCGGCGACCGCGGGCACCGGCACTTCCTCCCACGTGCGCGCCGGCGACAGGAAGTGACGTCACGACCGCGCCGCCCGGGATGTCGACCGGCGGGGGGCCGGAGGCGGGGTTCTTTTTCGGGCGCAGTGGTGTGGGCTGGCGGGCGGTGGCCTGGTGTGTTCTTTGTAGGTGGGGCCAGGCTCAGAGTCCTTGCTTTTCCGCGTCTCTGTAGTGTGGGACCCTGGGCTGTGCCTTTGTCACAGCTTCCCCTGGGTCGCTCAATCCCGCCTCTCAGCAGGTCCTCGGGGAGCTCTTTGTGGGTTTGATCACCTGTTTCTCACCTGTCTCAATTCACAAAATCAGAGCATCTAAACCCACTCGTCAGCTCTGCTTCCTGGTTTCCCCCGGTTTTGACACTGTACATAACTGGACTATTAAAAGGAGTACTTTTAAATATTTTGCCCTCACGATGTTTGGTTTGCATAACGAGTTCGCTCTGAATACTTAAAAAATGGTATCTAGCAGGCATTTAGCATTTAATTCATTTTTTTCAGCTACATTTATGAGTATAATTGCTAATATCTAGCCGGGTTTTTTGAGCGTTTACGATGTGTAAAAGCATTGGCTATCTCATTTAATCGTTACTTGAGCCTTAAGGTGCCATTACCGTCTTTATGTAATAGATGAGAAAGTCAAGTTGTAGGGGGATTTAGTCACTTGTTTATTCACACAACTTGTGTTTCAGTCCAACTAAAGATCATTTAATCCTCTAACCTTGCACTAAAAGGATACTTTTATCCTTTGTTTTGTGGTGGCTTCAAATACATTTTTCCAGAATATAAAAAAGAGGTCTGGAAGAGGAGGTATTTATGTCCATTTATTCAAGCTTGGAAGTCTCTCTCCCTGGAATCCCCTCTTGGCTTGACAAATCACACTCAGTCCTAAAGGCTCACCTCAAGAGGCCTCTCTGAAAGTATTTCTCCTTGCTACCTGGCATGCAATATTCATTGCCCCCTCCTCTGTGATCTGATGCCATTTTCCTTAAAGTGTTGTGGAAATTAGAGAAATTGTTATCCAATATTTTACTTAAGGACAACTGAAATTATTAATGTCTGTGGTGAAATCCCTCATTTCTCCTGGAAACAGCTCCTCGTAGTCAGGTATTTGGTTTCCTTGGAAAGTGCTGTGTTCTTATGTGAACATGCACACACGTTATGGGGGGGGGGGGAGGACAGCTGGGTAAGTTAGGACAGTGAGAGTCCATGCCCAGCATTTTTGAACTTTGAACCATAAGAAAGCTAAGGCACCCTCCCCCACACATGGTTGAAAGCTGAAAGATAAGAATGGGATTTGTTGCCAGTCTGCAAAGAGAGAAACAGATTTTAGTTTCTGGTTCCAGTGGTTTTTGAGTACAGCTAAATCCCTCTTCCTGCAGTTTGGTTGCTAAACCTGTCCCTTAATTCCATGAACCAATAAATTCTCCTTTTGCCCTAAGCTGGTTTGGGCTAAGTTCCTATCCCTTGCAAAGGAAAACAGTACAAACAAACCAGTAACAACATTTGAGGAGGACACAACTAATTCACTGGGTGCTAAAATTGCTTTGCCTGAAAGGTACAAAAATTGAAATTTTGGGCAGAAAAGAGGAGGGTAAAAGGTAGAGAGGAGAGGGAACCTGAAAGGTGGGAGGAGGATATGAGCTGTGTTCTGAGATGTGTGCTTGAGTTGGTTTCTCCTGACATCATGAGCAAAGTAGGGGAAGAAAAGGATGAGCTCAGGGATTCAATTTCCCAACTCAAGCATCACATAAATGACCTAATAGTATCTATAACTGCCCTGAAAGAGACTTTTATCACCTACAGCAGGGCCGAAATTGTTGAGAGCCAAACTCAGAACCTCATTGTGGAAGTGGCTGGTCTACAACACACATTGAATTCCCAGCCTCACAGCGTGTCTCCTATTAAGGTAAAGGCACTGATTGGGAAGGAATGAGATCCTGGAAAGTGGAATGGGGACATGTGAGAAAACCGATGGAGTTGGAGGCCTTAAGACCGTTAACTCTGGGGGCGCCTGGGTGGCTCATTGGGTTAAAGCCTCTGCCTTCGGCTCAGGTCATGATCTCAGGGTCCTGGGATCGAGCCCCACATCGGGCTCTCTGCTCAACGGGGAGCCTGCTTCCCCCTCTCTCTCTGCCTGCCTCTCTGCCTACTTGTGATCTCTCTCTCTCTCTGAATAAATAAATAAAATCTAAAAAAAAAAAAAGACTGTTAACTCTGATTTGTCTTTGCCAGAAGAAACAGCCTCTCTTTCCCACCTGAAAGGATTTACTCTGCATTACCTGCAGAAACAGTAATGGCCTCCCCTCAGGCAGTTGCCCCGAAAGACAATACTGATTTTCCTCAGGACCCACTCTCACCACCCCTTTTTGCTTCTAGGCAATGTCTTAGTCTGTTTGGGCTGCCATAACAAAATGCCATAGACTGGGTGATTTATAAACACCAGAAATTTATTTCTCACAGCTCTGGAGGTCGGAAATCCAAGATCAAGGAGCTAGCAGGTTCAAGTGTCTGGTAAGGACCTGCTTCCTCATTGACAGTCCTCTTCTCACTGTAATGTCACGTAACAGAAGAAGAGGCAAGGGATCTCTTTAAGGTCTCTTTTATAAGGGCACTAATCCCATTCATGAGTAGCTACCTCCCAAAGGCCTCACCTCCTAATACCATCACCTTGGGGGTTAGATTTCAACATATGAATTTGTGGGGAGCACAAACATTCAATCTATAGCAACCTATAATTAAACGCGAGTCCCAGCAGGCCACTAAAAGTGAGGTGCAAAGTGTGACCCATGAGGTACACTACCTTCCAAAAGAACTGCTTGAGTTTTCTAATTTATACAGACAGAAATCCAGAGAGTATGTGTAGGAATGGATATTAAGTGTGTGAAATAAGGTGGAAGAAATCTGAAGCTGGGTCAGGCCACATTTAGTGAGATGGGCACACTGAGCAGGGATTCTGTATTGAATGTTGCAGTTCAGGGGGTTAAAAAGGACTCTGACAGTTTGGTTGGCTAAAACATGGATAAAAAGATGGCCCACTGTGAGATAGTTAGAAATGCTGGACCTGCCTGGTTTAATGTAAAAGAAGAGAAAACTCAGACCTGGTACAGATGGTTCTGCCTCATATGCAAGTTCACTTCATATCAATGAAGTGCAGCAGTGGCCTATGCTCATGAGATTCACTGGTCTTTCTGTGTTCTCTACCATCCTGAGGCAGCTGGCTTGATGGAGCAATGGAATGACTTTTTGAAACTCTGTTACAGTATCAGGTGGCAATCAGTACCTTACAGGACTGGGACAAGGTTCTCCAGGAGCCTGTATATGCCCTAAAACAGCATTCAATATATGATACTACTTCTCCCATAGCCAAGACTCACTAGTCCAGGAATCGAGGAGTGGAAATAGGAGTGGCCCCCTCACTATTACTCGTAGTGACCCATTAGCAAAAATTTTGCCTGCTGTTTTTGTGACCTTATACCCTGCTGACCTACAGGTCTTAGTTCCAAAGCAAGGAATGCTTCCACCAGGATACACGGCAATGATTCCATTGAACCGGAAGTTCAAACTGCCACCAGGTCATTTTAAACTCAGAAGGGAGTTACTGTCATGGACCATGACTACCAGGGTAAATGGGGCTGCTACTCCATGGTGAAGGTAAGAAAGAGTGTGCCCGGAATATAGGAGACCTCTTGGGGCATTTCTTAGTATCCCCATGCCCTGTGAATTAAAGTCAATGGAAAACCACAACCCAATTCAGGCAGGACTGCTAAAGGCTGAGGCCCTTCAAAAGTGAAGGTTTTAGGGGTGCCTGGGTGGCTCAGTGGGTTAAAGCCTCTGCCTTTGGCTCAGGTCATGATCTCAGGGTCCTGTGATCTAGCCCTACATCGGGCTCTCTGCTCATCAGGGAGCCTGCTTCCCCCCACCCCCCCGCCTGCCTCCTTGCCTACTTGTGATCTCTCTCTCTCTGTCAAATAAATAAATAAAATCTTAAAAAATAAAAGAAGCGAAGGTTTTAGTTACCCCACCAAGTAAAGAACCAAGACCAACTGAGGTATTTGATGAAGGCAAAGGAAATACAGAGAGGGTAGTGGAAGAGGGTAGTTATGACTACCAACTACCCAGAAATGAGAACTGTAATTGTTGTATTTCCTCCTTAGTTTGTTATGAGTGTTTGTGTGTATATAATATCTTTGTCTTCTCACTTCTTTTTATGTAACATAAATTGCATTGACTGTGTAACACAATATTTAAGTATTGTTCATTTTATTTTATTTTTTTAAAGATTTTATTTATTTATTTGACAGAGAGAGATCACAAGTAGGCAGAGAGGCAGGCAGAGGGAGAGGGGGAAGCGGGCTCCCTGCTGAGCAGAGAGCCCAAAGCAGGGCTCCATCCCAGGACCCTGAGATCATGACCTGAGCCGAAGGCAGGGGCTTAACCAACTGAGTCACCCAGGCGCCCCAAGTATTGTTAATTTTATATGGTAGTATTTAAGTTATGGAGTATCTAGAAGAGTGAACATGACCCAAGGAATTTGCATCCTCTTCTAGTTAGAGGGTTAGTAAGGTTTGATAATTGGATCATGTTAGGAGACGTATGAGCTTATTATTGTGTTTTTTTGAAGATGCATATGCATGGACTTGCACATGTAAAAACACTTAAAAAATGACAGAGGTTGCATTGGAGAGAAGTAGAGAAATGATACTTTTAAAAATAATGATGACAGAGGGGCACCTGGGTGGCTCAGTCAGTTAACCCTCCAACTCTCGATTTTGGCTCAGGTCATGATTTCAGGGTTGTGAGATCAAGCCCTGCACCGGGCTTTGTGTTCAGCAGGAAGTCTGGTGGGTATTCTCTCTCTCCCTCTGCCCCTCCACACCTCTTGCTCTCTAAAATAAATAAGTAAATCTTTAAAAATAACGATGCTAGAGTAATTCTTTATATGGAAAAAATGAAATTGGACAACCTACCCAAAACTAAAAACAAAACAAAGCAAAACAAAATGTGAAAGGGAAAGTTAGAAAGCTTTTAATATAGGTTCTGGATGGGGGAGATATGAAAAACAGTAACCATAAAGGGAAAGACATAAAACTGACTATGCTATAGTTAAGGACTCTGTCCTCCCAAAACATGATAAAGGCAATAAAAAGTCAAACACCACCAGAAAATTAGGAAAGATCATTGCAATACTTATAACCGGCAAAGCACTAACATATAGAATATATGCAAATCTATTAGAACAAGACATAAAACCCAACACAAAAATCAGATAAAGGTTTGAACCAGCCTTTCCCAAAGAGGAACTCTAAATGGACAAGATATGTGAAAAAGTGCTCAGTCTCACAGGCAATCAGAAAATTGCAAATTAAAGCCCATGAGATATCTTTATGCACCCAATAGATTGGAGAAAATTAGAAAGTCTGACTATACCAAGTGTAGTAAGAATGTAAATTGGTAGAATCTCTTGGAAAAAAAATTCCATGTGATCGACTAAAGTTGAAGATACACGTACTCTACTGTTCAGTAGTTTACTCCTGGAGGAATGCAAGAGTATGCTTAACACCAATGTTCAGGCTAGCTTAAAGCTGGAACCCACCCTAACTTCTTCAACAGTAGAACACATAAATAAGTTGTAATTCTACAAGTGAAATATTCTATAGCAATGAAAAATAATGAACTGGCACCTCACAAGAAAATATGGATCCTGATTCACTTCACAGTTTCAAGCATGCATGGTAGGGTCTGTATGTTACTTGTCTTTTGCAGTTTTCTTAGCACTTAACTACTGTTACTCAAACATTTCTGTGCTGAACATTTGTTGAGGATCTACTGTGTGCCATTGGGAGGGCAAAGATAATTTTTTAAAAGGAAGGATTGAAGAGATTACATTACCCAGCTGTGTCTCCAGGTTCTCCTTCACCACCACCGTTGCTCTTCCGCATGCCAAGCATCCTTCCCAGCTTCCCCATCTCCCTACTTCCAGGTCCAAGGGGCTCATTGTCTCCTCTTTCCAGATAACTTGGCCTTGCTCCAGCTTCTCTGACAAAATGTTCAGAAAAACAGGAGACTTAATTTTGTTGTGAAATATGACAACTTTCCATTCTTTTGTATAAAGACCATCAACTGTTGAAAAAGAGTTGCCCTTCTTAAGCCATATTATGAAAATTCCAGTGTTCTCTTAAAATATTTGAGTAAAAAATTTAGCTCCTAGAAAAATCCAGATTGAAATGGTTTAACAAAAGAGAAATGTTCTGTTCCAATTTTATCCAGTTTAATACCTCTGCAAGATACTGTTAAAGTGACCATAGTCACATCATTTCCTCTTTAACTTTTAGTGACAATATTCTGTCTCTACGTGGTACACATTTCAGAAAACATCTTTGTACCCTTGGACCTAGAATGGGGATCAGGACATTGCCCCCCATTGGAGGTGAAATATTTGCTGACATGGGCTCAGTTCAAACCTAAAATGAACCTTAATCTGTTAAGAGCCTTTGTGGATTTGGAATCGGAGAAACTTAGGGTCTAGTCCTGGGGTCTTGAGTGTGATGGTTGATTTTATGCATTAACTTGTTTGGGCCATCGTGCCCAGATACTTGGTCAAAGATTACTCTAGATGTTTCTGTGAGGATTTTTTTAAAACAAGATTAACACTTAAACAGGTAGACTTTGAGTAAAGCACGTTCCTCTCCACAGTGTGAGTGGACCTCATCTAGTCAGTTTAAGGTCTTAAGAGAACAAAGACAGACCCTGTTTGAGCAGAAAGAATTCTGCGGGCAGACTGCCTTCAGACTTGAACTGCAGCTCTTTCCTGAGTCTTCAGTCTGCCAGCGTCCCCCATTAGATTTTGGACTTGCCAAGCTCCGCAATTGTGTGAGTCAATTCCTGAAAGTAAGTCAGTCTCTTTATCTCTCTCTGTATTTCTCTCACTGTTTCTCCTTCTCTCTCTGTCTCTGTCTCTGTCTCTCTGTCTGTCTCTCTCTCTTTCACACCACACCCCCCCCCCCCCCCGTTGATTCTATTTCTCTGGAGAACCATGACTAATGTATTGGCCTCAGTTTTCTACACCTTAGTTTTCCCAACAGTAAAATGAAGATTATATACTTCACAGGATTTCTGTGAAGATTCAGTGATAAAACACTCAGAGCACAGCCCCAAACATGCTAAGCACCCAGCCAACTGTTAGTCATTGAACGGTTATCTCTTGGGTTTTTGCTTTGAAAAAGCCTATCTATTTTATTCATAAGTTCCACTTAAAAGATTTTGGACAATTTAATAATCTAGTAGAGCTTCATTTTTACATCCCCCACCTAGTGTTAACTTCCTAATGTCAGGGAGGACTTCATTCTCTCTCCCTTGTATTTCCTACTCATTCCCACCTTATTGAGTACATGCTGCTAGTCTTCCCATCGCCTTTCTGCCAGTTCAAATTCTACTTATTCTCTTTCCTCTTCTCCACGAATATCTCCCAGAATGTGAGCCCAAATTGGCTCCTGCCCACTCTCATCTTCCATAGCACTCCCCTGACTTCCAACACGGTATTCCATCTTCCATTTCATTATTCCTCTTTCCTATTTCATTAGTGAACATTCTCCTTAATCTATCAGGATAAGCTTGGCTTTGCTGCAGTAATAAATAATGCCTGAAATCTCATTAGCTTACCATATGTGGGGTTGGGCGACACCCCAGAGATGTCCTCCGTATGGTGACTCAAGGCTCCAGCTGCTTTCTTCCTGTAATTCTGCCAGCTCGACACATGACCACCACCATTGCTACCAGAAGGAAAGACCTAGCAGGAGGGCAATCTTGGGTATTTTTAAAGGCCGGGGTTGGTTGTAACTTTTTTATTTCCACTTTGGTCCATTTGATCATACCCTGTTATTTAGTCCCAACCCAACTGCAGAGGAGATAAAGAAATATAGTCTTCCTGAATGTCCAAGGATAAAAAAAGGAAACAGGATTGGTGAAAACATAGCATTATCTCTGTCACACTCCTTAATAAAGTTGCAAATCAAATTGTTAAATAGATATTTGGGGTCCACAGTCTTTGCTATGTATATTGGGCACCATAAGCAAAATATATTATTTCTCAAACAGTCTACCATCAGTAGCATGGACAAGATACAGCCACAAAATATGAAAATAATAAGGGGTACCTGGGTGGCTCAGTCCATTAAGCGTCCAACTCTTGATTTTGGCTCAGGTTATGATTTCAGGGTCATGGGATTGAGTCCCATGTGGGTTGAGTCTGAATGCCCCTCTCCCTCTGCTCCTACCCCCCTCATGCTCTGTTTCAGATAAATAGATAAAATATTTTTAAAATATGAAATAGTGTCATTTGCGAATATCTTTTCCCATTCTGTGGGTTGCCTGTTTGTTTTGTTGACTGTTTCCTTTGCTGTGCAGAAGCTTTTTATCTTGATGAAGTCCCAAAAGTTCATTTTCACTTTTGTTTCCTTTGGCTTTAGAGACATGTCCTGAAAGAAGTTGCTGTGGCTGATGTTGAAGAGGGTACTGCCTATGTTCTCTTCTAGGATTTTGATAGATTCCTTCCTGACGTTGAAGTCTTTTATCCATTTCGAGTTGATCTTTGTGTATGGTGTAAGAGAGTGGTCAAGTTTCATTCTTCTACATATAGCTGTCCAATTTTCCCAGCACCATTTATTGAAGAGACTGTCTTTTTTCCACTGGATATTTTTTCCTACTTTGCC
>CM052885.1:81729556-81754113 GCA_028534135.1 Potos flavus
CCCTCTCACAATGTCCTCCATGTTTTTCCTTACGCTCCACACGTAAGTGAGACCATATGATAATTGACTTTCTCTGCTTGACTTATTTCACTCAACATAATCTCTTCCAGTCCAGTCCATGTTAAAATAAAAGTTGGGTATTCGTCCTTTCTGATGGAGGCATAATATTCCATTGAATATATGGACCATATCTTCTTGAGTTTCTTGCTATTTTTAAGTGAACTGATAAATTAGTATTTTAGAATTTTCTCAAGGTCGATTTGTAACATGGTAAACATTAATAGATACAATGCACCCAAACAAAAGCTCCTTGGGGTGCTCAATAATTTTTAAGAGTATAAAGGAGTCCTGAGACCAAACACTTTGAGAATCTGTGTCTTAGAACATAAAATGGAAATAGAGTCTACGTACTTCTGCCCTTATACCAATGCAAAGCTTGTTTTTCACATTCCCAAGATTTTTATATATTCAGATATTGTCTCAAATGCTCCTTGCTACCTAAAACATTCTGAAATCATCATCACCAAGTATAATTCACAGTTACAAATGAACATGACCTTGGCGAACAAACACGTGAACAAGTTTGTTTATATGCAGTCCTATCTTCATTGAACTTCAGAATTTAGCTCAGAAATTAAGATACAAAAAGGCAACACAGGAATGTAGATAACCAAAAGATATGTTTTTAAGGCTTGAATATATACACATTTCTAAATTTATTCATAAAGACTATTTAACTGCAAACTTTCTCACTATATACTCATACCTTAAATTAACCAAAGAGGTATAAGAATGAATAGCGTGCCCCGAAGTGTGTGAGAAAGAGGATCTATGGTCAAATAACTTCGGAGCATTGGATTAAATTGAGCTAAACAGACCACATTTCTGTGGCCCCTTTAGAGCCTTTTTGTATGCCCCCATCTCTAAATTTCTCTTACCATGGAAGCCCCCCATGTTAGATGTTCACTAGAACATCTAATCCACTTGTATGTCTTGAACAGAGACCCGGCTTCTGGTCACAGTTGGCAGGCTTCGCATACAAATGTGAGTACCCTGGCTGAAATTCTCAATTGAAAAACACATCAGTGGGATATGAAATTATTGGGTAAATATATTAACTCAATTTCAATTTGCCTCAGAGAGGACACTGTCTGAAAAGGGTCTTGACATTGCAATAGAAATGTATCCAGCATGTATTTATAGAGGAAGTGGTAATGGAAGCTGGTCTTGATGGAAGAGTGAGATAAACAAGATCTTCAGCAAAACAAAAACAAAAACAAAAAAAACACAAGATCTTCAGCAAAACTGACATGTTTCTTGAAAGGCATCTTGCAGGCTTTGTACTCCTCAGAAAAATGATGCTACAAATGCATAAGTGTGTACAGGCTGCTACTGATGTTTTAGTGAGCTTCGGCTGCATGTACTTAGGTTGCCAAGAATAGGATTTGGCCAAAAGCATGAATCTAAATCCATACTTGTTATTACATGGATTTAGATTACAAATCCCATTCTCTAAAATGTAACCCCAAATAGTCAATGCCTGCTAGAACATTATTCGCTTGTAAAGCAGGTAAAAGATGTCCTAGATCCAGCACTACGAAAGGGTCCTACTACATTTCATTTCCTAATATGACATCTGAGAAAATTCTGGGGGATTTCTGTTTAAGGCCACAGGTTGTACTGTCTTCTAAAGCAAAAGACAGGGCATTGACAGGAGGCACGTATTTCAAGGAGTTGAACGGTAATAATTCCCTCTAGGGGTATAAATGGGGGAAGCTGGATGGAAAAGACCTTGTTTAAAGGATAATAAAGTGTAAAGCACTCAGAAGTGTTGAAGGTAAGACCTCAACACTACAAGCTGATAAGCAAGCCCAGACTTTTATTTATAGTGACATGAGTGACATTTATCTGCCTTTCACTAGAACATCTAATCCACTTGTCAAGGTATGTCTTGAACAGAGACCCGGTTTCTGGCCACAGTTGGCAGGCTTCGCATACAAATGTGAGTACCCTGGCTGAAATTCTCAATTGAAAAACACATCAGTGGGATATGAAATTATTGGGTAAATATATTAACTCAATTTCAATTTGCCTCAGAGAGGACACTGTCTGAAAAGGGTCTTGACATTGCGATAGAAATTATAGCCCGTTCGTGAAATAGAAGTGGAGATGAATTACCAAGGGGTTCACAAACCCCAGTATCTCCCTCCTTCGTCCCAAAGTACAAGCATAATAAGGCACGGCTTCTCTTTCTTACCAACAGTTGTTAACACAGTCCAGTTTTAGGAACTGAAAATCTGGATGAATCAAGAACACCTACAAAAACTGCCCAGCTACTATGGTTAAGGAACTGATAGAGATCCTGTATACAGTGCTCTCTTAAGGAGCTTGTTATAGATGATGAGATGAGGCATGACCACATTTAAAATTAAGTAGTGATAAGCAATTTGAATAGCAGTTCAAGAAAAAGAAGGCATGGTTATCTCCAAACAAATTAAATACACAGAACTTACTAGAAGACATCAGAGGAGGGAAAGAAGAAATGGTTGCTGTGGGTAGCTAGTCCAGCATGTACTTATGGAGGAAGTGGGAATGGAAGCTGGTCTTGATGGAAGAGTGAGATAAACAAGATCTTCAGCAAAACTGACATGTTATTAATTAATTCTGGGTCATAGGGATCCCTTCACACACACACACAGACACACACAGACACACACAGACACACACAGACACACACACACACACACACACACACACTCTGCCCCTTTATTTCTTCTTCATATCCACCCTGACATCCATTGTTCTTCAGTATAGGGTCTGTGTTATGAGACTTTACCTCATATTCATTGTAGCTGACAAGCACCTTAGGAAAGTCTCTTCTATCTCCTCTTTGCCTTGTGTAGAGCTGTACCCAAATATAGTTTTCCCCCACCAATCATCTTTATTAGGGTATAATTTACATACATTAAAATGCATCCATTTTACAAGTACATGTACCATTCAATGAATTTTGACAAATGTATACACATGGATAACCACCACTACAACCAAGATATTCTTAGAATAATTCCATTTCCCCCCAAAGTTACCCTGTGCTTTTGTGCTGTGGCAACTCCCTTCTCACCCCTGGCCTCAGGCAACCTTTGATCTGCTTTTTGTCCCTATACAGTAGGTTGGTTTTTTCTAGAGTTTCCTATAAATGAACTCATACCATTTATAGTCTTTTGTCTGGATTCTTGTACTCAGTCTAATGTTTTTGGAATTAATCTATGTTGTGTGAATCCATTGTGTTTTTATTGCTGTGTGGTATCTCGTTGCAAGGAGGTACCACAATTTGATTACCCATTCATCAAGTGATGGGTATTTGAGTTGTTTCCAGTTTGTTGGAATAAAACTCCTATGGACATTCCTGTACAAAGTTTTTTTGAGGAAGTACATTTTTATTTCCTTGGAGCAAATACCTAAGAATAATCGTTGCATGGTAAGTATATATTCAACTTTGTAAGAGACTACAAAACTGTTTTCAAAGCAGTTGTACCATTTTACCTAAATATATGCTTGACGATTATAGGAATGACTACCATGAGCATTGTTGTCACTGTTGAAAACTTGGAAGGCTCTCTGATTTCTGTAGAATGGATTTAACACTCCTTAGGCTAGCGTCCTTGGCCCTCTACAGTCTCCCCTCATTTCACTTTTTAGATTTTGTCTTCCACTGCTCTAGTATGTGCTAACTTCACTCACTCACTCACCATTGCTCACTCACAGGTGAGCCATACACAAGTCAAAGTGCAAATGGATACATACAACTCCAACTCCTCTGTTTGCCTCATTGTTCATTTGATCAGTATCTCATGCTTACCAGCCACATGGCCAGGGCTAGGGCTCAACAGAGTCAGGATTAGGCACCAATTTACATGTGCGACTCAGTACATTCCTCAGACAGATTTCACAAATATTATTAATTTTGAAATTATATTTGTCTCTTAAACATGCCAAACATGCATCTAGGATTTGAGAAATACTTTTTTTGAAAAGGAGGGGACTACAAACGACATTCTGTCTTCATAGATGCAGTTGACAAAAATTTAGTGATCATCTACTGTACACAAAGCTTTATGGGAGATACAGATCTGTAGTGTCTCTGCAGGATGGGTGTGAGTCACTGCAGCAATATGAAAGGGGGAAAATAGCAGATGGCTCTTAGAGAGCCTGAAGTATCTAAGTAGGCTGATGCGATTTTAACTGAAGCACAAACTGGAAAATTGGAATGTACGGTCCATGACAATTACAAAGAGGAAGAAAAAAGAAAAAGAGAGCAATGTAGCCCACCCTGCCTCATTATGTATTCATTGCTTAAGCAGATAAACTTAAGATCATCCATTTGGTGATGCTGAATTTGAATGAAATCTATTGCTATTAGAAACATCATCATGGGCAAGATTTGGCCCCATAATGTCTCCTGAGCTCAGCTCGTGGTTTCTCCAAAGTAATGGTAATCATGAAGATGGGGATCAGGATAGAAAGCTGATTTTGCTTATAACACAATGATATCAATTTGAAGTAGAAAATATGTTATCAATTTAGTGTATAAAGTGTGTAAGCACCATGTCTCATTTCTTGACTCTTTTTTTAAACCTGGTTCACACTGTTCTGTGAATCCTCATATTCTTTTCTGAAATGAATCTTCCACCTGAACTAGTGTGTTTCTTTGTCCTAACAGATGTTACTTAAATGGAATCATTCAAAAACCTTGAATAAGAGCTAAAACAGAGAATTGGACTCTTGTGTTATGCAAAAATGAGTCATTATTTGGCTTAAGGCTGCACAACGTGTGCTGCTCATACTCCAGATGTAGTACAGCATAATAGGAGAATGTCTTAAATTAATTAGCACTCTCAGAAACGTAGCACTCTCAGAAAAGGTAAATTAATTAGCACTCTCAGAAACATAGCACTCTCAGAAAAGGTAGGGATCCCAAAGCTTTTTGATGAATGAATAGCTGTAAACATGCTTCTATCTTTCTATCATGGAATCACTTTCTTGAGAATTGGCTCAGAAATCTCAAGCTTTTACAGAGAGTTCTTTAGCTGATGGTGGGGGAAAAAGGATTTTATGACTCTAAAGACCAGGAATTTTTTTTCATGCAGCTGATTTCACTACCCAAGGCAAATCAAATGACCTAAAAACTCCAAAAAGAATACATTGTCCTTCTCTGTCATACACAGAAATTCTGCCAATATGTGGGTGTGAATTTTACTGTCCAATTCATAGGCTCATTTCTAAAGTCTCATTCATTTTTAGCCAGCATTGTCAGGCTAGGAATCATTCTTTCTGAAAAGGTATTGCCCTAGAGGGAGGGGCTGTCCTTCTCCAGAAGAAGAAAACACCTGGAGCTTTAACTTTACCTAGTGACCCTAGCCATGCTGCCTGGCTTCTAAACCTACTGCTGTGTGACCTTGAATAAGCCTCTCCCCTCCTTTGGATCCTACCCTCCTCCCCTGTGAAATGAGGAGCTACATCAAGTCACCTCTAAGGATCCTTCTGGCTCTAACTGTTCAAAATTAGATGCTCCTTCCATTGTCTGAATGCCTGTGACAATTGTGATCTGCATTTACTATATTGATATATATGGCCTTATTGCCACTTGTTTTCTGCTGATGGTCTTCCTTTCCTGGAGCCATTCAACATTTGCCAAATCTTGACTGAGCAGCTGATGTGTGCTGGACTCTGTTGTAGGTGCTGAACTCTGTTGTAGGTGCTGAGTGTTGGGTACGACATGCCTGCTCCCTTAAACTTTGCAGTCTTGTTTGGGGTGGGAGCGAGATAGTAAATAAATGAAAAAACAACGTGCAATACTGTGTTGGACTGTGAAAAGTGCTTTTATTTTACTTTAAAACAGGGCAAAGGGATGGGTGGTAATGGTGGGGTGGAGCCTCTATTCTAAGGTCAAAGAAGGTCATTTTTCCATTTTTTAAATTAGGGTATAACTGACATACCACAAGATGAACAACTCTTAAATGTTCAGTCAATGGGTTTCGTTCAGACCTGTGGTTCTGTTAAAATCTGTCTGAAAATCCTGTGGTCTTTGTGACTTGGTTCTAGTGCATAGAATATGGTAGAAGGGACACAGTATGACTTCTGAGGCTAGGTTAGAAAAGACAAAACATCTTCCACCTGACACTCTCTCTCCCTTTCTTTCTCTCTGAACCCATTCACCACACTGTGAGGAAGCCAAACAGCCACATGGAGAGGCCAGTGCAGGTGTTCTGACCAACCGCCCTAGCTGAGGTCCTGGTCAACATCAACATCAACTGCCAAATAAAAAGTGAATGAGTCTTTGGATAATTCCAGCCCCCAGCCTTCAAATTTTCTAGCTGAGATCCCAGACATAACAGAATACATTGTTCCTATTGTGCCCTGTCCAAATTCCTGTCCTACAGAAAGTCTCATAGTTAATAAATAGTAGTTTTGCATAATTGAGTGTGGGGCCAATTTTGTTACACAGCAATAGATAATAGAAACAACATCCACATGGGACTCACCATCCAAAATAAAGTACAGAACATTTTCATGCCCCCAGAATGTTCCATTGTGGCCTTCCAGGCAATTCCCCTTCTACCCAGAAGCACCTCCCTCTAACTTTTACTGTCATAGATTAGTTTTGCTTATTCAAGAGCGGGAAGGCCCTCAGGATGAAATGAGTTTTGATTAGACACCTGCAGGAAGTAAGGGAGTGAGTGACCCAGGCAAAGATCCATGGGATGTAGGCAGAGGGAACAGCCAATGCAAAGGCCCCCAGACAGGAACATAACTGGGGACTTTGAGAAACATCAGGGACTAATGTGGCCTGAATGAGGTGAGTAGGAGATGGGAGCCTGGGAGGGGGAGCAAGGATCAGATGAGGCAGAGTTGACAACCATGATGAAGAATTTCTGTTTTAGTCTGGACAAGAGAAGAAGCTACTAGAGAGTTTTTAGAATAGGAGTGACATGGTCTGACTTATGTTTTCAAAGAAGTCTTGAAGTTATGTGGAGAATTGTGGGATGGGAAAAATGGAAGCAGGCAAAACTGTGGGGGTTAAAAATGACCACAAATTCCTTGCCGCTCTTCCCATCCAGAGGTGGAGTTTATTTCTCGTTACTTAAATCTGGCCGGTCCTGTGACTGCCTTGACTAAAGGAATGCATAGCAGTAATTCTGTCTAACTTCCAAGGCTGTGATTTAAGAAATCTCCATTTCCCTTTCAGTATAGCTCCCTCATAGAACCCATATTGTGTGGCAGCCCAAGCAGTTATAGGGAGAGTTGAGGTCTGTGTAGAAGAGTTGAGGCCACTGTGGAGGCCACTGGCTAATAGCTCCAGCTGAGCTCCCAAATGGGCTCTCATCACAAGCTGCCAGGCATGAGGGTGAAGTCATATTAATCCTAGCCATCCTACACCCCAGCTGACACCACATGAAACTGTGGAACTCCCTGGTCAACCCACGGAATCATGAGAACTAATAAATAAATTGGTGTTGCCTTAAGTCATTAATTTGGGGATTGTTCCTTACACAGCAATAAATAACTGAAATAATCTGTTAGGAGAGTATTAGTCTGGATGGGAAATAATGATGGCATGGCTGAGGGTAGTAGTAGCGGAGGCCATAAGAAGAGAGATGACAGGATTTGTTATTGTGGAATAAGAGAGAGAGAGAAGATACAGGAAATGCCAAGGATTTAAGCCTGAACACTCAGAATGGAGTGGTCATTTACAGAGATGGGAAGAATGCTAGAAGAGCAGGTTTGGGGAGAAATCAAGAACTCAGATTTGGACATGTTGAGTGTGATATGCTGATTAGGCTTTCAAGTGGAGAAGTTGATTAGGCAGGTGGATCTGTCAGTCTGAAACCCAGGGCAAGAATTTGGGCTGGAGACATTAATTTGGAAGTCAGCAGTATATAAGTGTTATTTAAAGTCATAAATATGGATGCATTTACTTTGGGCTAGTATTAAAAAGGAAAGGAAGAGTTGTGAGCACTGAGCCTCCAGGGAACTTCAATATTTAGAGGTCAAAAAGATGAGGAAAAATCTCAAAGGAGACTGAGAAGAAGCTGTCAGTGAAATGAGAAAGAAATCAAGGGACTGTGTCCTAGAGGCCAAGAGAAGAACATGTTTCAAGAAGGAAGAACAACTATGTCCAACACAGCTGATGCCACTCTTTAAATGCAGCTATGAAGTCTGCTATTGTACCAATCATTTTGTATTTGTTGAAACTTGCTCTGTGGCTGAGGATACAATTAATGTTTATTAATGTGTCTCCTGCAGCAGAGGGGTGCGGTATTCTGTACAAGTCAGATAAAGCCTGCTAATTGTGTTCAAATCCTTTATATCTTTCATTATTCTTTTGGTCTGTTTGATCTATCCATTACTGAAAATAGCTTCTTAAAATTACCCACTAATGGATGATTTTATATATTTCTCTTTGTAGTTTTGTCAGTTTTTTTCCTTTATATGTTTTGAGGCTATGTTATTAGGGGCATTCAGATTTAGATTGTTTAGATTGTTACAGTGGTACATCCTTATGAAGTGATTCTTTATTTGAAGAAATGCTTTGTGTCATAAAAATCTAATTTATATAACATTCATACAGCTATACTAGCTTTCTTTTGATACTCGTCAGATATATAATTTCCCATTCTTTTTCTTTCACTCATTCTATATTCTTATTTTTTATGTGTTTCTTTCAAATGAAAAGTAGCCTTTTTTTTTTTTTTTAAATCCAGCCATCTCAGCCCAGGTGCCAGACAGAGTGAAGTAGCCATCCTGGACATCCAGTCCTGGTAAGCACTCAGATGACACCAATTTCAACCATGGGGTTACCACATGCAAGATCCCAGGCAAGCACCACCAAGCTGATCCCAGTCAACCCACAGAACTGTGAGAAATAATAAATCATTGTTTCAAGCTATTAAGTTTTGGAGTGGTTTGCTACATATCAATAGGTAACTGAAAGGAGAACTTTCTAATATCAGAATAAATAGAATAGTGGAAATTCAAAAAAAAAAAGGAGTACTAATGATTTGACTATATATAAAATATTAAACTTTTGTATGTAAAATTTAAAAATACAGAAAGATAGAGGCATATTTAGCTTCCAGTGTCATGAGAAGCCAAGGGCTCTGGGTACATTTAGCCCCCCCAACAGCTAGATACTACACATTCTTTGAGGCATTGCTAGGTTTACAAGAATTTGGCAAGATCTCCAGGGGCTTTTCTCTTTCCTTATTCTCCAAACAAACTACAACCAGAGTTGAGCCTGGTGGATCAGGGAGCCAGGGACTGGGCAGCCAAAAGCCAGAGTAGGAGTGCTTGAGGGCCCAGGGCAGAAGCAGGGTGGAAGCAGAAGAGAGTGGTGAGTCACGTGGCAGCCAGTGATGGAGTCTAACAGCTACAGCCCATCAGGGACAAATCTAAAGTTCAACAAGATTAGATCTGATAGCATGGTACAATAGGGGAGCCCCTCTCCAACAAAGGAAGAGGCAGGGATATTCTAGGATTGGGGAAAAGTGGAGTTTAGGCAAAATCTGAATAGAGCAGTATTTTGATAGGCTCAAAACAAAGCCAGGTTGTATACTAAGGAGTTTGTATTAATCTGGACTGAGAAGAGGGCCCAAGATCCTATTTACTCGGAAACTACAAAACTGAGGTAAATGGTACTGTTGTATAGGGCGGAGGTGGAGGCTGCTTGTCTTTGTCAAAGTGACCCACAATGCTCATCCTCAGAGCAAGACAGATGTTATGTTCTCACTGATAAGGGTTTAAGAGGCAGAATTTCTTTTTTAGAAAAGAGCAATTTTAGAGAAGAAGGTTTATCAGCACCATGTCCTTTTTGTTGACTAGCAAATTGGTTTTTGTAGGTTCTCACCAGAGTTCTTTAGTGACCATTTGTTGGAACAGCAAGGAGGAAGGGAAGCTGAGTCTCAGGTGATCATTTTTGGTCTAAACCTTCCATGGGAGCTGGAGTGGTAGGTACAGAACATTTCAAGGCAGCATTCTTTGTAGTAAAAGAAGAAGGGAGAAATGGTTAGCTAAAAGTGGTATATTGATATAAAGAAATACTATAGCAATTTAAAAAGACTAAGGTAGAATTTTAGGTAGCAATATTTTGTCAACTGTAACACTTTTGTAACCAGAAACAAGAAACTTAAAATTCCTAAATATAAGGGCATATTTGTAAATTCACAGCAAAACATCTCTAAGGATATTTACCTATTTATGGTTTGAATATTATAGAATGAGAACCTACTCATGTGTTACTTGGACAATTAAAGATTTTATAGGGAAACTAGAAACAAATGAAGCTAAAATTTCTACTGCTTGCTTGGGAATCAAAGGGTATAGTGTTTATTTTCTACTGTGTTTATATGTCTACATTTAGTAGATTTTTAGATTTTTTTTAAATGGCAAATAGGGCAGTGTTGGAATAACAATCAAAATAAGAAAAGAGATTACCCAAAATGCAAAATAACAAATAGAACATGTTCATTAAAGGGGATGTGAAATTGTACAGCAAGTGCTCCTGAGCATGTTCCAAAGTCTTCCCCTCACTGGATATAAATACTTCCCAGGGACTGTGTACATGGTGGTGGGGGCAGAGAAGGACCTCTGGAACCATTGTTCTCGGTTCTTGGTTCTTGGGCCTTGGAGACCCAGAACTGGCATAGTAGCCTAAGATGGATGGCCAAGAGGTCCTCTAAGAGTTAGGAGCATCTCCATGGGGTCCAGCTGGCTTGATCCAGAGAGAACACAGTTTCTGTGGATAATAACTGTGGCCAGGACCAGTCTAACTTGGTTGCAAGCTGTTTGCTGCAGTGGGGACCAATTATCACAACTACTCTTCCTTCCTTCTCCACCTGCTTCTACTCCTCCTACTCAGCTGCTTGGCTGGTGGGAAGCTGGCAAGGTTGGTATGTAAGCCAACTGACCAGCTGCAGCTGCCCAAGTGTGACACACCCCAATTCTGTCCCGTCTTTGTACCACTGATCTTCTGAGAACAAAAGTAAAGCCAGAGCATTCCTTCAAATGGAGGCTGCTCACTTTTCTACTAATACTAGTTTAGAATCCAGGCCTCCTCATTCCCCCCTTTGGCTTCCTCAACCTCTGGATTCTAAGAGTCTTTATCAACGTTAATTGACCAATGGATTGGACCTTGGCAGTGCCCAGAGGTCAGACCCGGGAGTGTCTCTGGGCAGCCTAAACAGAATGTTCCATTTGTTAAGACTTCCTTCCTACTCTAGGCCCAAGACCCTCACTGGGACCAAGAGAAAGAAATCCTGAGAGACTAGACAAGAGTGTGCACTCAAAGCTAGAAAGATTCAAGACAGAATGAGTACAAACAATGCCCCAGGGGGAGGCAAAAAAAATTGCTTTGCCATCTAAATAAAACCCCTTAGAACGTTTATTCCATTTGGGAATGAGGGAATGATCCTGACATTGACCTCAGAGCACAGATAAGAGTTAGTGGTGCCCAGTATCAAGAAACAAGAAAACTTACATTTTTAAAAACTTGTTTCATTTTGAAATAATCTCAAACTCTCAGAAAAGTTTCAAGAATAGTACAAAGAATCACATTTACTCTTTATTCAGATTCATGACTGGTCCATATTTTGCCACATGTGTTTTAGTATTCTTTTTCTCTTTCTCTCTCTTGCATGTGCTTTTTTTCTGGTCCCTTTGAATACAACTTACAGATATCATGTTCCTTTACCCCTTGATATCCAAGTGCTTTTTCTAAAAACAAAGAAATTCATGGGACACCTGGGTGGCTCAGTCAGTTAAGCGTCTGCCTTGGGCTCAGGTCATGATCCCAGGGTCCTAGGATCGAATCCCACATTGGGCTCCTTGCTTAGTGGGGAGCCTGCTTCTCCCTCTGCCTGCTGCTCCCCCTGCTCGTGCTCTCTCTCTCTCTGACAAATAAATAAAATCTTCAGAAAAATAAATAAAAACAAAGAAATTCTGTTAGACAATGATCAAAATCAGGAAAACTATTGACATGGCACTTTTATTTATTTTTTGTTATGGAAGTATGGTTGACATACAGTATTATATTAGTTTCAGACATACAGTATTATATTAGTTTCAAATATATATATAAATATATATATATTTCAGTTTCATCTGAAACTAATATATGTCAGATCAACGTAGTGATCTGACGATTGTATACATTACTGTGTTAACCATGATAACTATAATCATTGTCTGTCACCATACAATGTTATTATGTAGTGACTTTATCCCTAATGCTGTGGTTTTCATATCCTTGACTTATTTTATAACTGGAAGTTTGTACGTCCTAATCCCCTTTACCTATTTCACTCACTCACCGACCCACCTCCCCTCTGGCAATACCACTTTGTTCTTTGTATTTAAAAATCTGTTTTTTTCTCTTCAAAGTATAGTGATAGAAGGAACATTCCTCAACTTCATAAAATGTATCTATGAAAAGCCCACAGCGAATATCACTCTCAATGGGGAAAAGCTGACAGCCTTCCCTTTGAGATCAGGAACACAACAAGGATGCCTACTCTCACCACTCTTGTTCAACATAGTACTAGAAGTCCTAGCGACAGCAATCAGACAACGAAAAGAAATAAAAGGTATTCGAACTGGCAAAGAAGAAGTCAAACTCTCTCTCTTCACAGATCACATGATACTTTATATGGAAAACCCAAAATACTCCACCCTCAAACTACTAGAACTCATACAGCAATTCAGTAATGTGGCAGGATACAAAGTGAATGCACAGAAATCAGTTGCTTTCCTATACATTAACAATGAAAATATGGAAAATATGGAAATATGGAAAATATGGAAAGGGAAATTAGGACACAGTGGCAACTGACCATTTAAAAGGGAAGTGCCCTGCGATTGCACTACTGGGTATTTACCTCAAAGATGCAGATGTAGTACAAAGAAGGGCCACATGTACCCCAATGTTCATAGCAGCAATGGCCACAATCGCCGAACTGTGGAAAGAGCCAAATGCCCTTCAACAGACGAATGGATCAAGAAGATATGGTCCATATATACAATGGAATATTATGCCCCCATCAGAAAGGATGAATACCCAGCTTTTGTATCAACATGGACGGGACTGGAAGAGATTATGCTGAGTGAAATAAGTCAAGCAGAGAGAGTGAATTATCATCTGGTTTCACTTATGTGTGGAGCATAAGGAAAAACATGGAGGACATTTTGAGAAGAAAAGGAAGGGTGAATTGGGGGAAATCAGAGGGGTGATGAACCATGAGAAACTGTGGACTCTGAGCAACAAACTGAAGGTTTTGGAGGGGAGGGGGGAGGGCAGTTGGGTGAGCCTGGTGGTGGATATTGAGGAGGGCACTTATTGCATGGAGCACTGGGTGTGTTATATGAACAATGAATCTTGGAACACTGAAAAAATAAAATAAAAGTAATTGGAAAAAATATAAAAATAAAAATCTGTTTTTTGGTTCTTTATACTTTTGTTTTTTAGATTACACATATAAATAAAATTGCATGGTATTTGTCTTTTTCTGTCTGACTTATTTCACTTAGCATAATGCCCTCTAGGTCCATCCATGTTGTCGCAAATGGCAAGATTTCATTCTCTTGGAGCACCTGGGTGGCTCAGTGGGTTAAGCCTCTGCCTTCGGCTCAGGTCATGATCTCAGGGTCCTGGGATTGAGCCCCACATTGGGCTCTCTGCTCAGTGGGGAGCCTGCTTGCCCCTCTCTCTCTGCCTGCCTCTCTGCCTACTTGTGATCTCTCTCTCTCTGTCAAATAAATAAATAAAATCTTAAAAAAAAAAGATTTCATTCTCTTATGACCAAGAATTGTTCCATTGTATGTGTATATATATCATATCATCTTATCCATTCATCTATCGATGGGCACTTGGTTTGGATTCAATATTATTATTAACTAAACATTCATCGTTCAATTTTTGCCCTCTGTCTTAATAATGTCCTCCATGGCAGATTTTTTCAAGACCGGGACATAATTCTGGATCACACATTTGCACTTGGTTGGTACAAGTCTTTAGCCTCCTTCAGGCTGGGACTGTTCCTAATTCCTTCTTTGTCTTTGTCAACCTTAACATTTTTTGGAAATACAGGCTAGTCATTCCACAGGATGCGCCTTAGCGTGGGGTTGTCTGATTTTTCCTCATGATTAGTTTTGGATTACATATTTTGGGAGGAACAGCCCAGAATTGACACTGCTTTCTTCTTGGTGCATCAGAGGTCGATGCGTCCCATTGTTCGTGATGTTAATACTGATCTCAAATTTCTCCATTATAAAGTTACTATTTTCCCTTTGTAACTAATTAGTAATTTGAGAATGAACATTTTGAGAAGAGATATCCCATTCTTAATCAAATGTTCATACACTAGTTTTAGCATCCATTGATGATTCTTACATCACTATTAATATGATGACTGCAAAATGGTGATATTTCTAACTGCCTCATTTCTTCTACATTTATTAGTTGTCATTCTATGGAGAAATAAATGGGAGAGAAAGGAAAGATCTTTTTTATAGTAGAATGCCAGCTAATGTGTACTATATATAAGCATACACATAGATACATGTACATAATATACTAATAATGTATGCATATATATACTTTCTATAGGAAGTTTGTACTATTAACATTCTAATATCTAAATTTTAAATTTGCATATGTACACGAATGCTTGTATATATGCAGTGTGTATATAATACACACACATATATATGCAGCGTATATATAATAATCACGGGATGGTAGATTCTTATTTTATTTATGGGTTATAATCTATTACTGTCAGTAATTATTTTGATGGTCAAATGGTCTCAAATTTGGTCAGTGGGAACCTCTTCAAGATAGTTCCTGCATCCTTTTGATATATTTCCATGATTTTTAGAGTCAGTCCTTTTTTTCTGGCACAAGAAGTTGTTCCCAGCTCTTTTTGAACTTTCCATGCCCCAGCACTAGAATCAGCTATTTCTCCAATGTGCCCTGGAAGCTTATATGTTCAGAAATGAAACTAAGTCTAATAAAGAACCAGAGTTGTCTATGTCTAAAACTCTTGAAATTGCCCCCAAGTGCTCCATTGGGATATCCACGAAGCACCTCCAACTAATTATAATAAAAGTGGAAGTATCCTTTCCTTCAGCACTAACATTCCATGTAAAATGAAATTTTATCTCATTTAATTTTATTTTGTGTCTTAATTATTTGTAGTATAACACATTGAAAAATACTTATTAAAAGGAGACTTTTGATATACTCTATATGTTTAAACGTCTTATGAAATTTAGAACAAACTGTAATATGGTTTCCTACCTTTTGTTTTTGGATAAAATGAATATTTTCAGTCACGAAATTTAATGAATAAGCTTTTATAGGCTCATTTGAACACCTTCCTAGCCATTATGTAGAGTTTGTATGGGAAAATGCTTTCTGACAGTAAAAACAACCAATTTATAAATGGACTTTGAAAGATAAATGATTCATGAGATGAGTTCAAAAGGCAGTTGAACTAGCCAGTGAAGTTTAAATTCTCCATTACTCCTGAAATTCTTTTGCTTCTATTCACCTGTAATTACCTTTAATTGGGAACAACACAAAGCTTAACTCTGAGTGGTAGCTGTAGGTGGAAGGTAGCCTTCTAGCATGTGACTTAGCTCTTCTATTCTTTTCCATGTTCCACTAGGGATCAGTTCAGAAAATACTTGTGTAATGAATTCAGGAAAAAAAGGGACTTTCGAACATGTCACATAGTTTGGAGACATGGTTTGTCCAAAATGTGAGGATGTGCAAAGAAAACAAGGTGAGAGAGGGAAATTGATGCCACAGAGATTTTAGGAAATGGTTCTCAAAGTGTGGCCCCCAGACCAGCAGTAACAGCATCTCCTGGAAACTTGTAAGAAATGCATATTCTGGAGTGCCTAGGTAGCTCAGTGGGTTAAAGCCTCTGCCTTCGACTCAGGTCATGATCTCAGGGTCCTGGGATCGAGCCCCGCATTGGGCTCTCCACTCAGCAGGGAGCCCGCTTCCCCCTCTCTCTCTGCTTGCCTCTCTGCCTACTTGTGATCTCTTTCTCTCTTTGTCAAATAAACAAATAAAATCTTAAAAAAAAAAAAAAAAGAAATGCATATTCTCAGGTGCCTGGATGGCTCAGCCCCTTAAGCGTCTGCCTTTGACTTAGGTCATGATGTCAGGGCTTCCCACTCAGCAGGGAGTCTTCTTCTCCCTCTCCACCTGCCCCTCCCCCTGCCTGTGTGCTCTCTCTCTCTGTCAAATAAGTAAATAAAATCTTTAAAAAAAGGAAAAGAAAGAAAGAGAAAGAAAAAAGAAAAAAGAAAGAAAGAAAAGAAAGAGAAGAAAGAAAGAAAGAAAGAAAGAAAGAAAGAAAGAAAGAAAGAGAAAGAAAGAAAGAAAGAAAGAAAAGAAAAGAAAGGGCAATGCATGTTCTCAGTCCACACCCAGACCTCTGGATCTGAATCTTTGTGGGTGGGGCCCAGAGGTCTTGGTTTTTACACTCCCTCCAGGGGATTCTGATGATTCTGATGCCAATCAAGTTTGGGAATCAATGTTCTAAGGAGTAGGGTGGGAGGTCAGAGCTGCATTGCAGAACAAGCCAGCCAGTTTTCCAGTGGACACAGGCAGGCAGCAGGAAAGGGACGCATCTTATGCCTAAGGGGGAAGGCTCAAACAGCTCCGGGTTTGTCCGGATCCAGGTGTTTCGGTGAACCAAAACTTACAGGAAAAGCTCCAAGTAGAGAGTTTCTATGTTCACAGAAAATTCACAGTTCACATAAAAATTATGTTAATTTGTGGGGTGCCTAGCTGGCTCAGTCAGTGGATGATGCAACTCTTGATCTCCAGGTTGTAAGTTCAAGTCCCACAATGGGTGTAGAGATTACTTAAAATCTTTTAAAAATTATGTTAATTTGAGCAAAAATTGATTTGAATCAGGGAGCATCAAACAGGAAGTGGTTAGGAACACTCCATGTACCAGAGGTAGGGAAGGACTTGCATAGAGAAGAGGCAGAAACGAAGCAAGGAAATTATTTGATTGGCTGAAGCTTGAGTGGTTGCCTTATTTGGGAAAGTCTAGTTGGCTCTAATTGGTTGTCCTTAGGTTTTGATTTCTAAACTTTGAGAGATTTACAGGCTTAGGTTTTGATTTGCTCATGTAGGCTACTAAGGCATTAAAGCCACCTCACTGAGTGGTCTCCTTGTTTAATTAATTTAACACCAGTGAGACCAAAAATAATTTCTGTTTGTTGTCTCTATTGGCTCCCCGGCCTACACCTGATTCTGTTTCAGAGCAGTCTTCTTGGGATGTTGGTTTTATCCTTGTCGAGTCTCACCTGACAAATAAGGATGTGGGGGTTCCAGGGGAATAGCTATGGGAAGCCCTAGCAGATTAGTTTTATGTGGAAAAGTTTGGGAGCCAGGGACTGAGGGCTGATGGTTGGGGACGAAGGTGGAGGGAGCTTCTCCCTGACCTTGTGGTCTGCCCTTCACAGGACAGGGAGCATCCCCCAACTCCATCCCCTCAATGACAATGTGGCTACCTTAGAATCTCTGTTCATAACCATGAGGATGGGGGAACAGGATTATGACCCCAAACTGAAGCTGTAATAATATCTGACATCTATTTACAATTTCAGGATTAAGCTTTCTGCTGTCCTAGAAAAAGGGACTGCTGTGCTTTGCAAATGGATGCAGAGTTACCATAGTAGGGCCAGGAATGGTCTTGAAAGCCATTTAAATAAGCTGTGTAAACAGGACCCAGTGAGCTATTCTGGACTTGTGTCGGCCAACGTCATCTCCCACTTTCTGCAAAGAGAGGCTCAGGGTGACTTAAACCTTAGCTTCTTCAGGAAATTATAAAACTAGGAGCTAGGGCAAATGCTTTCCTGACCAGGGCAGCACAGGCAGCATAAAGATCCAAACGCTCTGTATTTAAAGATGAGTTCAGGCCAAGATTGGCCTCGGAGGGAGAATCGCCGAGTCTCTTTCTGCCCACTTAAAGGCGGGCTTGAGAGTCCTACTGGGCTGAGAGGCTCTTCAAGGATCTCAAGTTTGCCCAGCAGGGACGATGTTGACCTTCCATTTTAATCAATGGTTCTTCCCCTGAGGCCCCACAGAAGACAGAGCCTGCAATCTGTCCTTTTGCCTTCTTTTCTCTCTCTAAAGCCCTTCCTCAGGTCTTGCAGAGCTGTTTTCTTAGGGAGAAATAGGTAAACATTTACATCTGACTTCCATGGTCCTAGGGATAGTCTGTGGAGTTCCTGTGGCCTTCTGTTTTCTGATGGTTTCCTGGGATGGAGGGTGGAGGAGGAGTCCAAACCAAAGGTCACAGTCCCTTTTTCTGCAGATACAGGACTCACAAGAAAGGGACTCTACCTTAGAGAACTGAGATCATGAATAAACCTTTCAAAGTCCTTGTACACATTCTGGCATCTGTTAGAATAAAATAATGGCTCCCCCACATGATGTAAAGGGAGTAGAAGCTCACCAGGAACCTTCAGGATCCTTCCATGCAGTATCAATAAGAAGCTTGTGAATTTATTTGGCTTTGGGCTAGATAATGTGTAAACCAAGGAGAATTATAAGAGTGTATATCTGGTTCTTCATGCAAGAAAGATACTCTGTTTAGTGTCATGACTAAGGTTAATAGATTCTTGTATTCTGGACTCCTCCCTGTGTCTGGAGATGTGTTACCATATCTTCCACCAACAGAGGCAGGAAGGCCCTGGGTTTATTTACTTTCACTCTCTTGATACCACTTTGCAAAAACTGTTCTTCCTTCCTCTTTTCTTCCCAACCACCAGTTCTCACTCTTTCTAAGGATCACCCAGAGTGATTTGTCTCTACTCAAAAAAAGTATACCGAAATGAACATGAAGGGGGTAGGGGTTCCCATAAGGGAAATGTATAGCTTGGAATCACTATGGAGAGAAAGAAATGATCCACCAAGAAATAAAATAAGAACATGGATAAGACCCATGAAGAAGCCAATATACCAAATGCCAAGGTGTTTATGTATGACCATAAATGAAAAGAATGTATGACACTAGGTGTTTATGTATGGCCATAAATGAAAATAATGTATGTCAAAGTACTTGTTAACCTAGAAAGGACTAGTTTAGAATAGCGTTCACCACAAGTGATAGCTCCTGTTAAAACTTAGGACCTGTGACAAAGGTAGAACAGATGTTGCTCCCCATTCTTTTTTTTTTTTTTTAAGATTTATTTATTTATTTATTTGAGAGCGAGAGCATGAGAGGAGAGACCTAAGTGACCTAAGTACCTTATGTAAGTGGAATCATACAGTATTTGTGTGTGTGTGTGTGTGTGTGTGTGTGATTAACTTATTGATAGCCATAGCTGCTCTCTTTTGGTTACTATTTGCATTGAATATATTTTTCCATACTTTCATTGCAACCTGTTTGTGTCTCTAGATTTAAAGTGAGTCTTTTGTAGATGGCATAGAGGTGGATCATGTTTTCTTTTTTAAATCCATTTTGCCAATCTCTGTCTTTTAATTGGAAAGTTTATTCCACTTACATTTATTTTTTTTCCACTTACATTTAAAGTAATTACTGATAATGAGGGATTTACTTATGTCATTTTGATGTATTTTATATGCCTTGTGGCTTTTTTATATCTTATTTCCTGCATTACTGTCTTCTTTTTTGTTTAGTTGATTTTTTGCAATGAAATGTAATTCCTTTCATTTCCTTTTGTGTATATTCTATAGCTATTTTCTTTGTGGTTGCCATGGAGATTACATTTAACATCCTAACATGATAACGTTCCAAATGTAATTTATACCAGAATAACCCCAGTAGCATACAAGACCCCTCATCCACTTTCAGTTATTGGTGTTACAAAATTACATCTTTATACATTACAACCATAAACTAGTAATTGCTTTTAATGCATCAATCTCTTAAATTATGTAGAAAACAAAATGTGGAATTATAAACCAAAGTTATAATAGTAGCTTCTAAACTAATAGTTTTAGAAAATATATTAGTCTCTTAAACTATGTAGAATACAAAAATTGGAGCTATAAACCAAAGTTAAAATAATACTAGCTTTTGTAATTGTTCATGTATTTATCTTTACTGAGATCTTTATTTCTTCATACAGCTTCAAGTTACTGTCTAGTGTCCTTCCATTTCAACCTGCAGCATTCCTTTTAGCATTCTTGCAGGGCAGGTCTGGTGTAACGAACTTTCTTAGCTTTTGCTTATTGAGAGTGTCTTAATTTCTCCCTCACTGTTGAGGGACAGTTTTGCCAGATATAGGATTCTTGGTTGACAGTTTTTTTCTTTTAGCACTTTTAATATTACAGCCCACTGCCTTCTGGCCTCCAAAGTATCTGATGGGAAATCTGCTAATAATATTATTGATATTTTATATATATATATATATATATAAAATTATATTTTATATATTATATAATAATATATAATAATAATATTATATATAATATTAATATCACTTGTAGGTGATGCATTACTTCTCTCTTGCTGTTCTTAAGATTCTCTCTTTGTCTTTGTCTTTGAACAGCTTGATTACAATGTGTCTATACTAAGGTCTTTTTGAATTCATCCTACTTGGAGTTTGTTGAGCTTCTTGGATGTTCATATTCATGTCTTTCATCAGACTTGGAAAGTTTTTGGGCATTATTTCTTTGAGTAATCTCTCTGCCTCTTTCTTTTCTCTTTCTGGGACTCCCATAATGCATATGTTGATCCATTTTATGGTGTCCCACATGTCCTTTAGGCTCCATTCACTTTTCTTCAGTATTTTTAATCTCTGTTCTTCAGATTTGATCATTTCAATTGTCCTCTCTTCAAGTTCACAGATTTTCTTTTTTTCTTCTGGCTGCTCTGATATACCTTTAACTCACTCTAGTGAATTTTTCACTTCAGTTATTTTACTTTTCACTTCCAGAATTTCTTTTTAGTTTCTTTTTAGGTTTTCTATCTCTTTATTGGTATTTCCATTTTGCTTATACATTTCTTTCTTGACTCTCTCCCTGTCTTTCTTTTGTTCTTTGAGCATCTTTAATACAGTTGTTTTAAAGCCTTTGCCTAGCAAGTCTGTCATCTGGTTTTTCTTGATGATGGTTTCTGTTGCTTTCTTTTTTCCTCTAAATGGACCATACTTCCTTGTATGCCTTGGCATTTTTTGTTAAAAACTGGACATTTGAGGGGCGCCTGGGTGGCTCAGTGAGTTAAAGCCTCTGCCTTCAGCTCGGGTCATGATCTCAGGGTCCTGAGATTGAGCCCCGCATCGGGCTCTCTGCTCAGCAGGGAGCCTGCTTCCCCCTCTCTCTCTGCCTGCCTCTCTACCTATTTGTGATCTCTCTCTCTGTGTCAAATAAATAAATAAAATCTTTAAAAAAAACCTGGACATTTGAGTCTAATAATGTAGTAACTCTGGAAGTCAGATTCTCCCTCTTCCTCAGGGTTGTTGATTTTTGTTTTTGTGTTTTGATTGTTGTAGGCTGTATCCATGCTGGGAATCAGCTTGAAGCATAAACTTAAGGTCTTCTCAGGTCTTTTTCAAAGCCTGTGTCTTTCCCTGGCCATGCATGGTGACTTTTTTAGTTCCTTCATATATGTGGTTCCTTTTGAAATCCCTGGACTTTAAATATCTGGCTCTCAAAAAGAGAGAAAGATAAAGGAGAAAAATGAAGGGGATAAAAAGAGGGGGAGAAGGGGGGCTGGCCCTTGAATTCCCCTGGAAGTTGCTTCAACTGGGGGGGAAGGGCTTGCAACATTGTGAGGAGAAGTGCAACAATGGCCGCCTGCCTATGTTTCTGCATCTTCAAGATCAGAAGCAACAATCAGCAGTCAGGGCACCAGATCCTCAGTTTTTGGAGGACAGGGTCCTTATTGCCCACCCTGGTTCCCAAAAGTTGACTGAAGCTGTAGGCCATATGGCCGAGAGGGTGGAGGGGCTACCATGTTGGGAGCTGAAATTGACCAAAATTAACTGCATTAAAATCTTCCTCTGGAAGTTGTAGGCCTTGAAACAGACTCCAGATTCCAAAATAGTTACATCAGCCAGATTTTCTCAGTGCAATCACCGCCTAGGTCAGAGACAGATTCCTGGTGCTTCCTATTCTGCCATCTTTCCAGAATCCTTTCTTCTCTGGTTTGGATTCTTGTCTTCCAAATAGGGTGAGTTTCATATTGGATTATAACTCTGGCTTTTCTGCTGCCTGTCTTCAGTGCCAACATGACACCCATCCCCTGAATCTCATGATGTATGTTGATGATCTCTCTTCTCCCACATCCTCCCAAGGGGATCTGAGGTTCAGTGTCACTATGGAGTCAGAATGTGAGACCCAGGAGCCTAATGTGAGAACTCCCTTGTAAGAGAAAATTTTAATTGCTCACAGGTAAAAAAAAAATTACCTGGTCATGTACTTCCTTTGGCACATGTGTGCCCAGAATGACTGAGCTCCCACTTGTTCAATTTCTATTGGTCCTTTGAGATTCAGCCAAAGTTTACCTCCTTATCTAAGCCTGATAGGACCCACTCATAGGCAATCTATCTAATCTTTTGACTGTATATCCATGGAATGGCAAATAATAATCTTATCTAATACTTATTGGGTACCTACTAAGTGAATGATATTGTCTTGTGTACTGGGATTCAAATATAGGCTTGTCTGACTCCTGAACCTGGGTATTTAACCATTTCATGATTTAGCCTCTCTGATATGTCCCTCTAACAATATTTAGCACATAGTCTTGTGTGGGAAAGACTGCCAGTTTTCTACCAAAATCCATTTTTCTCTTTTTCCTGGGAACATGTCTGTCCAGCTGGAGATAGTTTCCCAATCTATTTTATAGCTAAGTATGGCTAAATAAGCCTCCACTGATGGAATGTGATAAATACCCATGTCATTCTTTAAAATAAAATTCCTTTCCTATGACTTCCATTCTCTACCTCCTCCTGTGTCTGCAACTCAGTTTCACCATGCAGTCTAGGATGATGACCTATGGATGGTGGAGGAAAAAAATGGAAGGGACCTGGATTTCTGAATGTAAGAAAAGAGCCACCTGCCAATCCTGGGTTTGTTAATGAGAGAGAAATAAACTTCCATATTCTCAAAGCCACTGTATTTGTGGGCCTATTTGTCACAGCAGCTAAAATGTCACCCTAAATAATTTGCATATAGATGCTCGGTTTCTTTCCTGTGAGTCAGGGAAGTCCTTGATTCATCTCTCCATGTATTTGGCCTGGCACAGTGGCTGGGGCATAGCAAGTACTCCAGAATGAATGCTCTTGTTAAACAAGTGATTGAATAAGTTGTTACTTCTTATATTATTGCAAAAATGCCTATGAGAAATGTATGAGCATTGAGACTGGAAACAGGCATATCTGGAAAGGGAGAAAGAACTGGTCCTTGGCAAGAACTGGGACCAGGATGCAAGACTGACAGCATTCTTGTTGCACCAGAGGGAGGGATGTAGTTTTATTTCAGTTGATTTCATACGGTTGCCACAAGTATGCTTGCAAGTGCTAGGAAAACCTGGCCACAAGGTCCTATGAATATCATTGAGTAAACTATTATGGTGATTAAACCACAGGATACTGCAGGGTGACTTCCTAGCTCTTTTCTCCAGCACGTTCCCTCAGTTGAGAAGCATCCAGCTTTAAATTTGGGAAGGCAGGAGATGGCAGCCGTACTGTCCATCAGTATCATCTGTCGCCATCTTTGAGCTGCCAGCATGACAGCTGGGGAAGAGCAGGATCAGGTTGACTGGCAGAATGTTTTACATCTAATGAGTTTGTGCACAATAATAGTATAATAAATAAGGCTCTAGAGGAACTCGGTTATCACTTGCTTTCCAAAAGTGAGATATGGCCTTACCAGAAGCTCACGGAGCCATCTGTCATCAAATATTAGTCTTTGTGTCAATGGCTGGACTGGCCTGAGGAAATGGAAAACATCAGTGCAGTGAGGCAAATGACGACACCATGTCATTCAAAAAGATTTAAAGGGAGCTACCTTAAGGAGCCAGAGATTTCCAGATGATTCTGAAATAAATATACAGAATCACTACCAGAAGCAGTTAGACTTGAAATCTTGGCTGCTGAATGCTAATGAGTGTTTCCACTGGATGAGTTCAGTTTCTGTCACTCGGGGTAAGTTCTTGAGTAATATAATCCTTATCTGTTTGGATTTGGGGCTGGAATTATTGCAATCTTCTTTAATGTGTTTTTTGCCAGTTTGATACATCGAAATCTGATCGTCACTGAAGCACTCTGCCGATGACACAGCCGTAGTGACAAGAATATTGAAAGTGGACGAAATCTTGAGAACTGGATAAAAGCTGTTAGGATTCACGGTTGTTTGGTTTCCTCATTTTTTCTTGAGGAAAAGGAGGAGGGAACTCATGAGCTGTCACTAATAGAGAATTGGGCCCTAAACAAATCTTGTCAGTCAATAACACAATTAAATGCTGAGAGTAGCAAACCACATGATAACGAGAGAAGTCTGG
>CM052885.1:81754613-81797122 GCA_028534135.1 Potos flavus
CCAAACTTCTTAGCATGGGATATAAAGCTCTTCATAACTCTTTTCTTTAAAAAAAATTATAAACTATTGGAAACACACAAAAGTGCAGAGAACAGCATAACATGAATGACATGAAACCACCACCCAAACTGGACAGATATTTGACAGATATTAACATTTGGCCATATTTGCCTAGAATATTTGTGTGTGTGTGTGTGTGTGTGTGTGTGTGTGTGTTTAAGATTTTATTTATTTGACAGAGAGAGACACAGCAAGAGAAGGAACACAAGCAGGGGGAATGGGAGAGGGAGAAGCAGGCTTCCCACAGAGCAGAGAGCCTGATGCGGGGCTCAATCCCAGGACCCTGGGATCATGACCTGACCCGAAGGCAGATGCTTAACGACTGAGCCACCCAGGTGCCCCTAGAATATTTGTGTTTTAATCTAAAGAAATAAACTGTTACTGATACATTCAAGTTCTCTGTATACTACCCATCATGGTATTTTCTTTTCTTCCTCAGAGCTAGTTGCTTTCTTGGAGATGTCACGAACCCTTTCCATGCATGTTTTTATATTTTTATTATATGCAAACCTTTCTCTCTCTTTCTGTAAACAACACACTGAATTGTTTTGTGTTTTTCCACATTTTATCAACTGTATAAGTCATTCAGCAATGTGTTTCTTATTGTTTTCCTGTTGGTGGGCACTAATGTTTCCAAATTTTTACTATTTCAAACAATTCTACAATTAAGTTTTTGTCTCTTTTTGTACAACCGTGAGAGTTTCTCTACGGCAGCTTTGTCCCATAGAGACAGATACCAGAGAGCCACAAATGTGACCATGCGGTAATTTCACATTTTCTAGTAGCCACATTAGAAAATACAAAAAACAAACAAACAAACAAACAAAAAAAACCTCCTGGTGAAATTAACTTTAATAGTATATTTTAACTCAGCATATGCAATGAATCCATTTCAACCTATAACTGATATAAAAGTTAATGAAATAATAAGATAATGAAAAATATTATCATTTCACATATATGTGGAATCTAAAAAACAAAACACACAAGTAAGTAGAAATAGACCCCTGAATATAGAGAACAAACTGGTAGTTGCCACAGGTAGAGATAGAGGGATGGGCACAATGGGTGAGACGGACAGGAGGTACAGTCTTTCAGTTAGGCAAGTATAAGTCATGGGGATGAAAGGCCCAGCACAGGGAACATAGTCAATGGTATTATAGTAGCATTGTATGGTGACAGATGGCAGCTACATCTGTGGTGAGCATAGCATAATGTATTTAAACAATTAATGAAATATGTTACATTATTTTGTTCATACAAAGTCTTAATCCAAAATGAATTTCTCAGTTTCAGCTGTCAAATTCTCAAGGGCTCAAGAGTCACACGTGGCTGGTGATTCCTGTATTGGACAGTGTGGCTCTAAATGTTTAGAGAGGGAATTGTAGGGTCATAGGATATGATATGCCACCTGTAACCCTACTTGATACTGTTAAGTGTGTTCTTCATAGTTTATGAAAGTCCCTCTTTCCTGCTATCCTTCCCAATGCTCAGAGTAATTTGCCTCTAATCTTGGCCAGTCTATTGGGCATGAAATGGCACCTCACTGCACCATTTTTCTTTTGCTGTTTGTTATACTAGTAAGTCTAAGTAAATTTTATGCTTACTGATCATTTGAATTTCTTTTTCTATGAACTGCTCATTCTGATCCTTTTTTCATTTTCTACTGAGTTGTATTATTTTTTATTGATACGTGGTTCTCTATATATTCTATATACAGATCTTTGATGGGCATATATCCTACACACGTCATCTTCTAGTCCATGATTTGCCTTTTCATATTGTCACCGTTTTGGCTATACAGAATATTTTCATTTCGGTGTGGTAATATTTATCAATATTTTCTTTTGTAAGTTCATGCATTTTCCGCATGGGCTAAGAAATTCTTCCTTGTTTTGAAGTCATAAAGATACTTGCCTATTGTTTCTTTTTAAGAGTTTTCAAGTTTTTCTTTTTCCACATTTGGCTCTTTATTTTAGCTGGAATTTCCTTTGTATGAAGAGTGAGGACTTGATCCTAGGACCCTGAGATCATGACCTGAGCTGAAAGCAGTCGCTTAACCAACTGAGCCACCCAGGCATCCCTAAAGTCAGGATCTTGAAGAGATATTTATACATCCATGTTCATAGCAGCATTCACAATAGCTAAAACATGGAAGCAACACAGGTGTCCATTGACAGATTAATGGGTAACCAAATGTGGCATATGCATACAATGAGTATTATTCAGCCTTAAGAAGGAAAGAAATTCTGACATATGCTACAGTATGGATGAACCTTAGGACATTATACCGAGTGGAATAAGCCAGTCATGAAAAGACAGATAACTGCATGATTCTACTTATACGAGGTACTTCAAGTGGTTAAAATCATAGAGACAGAAAGAAAATGGCTGTTGCCAGGGGTTGTAAGGAGGGGGCATTCAGAGTTTTAGTTTTATAAGATGACAAAGTTCTAGAGAGGGATGGTGGTAACAGCTGCAATTGTTAATGCATTTAATACCACTATACTGTACATTTAAAAATGGTTAAGATGATACATTTTATGTTACATATCTTTTGCCACAATAAAAAAGATTGGGGGAAAATGTACTGGGGGAAGTGAAAGGGCATCAGATGTGCCCTAAGTGAATAAATGAATTAATTCATGGTGGGAAAGAGTGAGGCAGGAAGAGAGAAGGGCCTTTTCTTTTTTTCATCTGGAAAGAGAGAAGATACTAGCCATAAAGAGATGGCAATGAAAGGAAGACAAAGGAGCTTATACTTTAATCTTAGCAAACTAGCAATCTTAGCAAACACAGCCAGGGGAAGAAAGAGGTTTAGAAGGGCTAGGGTGGTAGCATGCTCTCCTAGGGATTGCCAAAGGGTCACTAAAGATGTTCCAAGGCACTGAGAGTGAAACTGATGAAAACATGAATATTTTATGATTACCATGTAAAAAAAATAATTTGGTGTTTTGCCATGTGGATAGCCAATTGGTCCAGCACCATTTATTGAAGTCTGTTACCACCTCACTGATTTCTGAAACTAAATCTGTATACACTCAGTTCTCCTGCCTGGGACTATTGCTAGGGCCTCCCTTCTGCTCCATGGTTCTATCCCTGAGCCAATACCACAAGGCCTAATTACTACTCTTAACAATAAATCCTGATGGTTGCCACTGTAAGACCTCCTTTTTATTTTTCCAACTTGTCTGGGCCATTTTGGCCCTTCAAATTCCTTCTGAGTTTTATGACCATCTTGTAAAGTTCTGTGAAAGACTAGTTGGGATTTTGATTGAAATGGAATTGGCTTTCTGGATTAATTTGGACGGAATTGTGAATATTAAGATATAGGATTTTCCCCCATGAAACATTGAGTTCTCTCTTGTCAATAAATGTTTTAAATTTGTCTTTCAAACTGAGAGCTTTTCCCCTAAGATCAGGAACATGACAGGGATGTCCACTTTAACCACTATCGTTCAACACAGTACTGGAAGACCAAGCCGCAGCAATCGGACAACAAAAAGAAATAAAAGGCATCCAAATCGACAAAGAAGAAGTCAAACTTTCACTCTGCAGTTGACATGATACTCTATGTAGAAAACCTAAAAGACTCCACCCCAAAAATGCTAGATACAGGGATTCAGCAAAGTCACAGGAGATAAAATCAATGCACAGAAGTCAGCTGCATTTCTATACAGTAACTATGAGGGAGAAGAAAAAGAAATCAAGGAATTGATTCCATTTACAGTTGCACCAAAACCCGTAAGGTACCTGGGAATAAACCTAACCAAAGACGTAAAGGATCTATACTCTGAAAACTATAGAACACTTATGAAAGAAATTGAGGAAGACACGAAGAAATGGGAAAACATTTCATCCTCATGGATTAGAAGAACAAATATTGTTATAATGTCTATGCTACCCAAAGCAATCTACACATTCACTGCAATCCCTATCAAAACACCATCAGCATTTTTCACAGAGCTGGAACAAACAATCCTAAAATTTGGAACCAGAAAAGGCCCCGAATAGCCAAACGAATGTTGAAAAGGAAAACCAAAGCTGAAGGTATCACAATTCTGGACTTCAAACTGTATAACAAAGCTGTAATCATCAAGACAGTATGGTATGCACAAAAACAGACAAATAGATCAGTGGAACAGAATAGAGAACCTAGAAATGGACCCTAAACCCTATGGTCAACTAATCTTCCACAAGCAAGAAAGAATGTCCAATGTAAAAAAGACAGCCTTCAGCAAATGGTATTGGGAAAATTGGACAGCCACATGCAGAATAAAACCGGACCACTTTCTTACACCATGCACAAAAATAAACTCAAAATGGATGAAAGACCTAAACGTGAAACAGGAATCCATCAAAATCCTAGAGGAGAATACAGGCAGCAACCTTTTTGACCTTAGCTGCAGCAACTTCTCGCTAGACTTGTCTCCAAAGGCAACGGGAAAAAAAGCAAACTTGAACTATGGGGACTTCATCAAGATAAAAAGCTTTTGCACAGCAAAGGAAACAGTCAACAAAACTAAGAGGCAACCTATGGAATGGGAAAAGATATTTGTGCATGACATATCAGATAAAGGGCTAATAAGCAAAATCTACAAAGAACTTATCAAATTCAACACCCAAAAAACAAAACAAAACAAAAAATTCAGTCAAGAAATGGGCAGAGGATATGAACAGACATTTCTCCAAAGAAGACATTCAAATGGCCAATAGACACATGAAAAAATGCTGAACATCACTTGGCACCAGGAAGAAGCAAATCAAAACCACAATGAGATACCACCTCACGCAGGTCAGAAAAGCTAAAATTAACAACTCAGGAAACAACAGATGTTGGTGAGGATGCAGAGAAAGGAGAACCCTCTTACACTGTTGGTGGGAATGCAAACTGATGCAGCCATTCTGGAAAACAGTATGGAGGTTCCTCAAGAAGTTAAAAATAGAGCTACCCTAAGACCCAGAAATTGCACTACTAGGTATTTATCGAAAGGATACAAACATAGTGACTCGAAGGGGCACGTGCAGGCCAATGTTTATAGCAGCAATGTCCATAATAGCCAAAGTATAGAAAGAGCCCAGATGTCCATCGATGGATGAATGGATAAGAAGATGTGGTACACACACACACACACACACACACACACACACACACACAGTCAGGTCTTCCCATGTCAGGTCTTCACACACACACACACACACACACACACACACACACACACACAGAGGAATATTACTCAGCCATCAAAAAGAATGAGATCTTGCCATTTGCAATGACTTGGATGAAACTAGAGACTATTATGCTAAGCAAAATAAGTCAGTCAGAGAAAGACAAATACCATATGATTTCACTCATATGTGGAATTTAACAAACAAAAAAGTGAACATAGGGGAAGGGAGGAAAAAATAAAATAATATTAAAATAGAGAGGGAGGCAAAGCAGAAGAGACTCAACTGTAGGAAACAAACTGAGTGTTGATGGAGCAGAGGTGGAGGGGTGGGGTAATTGGGTGATGGGTATTAAGGAGAGAACTTGATGTAATGAGAACTAGGTGTTATATACGACTGATGGATCACTAAATTCTACCCCTGAAACTAATATGGTATATGTGAATTAAATTGAATTTAAATAAAAAAACTTAAAAATTTATCTTTAAGTAATCCCTTAAAAACTTTAGGTTTTGTGCATGTCATTTTTGTTGTTACCGTTAACGACATCTTTCAAAGGTTTTCAAACTGCTTTTCCTAGTATATTGCTATAGTGTTGATTTCTGATGAAAAGCCACCAACTTTGCTGAGCTTACTGGTTCTAACACTTTCCTTTTAGAGTCTCTCGATTTCCTTTGTAAACAATCAAATTGTCTGTGTTAAAACACACAGAGACCAGTCTTGAAAATTCTGAACAGACAAAATTACTTTAGTCATACAAGCAAATCTTAATTTAGCTTATTTTCTAAGACGAGAAAGGCTCACGTGAACATCGCCTCTTGCTTATGCCTCTGAAAATCATAAGTGAAGCTTAAATTGTTCCCCCAAGTTGGTATGTGGTAGCCACTAACCAATTCCCTTTCCTTTAAGAAAATTCTAACATAACCAATCACTGTGAAGGATACATAGTCCCTGGCTTCATACTATATAAGTTGCTTGACGACAACAGACCTCCGAGCCTCATCCGATGTTATGGTTTCAGTGCTCCCACTTTGCAAACTATTTGCTATGTGCACAACAGAGTTTTATGAATTGCTTACTTCAGTGATTCACTGATTTTACTTCCGGTTTCTTTTTAACATTTGACATCTGTGGATAATGCACACAAATTCTTTCCCTCCCAGCTGGAGTTTCTCCCTTCTCTTGATGCCTGCTCCCTTCTCTCCCTGCCTGCCTTCACAGACTCCGTGCTCATCCTTGCTGCACACCTGTATTGTGCTAGTCTCTCTGCTTGTGTTTCCTTTACACATGTTCTTTTGCTCCTCTAAGTCTTGCAAGTGTCATTTCTCTGCCTCCAGTCCCCATTCGCCTAGGCCCACCCCATCCCAACAAATGTCACCTTGCCTAACTTAACCCAGGAGAGACCATTTTTTCACTCCTCTGAGCCTGTGTGTGTGTAAGCTTATCTTCTATCATCTATCTATCTATCTATCTATCTATCTATCTATCTATCTATCTATATCTATCTATCTATCTATCTATCTATCGATCGATCTATCATCTATCTATCATTTGTCTATCATAATATACTGTACATAATGTGCTATGTTTCAGGCTTTTTCTCCCTTGTTGGAGTGCGAGCACCCCAAGGTTAATGATGGTTAGATCCATCTTCGTATTATTCCCAATGACTAGTACACCAGAGCCTGACATGCATAAAGTGTCAGAAGAGGTTTGCTAGTGAGCAGATGTTAAAGGCACGTCTGAAGCTTGGTTGGTAGGTGCTGGGAGGGCAGTTACTTCCGACACAGAGTTGAGTCCTTAGCACTGAGCTCTGGCACTTAATTCTGTCAGGTCTTCCCATTAACCAAGCTCACCAAAATCTGATTTAGAAATTGGAAGACCAGTGGGAAATAATAGAAAATGTATATACTGGTCTCTGCTCCCGGTTCCTGACATAGAGCTCTTAAAACTCTTGGACTTTCCCTGGGTGACTAGAGTGTCTTTTGTTCTATTGAGGTGACTCTGGGTGGGCTCCTGACAGCTTCAGGTCTTAGGGCTGGTCTCCGGAAAGACCAAGCCATGATGAGGAGCTTGAAACGTTCAGCCCCACGTTCTTTGGAGAGGGGGTGGGACTAGAAGTGAGGTTGCTAATCTGTCATGCTTACATGATGAAGTCTTCCTCAAATTCCCAGTATGATGAGGTTTGGAAGCTTCCAGGTTGCTGAACACACGGAGGTGCTGGGAGAGTGGCCCGCCTGGCATGGACAGGGAAGTTCTGTGCACCTTTCCACATGCCTTGTCCTTTGCATCTCCTCCATCTAGATGCTCATCTGTGTCCTTTCTTATATCTTTTACGATAAACCAGTAAAAGGAATTCAGTGTTTCCCTGAGTTCTGTGAGCCATTCTAGCAAATTATTAGAACCAAGGAAGGACTGTGGGAATCCAGCTTTGTAGCCAAGTCTCATGGAAGCTGTGGGTAACCTAGGGACCTACTACTTGTGACCGGTGTCTGTGACTTGTGAGAACGAGCCCTTAACCTGTAAGGTCTGCACTAAGAGCAGGTAGTGTTGGAATCGAATTGCATTGCAGGACTAACCAGGGAACTGGTTAGTGTGGGAGAACCCGACACATCTGGGGTCGGGAGCGATGTGAGTTGCAGTAGTGGCATAAGGGTAGAGGAGAACGCAGGGGAATTTTTCATACAAAGAGTTTATGAACTTATACTGTCTCACTGCCTCTACCTGGGGAAACAAGACCGGCCACAGGCCTGTGTGTGACCGTCCAGAAACTGAAGCCCCTAGAGACCTCAAAATGGATCAGAGTGTTGTCTGGTGACCACAGCAGAGCAGAGCTTAGCCATCCACTTAGCCAAGCCCTCCTATCCCTTGTACTGTTATTTTCTTAGTGTATTTTAAAAAGTTGATTATCTTCTTTTCCCTAAAATGTATATAAAAAAGAAACTTTATATTATTCCCATTCATTTTAAATCAGAGTCACTTGAGATAAATAGAAAGTAATCGAAAAAAGAATGTTAGATTTAGCTGGAAAATTTGCCCACTAAAGGTTTTGGGCCCCAGGTCTACTCTCTTACTATTCAGAAGTAAGATTAAGTGTTAGCAAAGTGGTAGCACCAAACCGAGGCTTTTTTCTCGATCATCATCAGTACACGCGACATGTGATCTCCAGTAAAAGGTGCTCAGATGTAGGACTCTTGCTTTCTGTTAACACTGCTGACAAATAACCTAGTTAGTGTCCTAGCTGAAGGGCTGCTTTATTTTCTGATAAGATTTAGAATTAAAAATAGAAATGTTTAAGATGATTTTTTAAAAATATTTATTTGACAGCACAAGCAGGGGGGGCTGCAGGCAGAGGGAGGGGGAGAAGCAGGCTCCCCACCGAACAAGGAGCCTGACGCGGGGCTCGATCCCAGGATCCTGGGATCATGACCTGAGCCGAAGGCAGACTTAACTGACTGAGCCACCCAGGTGCCCCTAAGATGATTTAAAAAACAAACATTTATACACATAGAGATGGTCTGGAAGGGCATCACCCACTTGTCTATGTTTACTGCCAGATTTTTGTATGTGGAATAATTTTAGCTTTAGAAGAGTTTAGAAAAGTTGCAAAGGTAATACAGATAATACAGAGAGTTCTTGTATTACCTGGTTTCTAATCCTCTTAATTACCTGGATTTCTAAATTCTAAACCAGGTAATTACCTGGTTTCTAAAACATCCTGCTGATTTTATGTTACCACGGTTCATTTGCAGAAACTAAGAAACCCATACTAGTACATTACTGTCAACTAAATTCCAAACTTCCTTTGGATTTCCCTAAATTTTCCATTAATGCCATTTTTTGGGTTCACGGATCCAACCTAGGATCGCACGTTGCTTTTAGTCATTATGTCTCCTCTGGTTGGTGACACCATTTCTTGATTTTCATGACCTTGACATCTTGAGAACGGGCCAGGTATTTCGCTGTCCCTCAATTGGAGTTTGTCTGATTTTTTTTTTTTTTTCATGATTAGACTCTGGTTATGAGTTTTTGGAGAGAATGCCACATAGGCGAAATGTCCTTCTCACCACAGCATAGTGGCAGTGTGACAAGCACATGACCTCTCATTGGCGATATTAAACCATGGTCACTTGATTAAGTTGGTGTCGACCATATCTAGTGGACTTCCACCAAGTCCTGCCCATGCTACAGGGGCCGGGAGAGGGAAGAATTATATTCCACTTCCTGGGTCAGAGGGTTGGAGGAAACTTACTTATTTCATCTATTATTTTCCAGGTGGGATCTACACAAACACCCAGAGAAAAGTTCCAGATACTATGCCAGCTGTCCTGAGATCCCACTGGGCTTCACAGGCGCTGGGGTAACTGCTTCCCACCTTTTGGTCCTTTAGTGGAATTGCCAGTGTTTTCCAAAGTTGTTGCACCGTCTCCCATCCCCACTAGCAGTGTGTGAGGGGTTTTCTCCATATCCTCACCAACACCTGTATGACCTGTCTTTATGATTCTAGCCATCACATGGGAATGAAGATACCATGTAATTCTGACTTGCATTTCCCTGACAACTAATGATGTCAAGCATCCTTTCACGTGCTTATTGGTCATTTGTATATTTTCTTTGGAGCGATGTCAATTCAGATCCTTTGCTCATTTTTAAATTGGGTTAGTTTTCTTTTTGTTATTGAGTTATAAAAATTCTTTTTATACTGTGGATACAAGTCTCTTTTTAGGTATATGATTTGCAAATATTTCTCGCATTCTTTTTGCTTTCCTGATAGTGTCCTTTGCAGCAAAAATGTTTTGGTGAAGTCCAATATATCTGTTTTTCTCTGTTAAGGGCTTTTGATGTCATAACAAAGAAACCATTGCCTAATGCAAGGTTACAAAGATTTACTACACCTCTGTTTTCTTCTAAGAAATTTACAGTTTAGCTCTTACATTTAGGTCCTTGATCCACTTTGAGTTAATTTTGTATACAGTGTGAACTTTATTCTTTTTGCAAGTGGCTATCCAGTTGTCCCAGCACCCTTTGTGGAAAAGATCAGTCTCTTCCCATTGAATGGTTTGGTGACTTTGTCAAGGATTAAGTGACCATATATGTGAGCATTTATTTCTGGATTATCAATTCTAGATTATATATGAATTGGTATTTCATTGATCTATATGTCTATGCCCGTCCCACATTGTCTCAATTACTATGGTTTTTAAGTAAGTTTCAAAATTGGGAAGTGTGAGTACTCCAACTCTGGTGTTCTTTTTCAAGACTATTTTAGCAATTCTAGTTCCCTTGGATTTCCATATGAATTTTAGGATCAGCTTGTCAATTTCTACAAAGAAACCAACTTGAATTTTGATGGGCATTGCATTCATCACTCTGCTTTTTGATAGCACTTCAAATGAATATGCTAGTTTATGTTTATGCCACGAAATTTTGCTCCAATAGCAATGTGGTCCCAAGTTTTCCCATCAAACAATTAGAAAGCTTAAAAAGACATGTTAATTTAGGATGTCACATATGAACTCAGGGTTTTAGTTTGTTTAATGACTTTATTTCCAACAGTTGTTACTGCTCATTAGTCATAAAAATCATCAAAATCATCGGCAGATGTGTTATGGTTTCTAGGACGTAAGGCGGCTTCAATTTCTGAGTAACTGTCATCAGACTCACCCCAGAAGGCTGGAAGAGAAAACCAGACAGCTACTTAACATCTCTCCATCTGAACAGCTGGCCTTCCTCAACCAAACAGGTTATTCGGACCGGACCGCTGGCCTGCAAAAGGCCTACCAGGGACACGGAGGGATGAATCTGACAGATGCATCTGGAATGCATGTCAGTATTGCACACATTCACACATTTCAGTGTGTTCGATGGAAAACACTGGAGAATATTTCCTTTCCTTTTTGTTGTGCCCAGCTCCTTGCTACAGGATGGGGCTTTAACGCCAGGATTACCACGGAAGCAGGGTTAGCTGGGTGTTTCATTAGGCCTGGACTGCCTCAGCTCAGCTGCTCCTGCCCTTCGATCCCCTCTGGTCTCCATAAGAGCAGAGGGGAGAAGGGAAGGTGCGGGGGAAGAAGAGTGGTGAGGTGTGTGCTGAGACCAGGCTGTGGGTACACACGTTTTACTTGGGAGGTGATCCTGGGAATGATGGGAGAGGCCGGAAGAGCGACGCAGGAAGAGAGGAAACCAACAGAGGGTGTGTTCATGAGGGGGCGGGCAGGGCACAAGGGGGCTCAGTCCTGTAGGGCACCCTCTGAGAAACTCAGAACTCCCCTCAAACTGTCCCAAAAAAGAGTAAGGAGCTGGGGTTATTTACTGACCAACTTGCACTTCTCATTGGTTAGGGTTATTCTCAAGCAGGGCATCCACTCCCTGGGACTCTGGGCGGCCCTGTGGGGGCTGGGCATGCTCCCGCGGCCAGACAAAGCCCTCAGGCAGATGCGCAACTGCCTGCTGCCACCGAAAGCCACAGGCATGCCCGGGAATGGCACTATGATCTCCAAGGTGGCCGGACAGGATGTGGAGGGGACACAGTTTGCTACACTGACCATCTCCACGACCACCGATATCTCCGTTGTACTCATTGCCATTCTTTGATGACTTCTTATATCCAGCCCCATCTCATTCTTTTCCAACCTAGGAATGCCTCCAGCTGCTGAGCAAACACGCTGAGACTGGCCCCAGTTGCAACATTCGTGGTGCTCAAGCTACCAGTCCCACCCAGGTTGTTGGGCTCACACCCATGCTCTCAATCACAGCCCACCGGGAAGGGAGTCTAAGCCAACAATGAGTAGAGGGAGCCCAGGCTCCACAGGGGACATTCCACAGTGTTGGCCTGCAAGGTGAGGGAGATTCTCCCTGTGAGCTGGGAGTTCAAAGCTGAATAGGAGCTCACGGTGCTAAGGAAAAGGGAAGGAACAGCATGAGCAAAGGCACAGAGGTACAAGTGTGGTGTCCAGGCACACCTCATTTTCCCATGCTTCGCAGAGATTGGGTTTTTTACAATTTCAAGGTCTGTGTCAACCCTACATCAGGAAAATCTATTGGCGCCATTTTTCCAACGGCATTTGTTCACTTTGTGTCTCTGTGTCACATTTTGGTAATTCCCTCATTATTTCAAACCTTTCTGTTATTATTATACTTCATAGAGTGACCTGTGATCAGTGATTATGACTTGCTAAAAGCTCAGATGATGATTAGCATCTTTTAGCAATAAAATGTTTATTTTTAAATTAAAGTATTTTAAATTAATTAATGCTGATTAACATTTTTTTTAGACATATGCTATTTTATTGTACACTCAAGAGACTACAGTATAGTGTAAATACAATTTTATAGGCACCGGGTGACCAAAAATTTTATTTGGCTTTAATTTCAGTGGTCTGGAACCAAATCTGTAATACCACTGAGATGTGCCTTATATTTGGAAAAAGCTGGTTGTGACTTGACCCAAAGAGGACAAGACCTTGGAAGGAACTCAGCTGAAAAGTAGGGAAAGGCCAGACCCCAAAGGGATAAAGTTAGAGACTCTATGCTGCACCTAGTGGGGGGCATAGCAATTTTTAACTGGGAAGGTAAGAAGGTTCAGTGCAGTTTTAGATGTTGGTGGCCAGGTGGAGGGCAATCAGGACTTGGGGAGGGGCTGGATGTGAGGAAACCAGTTAAGGAGCCCTGTCATGTCATGAGCAGTGGGTACTTGTGGGGCATTAGCTGTGAGGTTGAGGACAGAGGCAAAAAACATTTCATAGGTAGAATATACCGGTGTTGGCAATCAGTTGGATGTGGAGGCCAGGATACCCTGCAAATTCATACTTGTGCATTAGACCACTAAGCCACGGTGGCCTGGTGGCACCCCCATGTGTGGTCAGGTCCCAGATCTGTCACTGAAGAACGGTGCCTCGAGCAGACCCTCCGATCCCCTCAGAGCCTACGCCACCCTGGGGAGAGCTGCAAGGGCCCCCTGTGATCACAGGCACCTTCACAGTCCTTACGTGAGGGTGCAGAAAACGAATAAAAGGTCCCCAACAACTCTTGGTTAAAACACAAAATGAATTCTCTTACCTTTAGACTCTAAATTGGTAATTAGTTTCTTTTCGTTTTCATGCCTGAAAAATAAAGAAATAGCCTGAGTCCTGAAAAAATAGTCCCATCAGACTGATATTTTTGCAATGAGGACATCAGCGAAGCACGTGAGATGCACTGAAAGACCAGGTATTTTATGCCTGCTCCCAAGTTGTTGTTTTTTTTCTTTAGCTTTTATTTATTCATTTGCGACAAAGAGATACAGACAGGGGCGCCCGGGTGGCTCAGTGGGTTAAGCCTCTGCCTTCAGCTCAGGTCATGATCTCAGGGTCCTGGGATCGAGCCCTGTGTCGGGCTCTCTGCTCAGCGGGGAGCCTGCTTCCCCCTCTCCCTCTGCCTGCCTCTCTGCCTACTTGTGATCTCTCTCTGTCAAAGAAATAAATTAAAAAAAAAAAAGAGAGAGATACAGAGAGAAAGACAGAGCATGAGCAGGGGGAGCGGCAGAGGGAGAGGGAGAAGCAGGCTTCCCACTGAGCAGGGAGCCTAACGTGGGGCTCAATTCCAGGACCCCACACTCCCCGTCTTAAAAGAGCAAGAAGAAAATGTCAGGACCACGGCGGCCAGAGATATTTGCTGATGCTTTGGTGGGTGGGTCCCTATTGCGACAGCATCACAGGGTCCCTGAGTGTGTTCCCTGCTGGTTCTGCAGAGACCGGATCAGACTGTTCCCGTGGGTGCTGCTTGCAGCACTGGACAAGGAGCGCACGGGCAGTGAGGCAGGGCACTGACTTCCTGTCAACAGCCCTCTCAACAATACGAACGGGCAGTTTTGGCACTTTGAGACGAGCTAAAAGTAAAATACTTGAAGTAGAGAATCCAGGATGGAATGCAAGGAGAAGCTGGTGAGGAAGTTAAGACTTGTCTCCGTCAAGTCAGTGATGGCAATCCTTAACAGCTTAACAAGGGAGTTCAGAATAAACTCTAAATAAATATACTAAGGCACAGTGGAGAAACACGTAAGTATCCCGGACACTGATGTGTAGGTATCCCATGCACAAAATGCTAGTGTCTATGACATCTAATACCTAGCAACGTGCTCCTGCCAAGGTACTCGCTGGTATTCAGATTTACAGACTATTTCGTTAAAACAGATTCCGTCCAGGCTTTTAGATGAGTAGACTGAAGAAAAGACAGACACCAATGTGCATGGTCCTGCTCATGGCTAGGACCCCTGTCCTCCTGACATAGGAAACCTTGTGAACTCACCTTCTCCCTCCCTATGGCTAACCTATGCTTAAAAACCTGCTGTTTGCCAGAGCTGCCGTAATTTATGGGTTTGGTTTGTTTGTTTTTTCAAACAAACAATAAGCTCCACTCAGATATCATTTTTCTAGGCTCAATATCTGTCAATGCTTCCTTTAAACTTGGTGCCTGTTCCGTGATCTGCCATGACCGCCCAGCCACCTGCAGCTATTTCCCCACACAGAGGGGGCAGCTCTGTGGCCGTGAGAGAGGGCCTGGAGCTCACCAGCAGTCACGGAGGTGGCAGGGAAGGTGGCCGCCACCCACATGGGTCCACCTGACTTGAAGTACTAGCCCCTCCCCACCCCCAACACACACACACACACACACACACACACACACACACACACACACACACTGCAACTACTGGGCTGGGTGTCGTCTACTGTTTACCTTCTTCCCATTTCATGAGGACACTGGTCCAGATAAAAGGGCAGAGGTGGATTGTGACAACGCTGGTGGGGTACAGAGAGGCTAATTTTCCAGCTGTAGTCCAAGTAATGAGAGCTGCAGGGGGAGAGGGCAAGAGCACCAAGGGCTGGGAGAACTTGGAGCACAGGGTGGGTGATAGGTGCCTGCAGGGCACCTCCTGGATCCTGCTTTGAAAGCTGGAGTGGAGCTCACAGGCCAAAATGGAGGAGGAGGATGCGGTGGGATGTGGTAGTGGGGAGCCCTTAGCAAGAGCAAGGGCATAATGGCCCCCGCCACTTCTCTGAGCTCCAGAAGTGTGGCCAGTGCTCATGTGCTAGCTCTGCTTGGATGCTTCCAAAGTGCCTTGTGGTCAACATGCCCATCCATGACCAAATTCACAATCTCCCCAGCGTGGTTCCCTTCCTCTGCCGGGCCAGGCCCCTTCTGTCTCAACCAACAGCACCTGGACCCTCTGCTCCCTCCCCAACCCTTTCCACTCCTCTGCCCTCCTGCACCCCATCAGCCCCTAGGTCCTGCCAGTAGACCTCCCAGAACTTCATGAAGTCCTTGCTCTTCCCTCTGCACTGCTGCTACCCAGCCAACTACACCAGCATCTCTTGCCTGGACTTTGTAACAGCCCCTAGCAGGTGATGCCACAAACATTGTGTCCCCTACAGTCCATCTTCCACTCGAGAGCAAGAGTGAACTTGTCAAAACACAAGCCTGATCACTCCACTTCCTCGCTAAAGCCCCTTGACGCCTTCCCATTGTTTTTGGCAAAAGCTCTAAATCCTGAACAGCACCTCCAAGGCTGATCTCCAGACTTGGTTGGGTCCTTCTGCTATAACCTCCCCATCACTCCCTTCCTGCACCGCCACTCCCGAGTCCTCATCCAAGTTGTCATTTCACACGCATCTGTGTAACTAATACATGTGTGATCACTCCCCCTCCAGAGTGTGAGCTCTGTGAGGGCAGAGACCCTACCTGTTTCGGCTCACCTGGGGAACCCAGTGCTTTGCACTTAGTGGGTGCTCAGGGATTATGTACGGAATGAAAAGCGGAACTTCACTAAGAGCAGGGCCCTGCTTAAAGACACCTGACCGATATGTGCTGACATAGTATTTGACTCGCAGGTTTCTGATATGGGACTTCAGAATCAGGTTGTTCAAGTTTCTTACTGGAAATGTGCAAGAAATATGTTGCAGAACTAAATGTGTGTAGTTCACCCACTGAGAAAGGTGGAGAATGCTTCTAGGTGTTTCCTACTCCATCCCCACATCTTTGGGGCAATTATTTTTCCCTGTAGGAAACCATCTCTGCACGCCAGAAAGTGTGTGATACCCCAAAGATGATCTGAATCACACACACAATTCTTTGGGTCAACATTTCTTTTGGAGCTGTACCTAACATGTAAAACTCAGATGAGGCCCATGGGGATGGTGGGAGAATGTTCCCTGGAACTGGATATAGCCAATTTGTCGAGCTACTATAGCAAATAAGAGACAAAACGCTTTCAGTTCGGAAAGCAGAAGAAATGGAAGAGTTAGTCTTACAGGCCATGAGATAGGGTCACCATAGTCCTGTCGCATGTGCTTGGACTCACACTGCTTCATCTTCCCCGAGAGCATGTGAGTAACATTTCCATCTTATAACGCCCAGGTTGGCAGAGGTTTGCTGTAAAGAGCCAGAGAGCAAATGGCTTGGGTGTTGTGGGCCGTCTGGTCTCGGTCACAACTGCTCGCTTCTGTGGTTGTGGCATGACAACAGTCATGGACAATGTGTAAAACGGTAGACATGGCTGTATTACAATTCAACCTCACCGACAGGCACTACAATTTGAATTTCACAGGACTTTCAGGTGTCATGCAACATTATTCTTCTTTGGATTCTTCCCAACCATTTAAAAATGTAAAAAACCACTCTTAGCTTGCTGTCTGTACAGGACTAGGTGGTGGCCAGGCTGGACTTGGCCAAGCCTGTTGCATGGGTGACGCGTGCCGTACTTGCAGCCCATCGAGGGGCCTGCCTTTCCCCTGCACGGTCTTTCATGGGTAACTCCTGGAATTCAAGACAGCAGACTTGACTTTTTCCCCTGGTTAGACTTTAGACTTTACTTTAAAATTCTGCAGAATTTCCCAGTAGGTTTGGCAATTTCTCCCCTTAGCTATATGGTGAACACCACGTACCCACGGAGGGGACTCTCGATTGTTAACCTTCTGCCATACTGGCTTTATCACATAGCTTTCCTCTGTCTATCCAACAAGCTGTCTTATTTTGTGATGAATTTCAGTAATTGTTTAGAAATTCCCCTGCTGTTGATAGATCAGAGTAGGAGAACTCTAGTCAAAGTCACTTTTGTGCTCATCCTTGCTAAACTTAAGAAGTTAAGGTTGGCCAGGGTCTTAACAGGTTATAGTCTAAGAGCAGCACCTTGCACTACATATGCAATCATGGTGACACAGAATATTAAAGAAACAGTTGAAATTATGTGCGTCAACTGTTCATTTCATAGCAGCACAAGGCTAACGTAGCTAGAAATAGTTATTTAGTCAACACAGTCAACATCAACACAGTTAGATGGCAAGGCCTATTGTAAACATGAAGTTCTGCTTTGTGGAACCAGAAAGTAGAGACAAAAATGAGATATGGAAAGCCTATGAGTTTCTAGACGATCTATTATTAAATTACAGCAGAGCATTTATGGATTATCAATCCAGCGCTTTCACTGTCTTGCGGCCCAGAGAGGCTGAGTGCGGGATGTGTCTCAAGACACACAGAGCTAGCAGATGGAGGGGAAGAAGTGGGACAGAGCTCCTCCCGGCACACGGACACTTCCCAAAGGCACACACTGCAAACACCTGTCCCCACAGGAACAGGTGAGAAGTGGTCACACAGCAGGGTGGGGAGAACCTAAATTGGGACTGGTCCCTATCCCAGTGTGGGACTGCTGATGGGAGACAGTGTCAGCTCTGGGGCCAGATGGCCTCTACCCACCCCCACCCCAGCACCCAGGCTCAGCTCTGCTCCCTGTGTGGCCCTGGGCAAGTTCCCTACCTCTCTGAGCATCCGTTTTCTGTCTGCGAAATGGGGGTAGTAAGGTCTTCCTTGCAGAAGGAAGGAAGCTTGGTCAGCTTCAAGACAATCATGCTCAACAGCCTGGGAGCGGCAGGCCTCGGGGAGTGGCCCTGCCACACGGTCGCAGCTTTTGGGTGAACAAGGGCGTGTAGTTGGTTTAGTGATGTGCAGTCACGGGGTCTAAGCGGAGGTGACAGGTCCTATGGCACAGTGGCCAAGGAAAGGGAAAGTCTGGGACAGACTGGAAGGAAACAAGCCCAAGATGCACTAAGTCTCCTCCTTGAGGAGCCTGATGGGTGGGAGGCCTGGGGACAGGGAGGAGACCAGGCAACTGTCTCTGCTGGGCCTGGCACACGCAGGTGGGCCAAACATCTCCTCTGCAATGGGTTGTTTATTCGTTTGCTCGCTCACTCATCCACTCTCTCATAAATCCCATACAAGTGACTCTACCCATCAGCTCTGTGCTGGGGCTGCAGCCACAAGCAAGACACACTTCACCTCTGCCTGGGTCTCTCATGCTTCAGTGGGGAGACAGACAGCAAAATAAGAACTATGACACCAGTCAAAAAAGGCAACTGCAGGGTGGGCCGAGAATTGATGGCAGCAGAAGTAGGGGGCAACATCCAAGCCCCCAACATGTGCCAAGAGCCCACAAGTCCTTGTCAAGTTCAGGGCCAGGAGCTAGACATCCTTTCCCCAACAGACAGGATGGCAGTCAGGTAAGGACCCCAGGAAGGCACTCGAAATGTGCACACCCAGTGTGCTTCCCGGAAGCCCAATGCAGAGTGTGCGAGCAGAGAGCATGCAATGTTGACCGCAAGAGTCTCCCTTGGGAAGCGTGCATGTGCACATGGCCTTTCCTCTTTCACACACTCGTGCAGAGACCTCTGTGGAACGCATGACTCCCTGTGGCTGGGGTACACGATGCTGCCCAGAGGTGAGAACATCTAAGACAAATGCCCCAGTGAACAGCGGAGCTATATACAGATGTTCACTCCCTCAGCAAGTCCTATGGTTATTGAGTACTGGTGGCCGAGAAGAGCCCCCCAGGCCCCAGTGAGGAGCTCCCAGTGGGGGCAAGGTACCTGCAAATGGCTACCTCCCTTGTTACAGATGATGCTAGAACTAGCCATGGCGCGACACGAGGGGCATCTTGTATGACCAGATCCTTTGCTTAGGAAACTTTTAGAAGGTTACTAGTTAAGCCTTGACAGTCTAGTAGGCATTGGCCAGGTGAAAGAGTGGGGCAGCAGCATTCCAGCAAAAGAGCAAGACTAGAAGCCGGGGCACAAGACCCAGCAGGTTGTATGAGGGCATGACATGAGGTTGTCCAGTGGGCATAGGGACATGGGGGAGCCGGCTGGGGGCACTGCAGACGATAGGACACTTGGTACTTGAGTGAGGGCATGGGCAACGGGAACCCTTGAGGTGCAACAGTCAGACTAGAGTGTCAGACACTCAAGTCTTAGCTCCGTGGCAGGAGGAATCTGGAAAACAGTCAGACCTGGGGGATGTCCCAATATTAGTAACACAGTGACTCTCAACCTCATGGTCAATATCATTGTCTTAAAGCAAAAAAGTATCCACATCCTGTTAACAAACTACCTAAGTTATTGTGACTTTGAAGTCATGTCAGCAGAGTCTGGCAATGAGACTCTTAGAATGGAGCCTGTCGAGGGCAGGGTCTATGATGGTGGGGACAATGAAGAGGATCTCCTAGTGGGAAGTGCCCTTCCAGTTCTAGGCTCCTACTCTAAGACTTATAACTAATAAGAAGATGTGATCTATAGACTCTGAATCCTAATTTTTAATGATTTGACTGCTAGCTAGAATCAGTATTAAAATGTCTCAAACAGCATCTTCGGCTAGAATTTTTCTCAGAAGAGACATATACTTCTGAAAAATAGGAGGCACAAAATAATTCAGAAAGAAAAAAAAAAACCCACGAGTATGCCAACAGATCTCTGTAAATAGTAATTTTAAGTTTTAAGAGCAGACGGAAAGCAGACACAGTTTTAATTTGACAAAGTCCGAGCGCCCCCTGATGGTTACCGAGGGACCCTGCAGCAGATGCCTTTTTTTTAAAACAGGTGGAGGGAGGGAGGGGTGTCAACTTGTTAACTCCTTCCCTTCAGCTAGTCAAGCAAGTGACTGTTTTTCCATGCTCTGTGTAGACAAAATTGACAAAATAAAGGATGTGGGTTTGTAAGGAGAAACATGTAGGATATTTAGGCAGCTGCTTATTCAATAGCATTTAAGGAGAATGCAGATTCGTTTCGCCAGAGACGGAGAATGGGGTCTTTAATAGGAGAACCTAAAGGACTTCCAGGAAAACTGCATTTTTATTTTACTGGTACTAATTCCTTGTGATCTTTGTATTACCCCAAGGGAAAGTGGCACAGTGACCAGGCAAGAGAGATACCACCCACAGTCCCCACCAGAGCATCAGCTGCAGCCTGGCGCCCTCCACTGGCCACGCCTGCGGCTGCAGGGAGAGCACAGAATGCCACCCACAGCGGTCCTGCCAGGGTGCCTTGGCTGGGTGACTTCTGCTATCTTTCCCCCAGGCAATTATGTTGCAAGCACACATCCTTTTCTTCCCGTAAAATGTTATCTCGATCCGGCCGGTAAACTGAAGTTACACGGCAGGCTGTTAAAATATACTCTCCATTGAATAAATGGATCCCGGAGCGTGAAAACCGCTTCCTGGGGAAGGTAAAGCGAGACAATGTTTGCAGAGGAGAGGAAGCTCTGGCATGCAACCCTGAACAAAAGGGAACAAGTGGTCTTTACTCGGAGAACGGCTTCCTATTAGGACTCACTCCTTCGTACATTATGCCTTTCATCCCCACTCAACCACAAAATGATTTTGCTGAAGCAAATACAATGGTAGAAAAAGATTTACACTGAAAGAATCTTTAATAATAAACTGTTGCCGATCTGCCTACTTGCCCGTGATTTATAATACAATAAACATCGGATTCTATTACGGCTCATGCACTGAAGCTGCTGCTCTGAAAAACGGAATATGAAAGCACCCGGATCCCACCATCATCACAATGAAATGAGCATGTATAAATGTGCTAAGAGTATCTCTTTGCATCTTTTATAGCTTGTGTGTATTAATCTGTAACGCTTATTAAGAAAGTCATTGCTATGCAAAGCAGCACCCAATCCCTTTCTCTGGCTTTTCAACAGAGTGCACTGTTTAGCCAATAGGACGGACCCTCTGGCCCTCATTCTGCATTCATCACAGGCAACATTTGCACAATGTATCTCTCAAAGGCGGCTGAAAAGAAGGCCTTAATACTCATGTAAACAACTGCAAACCAATTACTTAATGAATCAGGCCCACACATAATGAGGTGCAGACAAAGAGCTATAAATGCATTTTTGCACCCAAGCCGCTGCTTTAAAGTAAAATCCCTCAGCTGTAGTTTGGGCTTAACTAGCACATCATAATTATTGTCTCTAGGACATCAGAGGAAGCCATTTTTTTTTTTAAGGTCCAGCAGGGTCTTTTTTTTTTTTTTTTTTGAGGTTGCTCATCAGCTCACTGACAAAATAGAGCAAAGAAGAATTTTTAAAAGTGCTACAGCAGCACCGCACTGTTATGTTTATTCTCAAGTACTGGGTTTTGAGACCACTTGTAAAAGCAATAAAGCACGAGGAGTGACTGCAGTAAGTGGGATCCTTAAATGTAAGCCTCTAAGAAATTTCAGTGAATCCAGGCACAAACCGCAAACCTAGAGCTCTCCAAAGCCCAGGGTGCTGTACTAACAACCCCAAACCCAGCACAGGAACCACACCATGACAAACGGCACACCGAACCCACACACTCAATGCCCGGGCCTTTTCATCACTGGATAATTATCAAGGGTCTAGAACCAAAGGTTCCTTGAAGACCTTTTTTTTTTCCTTCTTAAAGAGGAAAACCAAGGGGTGATGAGATGAGTTGTAATTTATTTAGAAAATTAATTTCATGCAGGAACGATAGGTCCTTGCCACGGAATAAAGGGATAAGAAAGTGTGAATTTACTTTAGTGAAATACAGACACAAGACTGAGGAAATGTTCTTGGGGCCCAGCTGCTTTCTAAATGTATTTTAAAACTGTCTCAGGTGTGTATACCTATAAAGACAAGTTAAAGAAGAATTGAGCTTTTTCGTGTCCCTAAGATATAATGGAAAAGAGCGCTCTAACAATCTTTAACAACTACAGGATGTGTTATTGTGCCAAATGGTAATAGGAAGCCCTGAAACTACCTGTAGAACTCACTACCTTTAAAATTTCCTTTAGAAGATCCAGAATTAAATTTACAGTAGAATCTGAAAAATATAACACTTTAGCACTCTCTCTGTCCCATGATTCATTTCCTCCCACTTCCTTCAAAAACAAGGATGAAAACCCAGGTATTACAGATGCTAATTTCTGAGAACTACATGAGTGAGTTTCTAAAATTGAACTTGTCAGGTTTCTAAATGCAACGATCTAATTTTAGAAAATCAATCTAATTTGAAGATATTCTGAGTCCTAAAAATATTACAATGTTTTTTGTTTGTTTTACAATGTTTTTCAAAATAAAAGTGAAAGTATTTTAAAAATACAAGATTTCTGGATCAAATCACTTTATCTTATGGGACACTATATGTGAAATTAGAAATGTAAAGTTTCTGTTTTAAAATTTCATCAGGGTAAGAAGTTAATTCAAAAGTAACACAATCATCTAAAGGACATTGCTTTAATGAGAACTGTTATCACAAAATGAAATTTGTGCAGTTTTAAGCAATATGCAGTCCGAAGCCAAAACGGTAGGTATCTCCTCAGACAACTGCTTCTATCCCCACTAATAAATTCTTTTTGACCCAACACTACTGCATGGTCAGTATCTCATGTCGAAGACAAATTCAGGACATAACTCACCAACTCACTTATTGTTGCCTGGAAAACTTACGAGAAGGGTTACAGTTTCTACAGATGTGAAAGGATAAATTTTGTTCTTTACAGACAATAAGCAGGGAAGTCGCAGGAAAGGAAAGGGTAACCCAGCCCAAAGGCTTAGTGAAAAAGAGGAATACGAAAACAAATCCCAGGCAATTGCCAGTATATATGTCAGCCGCCTCAGGAAGAAGAAACAGGCCACTTTATTTCTTTTAAGGCCTGATGTTTTCTCTCTGCCCTTTTCTGACACCCTCCATTGTGTGGTCTCTAAGCAGCCCTACTGCGAGCAGCTGTAGACGCTAATTTGTGGTTCACTGAGGTGTCAATTGAGTCTTAAACCAACGAAACAACAGCTGCAAAACAATGCTTGGCTCTGGTGCAAATATTTTCAAACGTAGACTGAAGTTTCAACTGTTATTTCAGATCAACAAAACCCCAAACCGTAACCTTCCCTCGAGTCACACAACAAAATAATGTGCAGCCAGAGTTTCATTCATTATGGAGTGACATTTCTCATCTTGTCGCTGCTGTTCAGAAAGGCTTTCACGAATTTACCTTGACAAAGGACTTCCTTCACTCGATGAAAAACTAGCCTCCGACGTGATTTTGTTAGTTGTCTTTGTCTTGAATGTCCCGCTGCCAATGTTCAAACCTGTGATAAGCACAAACGTGGAGAGTGAGTGCCGGCCGCCACACAGTGAGGAAACGCACTGAATGGAGCAGCAGCCGCACAGTAACTTTGATGAAACAAACATCGACAGGGAAAATGCTGTTCAAGCCACAGAAGGCAAGGGAGCTTCTGAGGCAAGGAACATGTTGGCAGAATACTGAAAGGAAGTGTGTGTGTGTGTGTGTGTGTGCGCGCGCGCGTGTGTGTGTGCGTGTGTGTGTGGCGGGGGGGGGGGTGTTCCTGGGACACACAGAAGCCACAAAAAGTAAAAATCACTCAAAAAGCTCTATTTTAAATGACCAAGACACACATGTACACGCATGGGTCTCTCCCCTGGCACTAAGCACTGATAATCCACCTTGTTGTAACATGTGGACATGGGCAGTGAGAGATCACCAAAATGATGGGTGCTGGGAACCAGGTCTCAGAAATCACTGACACCCCAGGGTGACGGTTACCCCTCTGCCAAATCCTCTTTTTTCCATCTTGTGGAGGAGAATGAACCTCCACTGAAAGCCATCAAGGCCACTCTTTAACCAGCCCAAAAAAGTTGATAGGAAGATGCACAATCTACCTCTTCCCTGGAGAGGGGGAACCAGACTGTCCCCACAGGGCAGTCCTGATCCCCACCTCCTGGGCGCTCTTGGCTGTGTCGGCTACCAGTCTGATTCCGAACTGGTGCTCACTGGTGTCACGGATGAGAGTGCATGGGCATCGCTGGGAAAGGCACTGGCCGAGCTTCTGACCTGTAACTTGCTCAGCTCACAGAACCTCCACAGCCAAGTAATGCTCTTAACAAGGTGTCCACATTTGCTCAAAGAGAGCCCCCACATGCTTAACAAGACAAACGTCTTTTCAGATATGAAAACAAAGGCACAAGCTTTAAGTGGCTTGCCTTAGTGACAAGTCCAGAGACACAGCCTAAGACATCTGACATAAAAAGTAACTGAAATCTGCACTTCTTCCACAGTTAGATGTAGGGGTGGTTCCCAAGTTCAGGGCGCACACTCCTTCTGCTACCTGTAACAAACCTGTGAGGTCTAACACAGGTGCGTGGCTTCCATTTCCCTCTGCCCTCCCACCCCACTTCCTGCTTTTCTTTGGAGCTCAAAGAAGTCCCTGGGATCAGAGTGGGTGTGAACATGAAAAAAATAATCGTAACCAAAGGTAAAACAAATGCCAAAAGCAGCATCTAACTACAACAATAGCCGGGACCATGAGAAGCACTTCTGTGACCCCAGTGCTAGAAAATCTGGACTCTTGCAAAGCACACAGCATCATTTTGAGGGTAGAGCGAGGAAACTGAGTGTAGGGGTGCCTGATGATACATCCTCTCACTTCACTTATGAATAGGTTAACCAACGAATATATTAGTTATTACTATATAAACAGTACTAAGCCATTTGATATACAATCAAGGGACTATAACTTATATCGAATTTACTTACCTTTGAACCTGTCCAATGAACTATCACAAATATACTTACCACAACTTACAACATACTTGCGGGGTCACTTTCCAAACGTGTGTGTCTGCTGATGGGCTGTACTGCTCTGAGACAGGCCTCACTCCCTTGGGGCCCCGTTTGTAAAATGAGGGGTTAGAGAAATACTTCCTAAGATCCGTCTGGACTCTAATTCTGTGACTCAAATGTGAAGAAGGTGATGAAAAGTCCAGTTGACGGTTCACAAGTGCTGTTTCTTCCCAAAGTGCTGAAAACCTCCACCGGGCAGGGGCCCTGCTTTCTACAGCAACAGACGGCAAGGTCTTATGTTTGCGGAGATGAGATCACCACCACCACCGCTCTCTGAGGACTTTTTTCTAACAGGCGCTGTGCTGGGCATTTAACCTGCAGTGACTCACTGAATCCTCAAAACAATCAAAATAACTGAACTTTGCAGCAACTCATTCTAACATTAATATTATCTAGGAAATAGCTCTCCAAAGACAGACAGTGAAGTCTGAACCACCGTTAAGTACGTCCCTCAAAAAAAAAGGTCTATCTCATGAGATGATTGGGAAATCTGGATATGGATTGGGAATTACGTGATTTAAAAAAAAATCACTCTTCTGGTAGGTGAAATTATGACATGGTTGTTTATGTAAAAATAAGAAAGTCATTAAAGCATACTTTAATGTATTTACTTTTGCAAAGGGAGCTGAGGAGACTCATACTAAAAAAAAATGTAATAAGAGAAAAATCACTAAGAACAATAAAAATACAATAATAGAATGTATGAAAACAAAGAAAATTAGAGTTCCAACAAAAATCCTAGGTTGAAGAATTATATTCAAGCTTAAAATTTAGTTTTACTGTGATTTAGAGTATTTTTATTTAAAGAGCCCCAAGTCCTCCAACATTCTGGGGAGGGAAGGTAGCCCGGCATGATGCTCCCATTGATGATTAAGGAGCTGGGAGACATAAGGAAGGGAAGGAATTTGGGGTGTATCCAGTGGTACTTAGTGACAAGTTACTATCATGACATCCCAGGTAGAATCCGAGGGTCTTTTTGGCTCTTTGTTGCCATGCTGGGGGCCAGGACATATCTAGGAGGGAAGACATCTAAACTGTCATTTGTTAAGAACTGAAAAAGTACTGGTTTAGTCTGACCTGGTGACAGCTTGGTACAGAGCAATCCCCAGAAACCTTCAAAGGATGACCACCCTTGCCTGAACACAGCACCAGCTGCCAGCCCAGGTCCCCCAGACACTGGGTTTGGGTGCTGAGTATGCCCCGCTTACCTGACAGCTGTAACACAGAAACATCCGCCTTTTGGAATCTGTCCTCAGTGTGATTTATATTATCCTGCAGGGTAGACTGCTTCAGCAACTGGTAGGCTTTTGTTTCTACAGATTTAAAAAAGAGACAGATAACTGGATATCCACATGCAAAAGAACAAATTTGGACCCCTGCCTTACACCACACAAAAATCAATTCGAAATGGATTACATTAAACACAAGACCTAAGACTATTAAATCCCTGGAAGAAAACATAGCAGAAAAGTTTCAGGACATTGGACTTGGCAATGACTTCTTGGATGACACCAGAAACCGAGTTGACAAAATTAAAAATGGACAAATGGGACTCTAATGAACTTCCAAACTGTTGCATGTCAAAGAAAAAAATGAACAGAGTGAAAAGGCAGCCTAAGGATGGGAGACAATGATTGAAATAACATATTTGATTAGTAGTTAATATCCAGAATATATAAGGAAATTCTACAACTTGACACCACCACCACCACCACCAATAACAACAACAAATGACCCAGTGAAAATGTGGGGAAAGAACTTGAACAGACCTTTCTCCAAAGAAGACATACAAATAGCCAATAAACACAAGAAAAGATGTTCAAAATCACTAATCATTAGGGAAATGGAAATGAAAAACACAATGAGATAATCACATCTGACCCATCAGGATGGCTACTATCAAAAGAACAGAAAATAACAAGCATTAGCAAGGATGCAGAAAAGTTGGAACCCTGTGCACTACTGGCAGGAGTGTTTTCCAGAAGGTGCCACCATTCTGGAAAATACTATAGAGGTCCCCAACAAGTTACAAATAGAACTGCCAATGATCCAGCAATCCTACTTCTGAGTACATATCCAAAAGAATTGAAAGCAGGATCTTGAAGAGATATTGGCACACCCGTGTTCACTGCAGCACTATTCACAATAGCCAAGAAATAGAAGGCACCCAAATGTCCATCAACAGATGATAAGCAAAATGCAGCATAAACATACAACTGAATATTAAGCGGCCTTTAAAAAGAAAGAAATCCCAACACATGCTACAACACAGATGAACTTTGAGGGCATGATGCTCAGAGAAATAAGCAGTCTGAAAAGAACAAATACTGTATGATTCTGCTCATATGAAGTATTGAAAGTAGTCAAATGATAGAAACAGAAAGGGGAAAGGTGGTCACTAAGGGCAGGGGAAAAGGGGAAGGGGAAATCAGTGTTTAGTGGGTACAGCAGTTCAGTTCTGCAAGATGACAAAGTTTCAGACAGCTGCTGCACAACAATGTGACTGTATTGAACACTACGGAACTGTACAGTTAACTTGGTTAAGATGGTAAATTTAATGTTATGTATTTTTTTTTTAATCACAGTTAAAAAAAAGAAAATAGAGTAACCAGACATCCCAATTTGTCCATGACAATTCAGGTTTATGCCTGCTGTCCCAGTATAACTATGAATAGAATCCCCTTCTGGGATAGTGACTTATCTGGTCATCCAGACCAAATGCAGTGTGTTGGCACAGTCTGGCTACTGACTGAAGAAAAAAAACCTAAAAACATTAGAACACTGATTGGATAGTTGATGATAGTGATAAATTATTACGAATTGTTTTAGTTGTGGAAAAAAAGACATAAATACAGAATATTCTTTTTTTAAAAGATTTTATTTATTTTTTGAGAGAGAGTGAGTGAGAGCACAAGAGCACGGGATGAGGGGGCGAGGGGCAGAACGAGAAGCAGACTCCCCACTGACCAGGCAGCCCGATATGGGGCTCGATCCTGGGACTCTGGACATGGCTCATGACATGAGCCAAAGGCAGACCCTTAACCAACTGAGCCACCCAGGCACCCCAGTACAGAATAGTCTACTACCCAGAGAGAAGTCTTAAATTCTTCCTATGACGTTAACACTTTTCAAATGCATGCAAATTATTTTTTGAACTGTCACTTTTTAGAAATTCTGAAAACAAAAAATAATTTAGTCGAACTCAGGTTTCAAAACAGTAGTTTATCTGAAGTGACCAAATGTCAGTCATTATTTTGAGTGGAGCTGTGAGTAAGCTTAGCTCCACATCCTAGTAAAACGGTTTCTCTCTTCTCTGGGCCTTGCAGAAGCCACTAGAGGAACAAATCCAAGAGACAGCACTGATTGCCTTGGTCTCCCGGTCCCTCCAGGCCATTCCTGGCTCTGGAAGGCAGTGAGGGCTGAGCAAAGTCTGGGTGAGGACAGGAGGGCCAGGAAGACCAGCAGCCACAGGATGTGTGCAGAGACCCACAGCTGAGAAAATCGAACCTAGGCTTACTGTAGGGACGGAACAAAGCCAGGTGGCCCAGAGGGATCAGCAGCAGCCCAGACCTGCCCCAGGTCCATAGGACAAGAGGCCCTGTGGGGCTTCTAATCATGTCTGCTGCGAGTTAACGTGGGAAGACTATTGGGAACAACGACGAATAAAAGCTACGTAAAGGACCGGAGTGACACAACCTTTCCTATCACCTCAAGTCTCCAGGATAACTGAATGAAACCGATAGCACAGACATAACAAAACAGGATCCACGGCTGTATCTTCAATGTGGCCCTGCTGTCAGCACCAGGGGCTGCATTCCTGCGTTTGCTGGCTCCATTTAAGAACTTTACCATGAACCCTTACTACTGGATTAAAACTACCATCACAATGAAGAATAAGAATATAACTTCTCTTGCCCTACTGAGAATCAATCAAGATAAAAATAAGTATTGAAAATGAGCATATTTTGGAATGCTAAATGATATATAATTAAAATATGTACAGATCAAGGACTCTTAACTCTGAAAACAATAAATTCTAAGGCAACATATTTAAACACTGGTGGATTGTGAAATCAGTTTGGCATACTGGAACCAGATTTGTGAAAAATTTAATACAGAAAACACCAGATACAATGCATGCAGAATGGGAAAGTGCTGTTGTGTGTCCTGTGTGTGTGTGTGCGTGTGCGTGCGCATGCACGCATGCTGGCCTGGGACAGAAAGTGTTTCTTGCTGTAGATTAGTCTCATTACCCTAGGATGGCTCCAATAGGATGGCATCATAATACTCTCCAATTAATCCTAATGTCCATATTACTTCAGACTTGTTGTAAGGTTATTTGGGGAGAGGGGAGATATTAATAAAATCAAAGACAGAGCCTCTGGATTCTAAGTAGGTAAAACATCACTGTAAAGGAGAAGAAAATGTACCATTTTGTTTTTATTTTATAAAAACTTTCCAGCTTTTAGGATCTATGTCCAGAGCATAATGACCCTATGCTATTTCTGCATTCAATTACACTTAATTGGTCAAGGAAGAGATAGCAAAGACAGACATTTAACAACAACAAAACACAGAGGCTCCTGGCAGCTGGAGGCTGGGATTGGGGTTTCTCTCCTCTATTATCTTAAGGTAAATCATTTCACTCCAGTGGGCTGGCTCTCCTCCTGCTTCTCAGAGACCAGGAAGACATGCGCCTTTTATTTTCAGGAGAGGATTTTTGCGAAAAATGGCAAGCTAGTAGTTGAAAGGTAATTTCAGATTTGAGGGGATTAAATGTTCCATCCAAATATTAAACAGTGTTGATATTGTTACTGGTCTAAGTCTAGCAAGGGAGAAATGTGAAGTGAGTTCACTCTTAACAGCATGGGACCATTTTACTACTCTGGAAAGATCAGCCATTTCCATGTTCTACATACTTTCTATTCTGGTTTCCTTTCCTTCTTTTTTTAAATTGAGGTATAACTGACATACAACATATTAGCTTCAGGTATACCACATAATGATTCAGTATTTGTATTCACTGTGAATGATCACCACAATAAGTGTAGTTACCATCCATCACCTTAATAGTTACATTTTTTTTCTCTTGTGATACGGACTTTTAAGATCTACCTTTCCTTCCTTCTTAAGGGACTTGGGCTCTGTAACTGGGCTATGGTGTTTCCCTTCAAGGCTGCTCCAAGTCTGCTTTGAGAGAGAGCTCATCCCTCCTGTTCCATTCAACCAGAGCCCAACCCCCTTCCCAACCATGGATCCTCACTGGTATTTGATCCTTAAACCTTCTGTGGCCCTCCTCTAATAAGTCACTGAAGCCCACCCGGATGCATTTTATCTGCAGCTGCCCTGACCTGAGTGATGAAGGGTTTTGGCAAAATCGAGCGGAGGATTGCTGGGCACATCGCCTGCCCCATCCCCATGCATGATTCCTTCAATGGTTTAATGGCAAAGTGAAGCTTTAAAGGTAAAAGGATTAAATGTATTCACTTGGAGGAATAAACACTAATGGAGACAGGACCAGAGACATCAAAACAGCTGGAGAAGTTGGAGTAGACTGTGCTGTTGGCCATCAGGAGGTCTATGTTGGGGATCAGATGCTCAGAGCTGGGAGTCACTCTCCCGTGGAATGTCCACATCCTTATTTTAGCCAGCAGAGCTGCAATAAACAACATACGAAGGACTGGGAGCTCACCTAAAAATGGTTTGGTGAAAAAAAATAATCAGGAGAGGTTAAAGGCTGCATAGGCTGTGTAGAAATAGGGAAGTGTTCAGGTACACAGATACTGCCAACAGACTGGGCAGGTCGGGCCTGTAAATGCAGATGCTTTCTGGGGCCAAGCAGGTACCACACTTAAGGGACTCTGACAGCATGGGAGTGATGGGAAGGGCAGCCCTACAGTAGGCTGGAGAGCTCATGCCTTATCCCGAGAGGACAGCTGTTATCTGGCAACAGCCAATTACTGCCAGGTGGGAAAGAGGGACGGACTTCTTGCCAGACTTCTATCTTTTTTAAAAAATAAAACCTTTCACGGGCCAAACAGAACATACCTGCAACCTCAGAACTTGAAGGTGGTGAGCAAGTTTTTCTGTGTTCACTGTATAAGCACAAGAACCCTTAGAGAAAAACTTCAGTCAAGGGATAGAAGTTCTAAGTCAGGAAAAGCTTCCTCAGTTGAAAGTTGATTGGAACGTATTATTGGGGTGGGGGCCGGGCTGCAAGAGCTGTGTGATTTTTAAATAGCCATCTGTATCAAAGGGACCAGGCTGCACAGTCTTTGGAGGCAAGGGTGCAGTTTTTGCTAGCGGTGCTCCAATAATTCAGATATCCTCCTGGAATGGCTTAGAAGACTAGGATGTCAGCTTTATAAAGTAAAAAGGCAAAGCCACAGGTGTGAGGTTTATGGCAACTCAGGCCTAGGCTTTTCTGAAAGGAAGGATCGGTAAAGAATCAGGCTATTAAAAGTTGCACTGTGTTGCTCTGCAAATTCATAGTCATTTAATGATTGAACAAAGGAGCAAAAGTAACAAATCTAGAGGTTCCAGTTAGTCTGCTTAAACAAGGTAGGGGCAAGGCTCATGCGGTTCCTAGGGAAAAGACTTTAGGGGTGCCTGGATGGCTCAGTCGGTTGAACGTCTGCCTTCGGCTCAGGTCGTGGTCTCACGGTCCTTGGATGGAGCCCCGAATCAGGCTCCCTTCTCAGCAGGGAGTCTGCTTCTCCCTCTCCTTTTGCCCCTCTCCCCTGCTCATGTGTTCTCTCTCTCTTTCTGATAGATGGGTAAAATTAATAAAAAATTTTTTAAAAAAGACTTGAGTTTTCCCAACTGCAAATTAACTGAAGTCTGCAAACTGGAGGCCCGGGTGGCCCCTTCAGGCTTCACTTTCCAGCCTGTGTCTTAAAACTCCAGAGAAATGCTTCCTCCTATTAGTATTGTCAGACTCTCAGAAAATTATTGAGTAATGCACATAATTTGATAAAACAAATATTTCTAAAGAATACAACTCTTTTTGATGAGAATGTTCTAATGTATACAGAAACAAATACACACGCGTGCTCAAGCGTCCTGTCCTGGTCTCTGTTAAGCATCCGTTATATACTCAAATCTACGTCAAGATTTCGTTTCAAAAGTAGAAAACAGTGGAGTTCAAAACATAAAATAAGGCAAGGGGGTGAAAGATCTATCCCTGGCTATTAAGTCCATACCAGTGACACAAAGATAAATACATTTTTCCCTACTTTGTTACACAAGCTGGCTGAACCCAGTCATCTGTGTTTCTGCAAAGTGGGTGAGGGATCACTGAGATTGTGTTTTTCTTTTTGATATACATTTTGTGTCTAGAAAATGGAACAGCCAGGGAAAGAAAGAGAAAACATGCTGAATAAAGGGACGTAGGAGAGATGATGTTGGTGAGAAGGGGAGAGAGAAAAAGCCTCAACTTCTTATCTTTCGTTCTCTTTTATATGCAAATGTACACCTGCTAAAATACTTCTAAATCTACAAATAAAGGGAAAAAGAAAATATCTGATGAACAAGTGCTTTTAACAGCCCTTTACAAGAGCCAGATAAACGTGGGGTTCATCAGCCTCGAAGGGGTGTCTCCAAGGCAGAGCTTTCGCAGAAATCCCTTATGAAAAAAGGGAAGAGCTGGGCCCGGAAAAGGAATAACAAAGGGGGATGCAAACAATACTATCACTCCGGCTAGGAAAAACGACCTTGAACCGACAAAGCACTGGGTATCCTCGAGTACAGGAGGATAATTATGATTCCTATATGAATTGTGCAGTAATTTTAAAATGAAATTTGAAAAGTATTTTCTGTCCACTGAGTTTCCCAGTGCTGTTACCCTTCACATATGTCTACACCCATGCAATTTTCTCCCCACACAGTGCTAGATGTGTGGCTGATTGCAGCAAACCCAGTCATTTTTGCAAAAGAAAAGAAAAATTATGGGATGTATTTCTAAAATTAATTCTAAAGACAAAGACTATCGCTTAAAATCCAGAAATCATTTGTCTAATAATCTGCTCAAATGAAAATGAGAGAATATTAGCATATGGGTGGTTTCATGGTCAGAAAATAGAGAAAACTCATCTATATTTAGGATTTTTTAAATTAAAGGCTGTAAGTGGATATGACGGTGAGACACACAGGTTGGATCCATAATGAGAATCACTTTTCATGTCCAGATTTTCTGCAATAAACCCCACTCCACCAGTCATCCTGGGCCCGTAAATCTATCGCCAAGGAGAGGGCTGATGTGTATAGAAGAGACGAAATGCCTAATCCAGATGAGTTGCCTGGAGCTGCTTCAGAAAATAAGTATTTACACCACATTCTTAATTTCTATGGAGCAATTCAACAATTACACCTGAAAATAAATGGCAGGATTGTAACCACCCCTTAACAAATATTTCAAAACCAAACCGAAACACTTCTGGGGGTATTACTTCACATGTAAATTTATAGCCCTAGTGCCTGCCACTTAACACTATTCAGTCCTGGGAGGTGAGTGTTCAACTCTGAAAGTCATGGAAGCTTCAACTTTCCGAAGACGGAGTAATCTGATCAGGAAGCTGTATTTTATTGGCGTGCAAAACAGGATTTGTAGCAGCTTTGCGCGCAATGATTTATAGGAGAAGAATCAGAAATAAAGACAGTAATATTATCATTATCATCATTTATAGTAGGGCCAGGAATAATCACTGTATAAAATGACTTGTGTGCTAGAAATGTAAAATATGCAGAAATCCCTCCTCATCCACTGTAGTGGGTTGCAAAATGTCTCCCCCCTCCTCCAGGTTTATGACCACCCAGAACCTCAGAATGTGATCTTTGGAAACAGGTTCTTTGCAGATGTCATTAGTTATGGACCTTAAGATGAAATCATCCTAGATTTATGGTGGGCCTTAAATCCAATGACTGGGGTCCTGGTAGGAAGAGGAGCAAACAGAGACACAGGAAAGAAGGCAATGTGAACACAGGCAAAGACTGGAGTGGTCCTGCCACATACCAGGGGCCACTAGAAGCTGGGACAGGCACAGAGGGATTCTACCCTCGAGCCTTCAGAAGGAGCACAGCCCTGCTGACATTCTGATTTTAGACTTCTAGCATCCAGAACTGTGAAAGAATACATTTCTGTTGTTTTAGGTTTGTGGTACTTTGTTATAGCAGCCCTGGGAAAATAATACACTCCCTGAACCCTGATTTTACTGAAATAGTCAAAGCTCAATCCCTCTTCGTCTTTCTCTTCACTTGGGTCTCTTGTGTAAGATGAGGGTGTTTCACAACATGACCCACAAGGGCTCTCTCAGCTTCGAGATCTCTTGCTTCGTGGTTCTCACACCTGGGGAGTCACCTGGGTGTCTAGAAGACTGATGCCTGGGCCCCACCCCCAGAGGTTCTGATGGGACTGGTCGAGGGTGTGGCTGGGGCACGGACATGTTTAAAAGCCTGCATGGGATGCTACTGCACAGCCACTGAAGAGAATTTCTCTAGGCACTTAGGAGTTGATTTCCTTGAACACAGGAGCCTCCAACCAAAAACACACTCTTCAGAAAGATGTCCTTCAAAAAAAAAAAAAAAAAAGATGTCTTTCATTCTTTACTGACGACTTTAAATCACCATGGCCACCCTCGATGCCATGAGTGAGGAATGCTTTGCTGGAGCAAGCAGTAGGCAGTAGGCAGTAGGCCCCTCGGGTGAGGCCCCAGCAGCGTGACACCCTCCCCCCCCACCGTAGTGACAGGGCCATGTGGACTGCAGTGGACAGTCCAGCAGCACATGGTGGCTCCCTTGGTTTTGCATGAGTTGGGGGTTCCTGGTCCCACATACAGCAGGTGACATGTCTTTACATGATTCTTGTGCATTTCTGGGACAGGACAAGTGAGACGTGGTCTTAGAAAAGTCTGGGTAGTGGAGGCTGTGCCACTATTCTCTGGCCACCAAAAGTTGTCACTGCAGTCTTTTCTCCCAGGATAAATCTAGTCGCCAATGACAACCTGGCTGTTGTAAGTTCTCAGCCCTTTTGCGGTGTGATGAAAAACTCGAGTAATCATGTTTGGGGAAGCACTGCCCAGAACCCTAAGTGGCAACCTTCAAATCGATACTGACCTCCCACAAAGCTTTTAAATGGACGTACCTTAGTATGACCTTGAATATTTCAGCTTCCAAAGAATATCAGTGAGAAATGGCACAGTCAGGCAACCACTTTCAACACAGCTTGACCAAGAGAATTGGTGTCAAAAGAATGAGAGGCTGAATGGACATTCTTAGAGGCTTAATCCTCTTGAGATAAAAGCTGAGAGGCCTTTTCACATGGAGCTTAAGGAGATGAGTTTTGCCAGGATGGGCACGTGGGGTGGGAAAAGTACTGGTGGAGTGAATGACTGAAAGAGATAGTATTCCGGCCTGAATCAACAAGCATTAGGGAAACTCTTTAATACTCTCATTTTTATTCATTCGTTTGACGAAATGAGTGCCCACTGTGTGCGGGATACTGTGTTAGGTGATGAGTTTTTATGACATGTAGCACAAGCTGTGTCACTGGCTAAAATGAAAACTCACTTACCTCTCAAAGGTAAATTTAGTGTGAATACAAATAAAATTGCCAATGTGGGAAATTTTACTTGGGGGTAGAAGTATTTCAGAGGGGGACTTTCTCTCATCAGCTAGGTAAGTATTGCCTTAATCCTGGCCTATGTGTTTCAGGGAAATACTACACATAGTAGTAGACCTGAACAGCCTACTACTTGCACACAGTCTCAGGCCTAACTGCACTCAGGCTTGCCCCTCTTTATGAAGGGCAAACCTCTGGTACAATCTGTACTCAGAAATCCTTGCAAGCTGTCCACCTCTCTAGGCCTGACACAAGAGAAAGGAAAGGTATGGCTTTGTTCATCATAGCTCTCCAAACATCCTCGCAGAACTCATCTTTTGTGGGGATACACACTGACATTTCACTGATCCAGACACCCTGATGTGGTTGTCTCTCCTGTCAAATGAAAGGGGAAGGGTGGTGGAATGGAAGGAGGTCAAGGCTTAAATCTTGGAAGTCTGAGTTCCAGACCCAACATACTAGCTACATGGCCTTGAGCAGGAATCTTAACCTTTCTAGGTTTCTGTTAGACTGTCTGTAGAATGAGTTACTGATGTTTACCCCACAGGACTGTCATGAAGATTGGACAGGATGGAGGCTTAGTGAGGGCAGGGTCACAGGCTTTTGCTGTCCTGCTATTTCCAGGAAGCAGCCCAAGTAAAGGTACGGCATACATGCATATGATATATTTATTTTACACAGGAAACCACATGTTCTTAGACATTCAAATTAACCTTTGATTTGTACCTGGATTCTTTAGTGTAAAGAGCCAGACTAATAAAAGGAGCAGACTGTGTTAACAATGGCAGATCATAAAGGCCGTGCGTGTGTGTGGGTGTGTATTGAAGGATTTCTGTGTAAATTCTAGCACAGATTGTGGGAGCCAGAGTTATGAAACTCTCACTGTCCCAAATGATTAACAAAGCAGATGCCTTTCAGAGTGACAGCAAATTTGTTAAAGATGAGCCCCTCTGCCAGGAAAATCTATGTTTGGGAATGATAAGCAAATAAAGGGAGAAAAAAGAAAAAAAGAAATGAGAATGCTGGCGCATTTGATTCCTTTGTTATGGACTGAGAATCACAGACTCCCAGCATTTGAAGGAATGTTAGGATTCCCAGAAACAAGAATTCCTTCCATAGCGCCCCTCTAGAGCAGGTTCCTGCCACGGCGCAACCAGCCAGCAGCTGAAAGACACTCACGTTGTTTTTGCTGGAATGAAGAGCTAGGAAGTTCTTCTATGACCTACCTGTGAATTCCTTCCTTGCAACACTCACATACTTGGCCCCCTGAGCTACCCTCTGCAGTTACACTCAGTAAATGTTGGTATATGGCAGCCTCACAAATATTTACAGATAGCTTTTGTGCCCTTTTTGGGTTAAACTTCCCCAGGACCCTCATCATTCTGAAAACGGTGTAACTTCAGGGCCTCCCACTCATCCTGCCCAGCTTCCTGGGGCCTGTCCTACATTTCACCTCAGTCTCTCTCTTTACTACATCTCTCCTGAGATGGCTGTAAAGCACATAATGTCACACAGAGGACCCACACGGAAGAGGAGCACTTTGGATTGTCACAAGTTACTACTGTAACCTGCTGGCCGTCAGTTTGGGGAGCAGCTTTAACATATAACTTTCAGTCATGACAGCATCTGGGTTTAGTTACACTAAATATTGTAATATAGTATTATAAAGTAATCTCATTCATGAAGGATGTTCCCACAAAAGAGAACCGCAGGAAAATGCTGAAGATAAGTTTAGACTGTTGAGAATACTGGTGCCCTCATTAGACTTAAGGTTTTTGTTTGTTTGTTTTCTTGTTTTGTTTTCTTAGAGAGGGGGAGAGGGATAGGAGGAGAGGGAGAGACAGAATTCCCAGCGTGGGGCTCAGTCTCCTGACCCTGAGATCATGACCTGAGCTGAAATCAAGAGTTAGACGCTTAACCGACTAGGCCATCCAGGTGCCCCTAGACTTAGGTTTTAATAAACATTCCACATGTATGTGTGTATATTTACATTTCCCAAAATGTGTCCCACAGAATATTAACTCTGTTGGCCATTTACAGGAAGGATTCCACTTTCAGATAGGAGGTAAGTTTTTTGAAACTCTAGGTTCACACTTTTAAATGTTTCATCTATTAGAAGTTCTAAAAGTTCTTTAACATGCCTCGGCACACTGTGCTGGCTAGAGACGGAAAGAGGGGCCGTGTAGGGTTTGGTTCCAAAATACATGTTCCCCAAAGTATCTTCTGGGTGACGAGTACTGCACAGAACAGATGGGGGAAAATGCTGCATTAGCCCAGCAACATTTGTTAGAGCACACCAGGGGAAGTCTCACCTGGTGATCAGGTGCCCTGCAATGTCCTCAACCGTGGATACGTCAGGCATGTGGTGCATGAGCACTCACAGGCAGAGACATGTGGCCTCCACCAGGGAGACCTCCAGGAATCACTTCATCATCCTCTTAAATGTTTTTTTCATGGGAGTAATTAGAAGTTCCTAAAATATCATGAAACTCTCAAGATTCCTTTTTGATACGGTAAAAATCCTTCTGGATTCAAACCATCCATTGAGTTTCCAAATGGAAATTTCTTTTTTTTTTTCCAAGTGGAAATTTCTTGAAGAAATTAATTTAGTGGTACTACTGGGAAGTGCTGTCTATGAGGAATTATGGCAGCACAGGGCTTGGGTGGGTCTTGGTCCCAAGTGCCTACTACAGTTCAGGAGGTAGCGTTTATATACTGAGTGTGTAGTATATGCTTGGCACTTTTACACACGTGATCTCATTTCAACTTTAAGACAACCTTGCCAGGTAATATGTCTGCTTTCCTAATAGAGAGGCTCAGAGGGGTGGAGAAACGGAGCAGGGAGTAAAGAGCTGACATAGATGGCTGATGCCAAAGCCCAGGGACAGCTGTCATATCTCCTCAACTCCCAGAGGACAGCCTCTGGAATATTCCTTCTTTGGAATACTCTAGAAGGAATGCAACTCATACCACAGGAAAACCTCAAAAAATTATTATGAATGGAGAGGTGGACTCTATCTTAAATCAAATGATACACCTGCCCTAACTCTACTGAGGGCCAAATTTCCAAATAATTATGCCAAAAGACACAAAGATTTAATAAAAAGATGGTGGTCAAGAACTTGGAGATTGAACTAATACAATGTTATATGACAATTATCTCTCACAAAAAAGTGGGGGAAAAAAAGAACTTAAGATTAAAGTAACTTTAGTGATATGTGCGACAATGGTATTAAGCAGGGCCAAGGTGTCTGAGGCCCTCAAACATTAACTTCATGGGAGGTCTGGTGGGTGGGGAGCACAGAAGAGAGTTGGTAGCCAAGACAGAACTGGCAAGGCTCAAACAAAGTCATTGGCTTTGAAATTTTTTTTTCTTCTTATGTATTTCCCTAGTAAGTTTATATGTCTACTACTTTGGCATACAACATGCACAAAGTAATTTTTTTTTAACTGCCAACTATTGATGGGTCAATGGCAGGTTGTTGGAACTGCAATTTCTTTGAAGACCCTAAAGGCAAATAATCCTTGTTAGGCTCATCACGCCTTTTTCTGCACGAAGAGGAGAAAAATGTGAAAGTCCAGTACTTACCTATCTCTTCTACTCTAAAGAAAGTCTGTGGAAAATGCCATCTGCATTAATTTGGAGGAGAGTCATCTACTTGCAAGGGATGATTGGAAAAAATACTGGAGAAGTAAGAATGGGCAACTGGGTCATTTCCTGGTTTCCACCCAATAAGCCTTTGTCATTTTAACTGAAATAAATTCAGAGGCCATTAGATACTTCTGCATTCAAAGGTAAATTGCAAAGGAAAAGCATCCAAATAGTTTCTTGGTTATTTGCAGCTTGGGATCATCTATACTTCTATTAATAAAACAAAAATAAAGAAGAGACCCTAACAGAGTTTTCTCAAAATGAAGAATAAAAATGCAATGAACTATATCACTGGGAAAATGTTGAAAAGAAAAGAAAACCTCTGTATTTTGGAGTGAAATATTATCTGATGCAGAATATATACAATAATTGCTCTACTATAAACTCCTTTTTCAAAATCAGAGTTCATCACAGAAACATGGGTTTGAAAAATTAATCATCAGGCCATGAATTGCACTGCCATAAAAGAAAGCCATTCTTTTCTGCTTATAAACAACAAAACTACCACATATGCAGATGCATGCCTCAGTACCTCAGTGCAATGGTGTATTTACTTGTATAAATATTTAAAGTCAGACCTTTGAATTTCTAATGAAGTAGTACACTACTTTACAAAATAAGGTACTAGTAAATTTAGATGTACGACAAATAGAACTCTGTTCAGAATACTAATTGTTGCTGTTGATATTCTAAAACTAAAAAAAAGGTAATGATATTCAGATTGCATCTAAACAAGCCTAATACATGTGCAGAAATCTTAATAGGTCTTGACGAAACCTTACTGCTAAAATTGTTAAATTATCAGACGAGCTAACCACGTCCTATTTTTGGTTAGCTTTTAAGTTATTGTAGGTACAGGGCAAGCTTCCTGTCTGGCACTCCTCCCCACCCCCACTCTTATTTTAATGATACACATTCAATTATCACAGGCAAGAAAAGAATCACATCAGAAACATCTGTAGTTTGCCATATAATGACTGGGTGTTCCCCATGGAGACTGACCTTGTCACCCAGACGCAGGTGCTGAAAGGCTGTGGGATGGGGGTTCTCACACGTGTAAATGTATGACATGATTATGAAGAATTCAATAGACACGGTTATTTTCCACCTTATTTTATGTTAACATAAGCTCACACGTTCTGCTCTTATGATTAATCGCCTGCTCCAGCACGCAGCAGTTGAATATCCTTGCTCTTAGTGGAGTTCACAAACCACTAACCTAGAAGGTTCCGATTACATGATAAGGTTGAATCTCTTTTGAAACTCGCAGGTGACCGTAACTTTACCTGTGACTGGGATCTTCGCTGCCATGCTTTCTTCCCTGCTCTTGTCTCCACAGCCACTGGAAACTTCTAAAAACAAAACATGCGATGATAAAAGTGTATCTCAAGGATATTTATGGAGTGGACCTTTGTTTGCCTTTTTTTTTAAACCGCCGTTCCTTTTATTTTCACTGCCTCCCCATGTCCCTTTCTGTGGGTTAGTTTATTTTTTTGTCTGAAATTATACTGTTTCTGAAAGGGAACCTTTTCTTTTTTAAGATTATTTATTTATTTGAGAGAGCTGGAGAGAGCATGAGCAGGGAAGGAGGAGCAGAGGGAGAGAGAGAAGCGGGCTCAATCCCAGAACCCTGGGATCATGAGCTGAGCCCAAAGCAGACACTTAACTAAGCCACCCACGTGCCCAAAAGGAAACCTGTTCTAAATCTAAGGTATCTCTATGTCGCCTTCAAGCAAAATACTATAGTGCAACATCTATCAAATTCAAACAGGGCTTAAAACAAGTGATCTCCAAATCCTCTGCATATATATTGACTTCTGAGTATATCCTGAGTAACTCATGGCTGTCTTAGAAATAACATTACAGCAGTTTCCTGGCATGACTTAACAGTACTACCAAAATAATCACAATTCCCAGACACTAAAAATTGCCTCTTAAATTTGAGGGGCATAAACTCACCAATTCTTAGTCATCTGTTAAAACTTTTATAAGGTTCCATTATAATTAAAAAGAATGTTTACAAATTATGAGTAAATTTTATTAAGTGATATAAAAAACTTCACAGTATTTTATGGAATCATTTTAATGGAATCACCTTCATGTTTGTGACACGATCAAAGTGATCTACTGCCAAGAGATGCATTTTGCTAACATTTCATCACTTATAAAAACTTACTGGAGGGGTGCCTGGGTGGCTCATTCAGTTAAGCCCCTAACTTCCGGTTGGGTCATGAACCAAGGGTCCTGGGATGGAGCCCTGTGTGCTGGGATCCAGCCCCACACTGGGCTTCCTGCTCAGCGGGAAGTCTGCTTTTCCCTCCCCTTGCTTGTGCTCCATCTCTTTTTCAAAAATAAATAAAATCTTTAAAAAAACCTTATTGGATATTCAGCAGAACTACAGACCTATGATTAGGTCTTCCATTCCTGTTAGACTAAATGAAAACAAATGTATTTCCTAAAAGGTGGTATAAAACAAAGAACATATCATGCATATTAAAATCAGAAGTATTCTCTAGTCAGCTTAATTTTATAGGTATACCGTGAGAAAAAGGATGCTGCGTTGACTCTGAATGCATGTTTTCTGTTGACAGAATTTATAGCAATAGTTACCTTGTTCCTTTGTATGAACACTGTTGAGCCACTGAGCGGGTTTGGCTTCCTTTATTCCACTATTGTCATTCAGAATAGATGGCAAGCTGCAAGATGATTCATTACTGTGAATAGCTGACCTATCATCACACTCTTCTGTAAGGGCTTTTTTCAATAATGCTGTTGCCTAGAGTGTTTAAAAGAAAGCACAAAGAAATAAAAACAAACTCTAACCACATTACCCTTGGTCTCAAAAACCCAGCCTTCAAATGTAATTTTAGGTTAAGCTTTACTTGGGGTTTAATTTGCTTCCTGACATTTAACTGAAATTAAAGAGGCAAAGAATCTGTACTCAGAAAACTATAAAGTACTCATGAAAGAAATTGAGGAAGACACAAAAAAATGGAAAAACGTTCCGTGCTCATGGATTGGAAGAACAAATATTGTGAAAATGTCTATGCTACCTAAAGCA
>CM052885.1:81797622-81859312 GCA_028534135.1 Potos flavus
ATCTAATTATTTTCCAGCATAATTTCTTTACAACAACTTGCACTCGTGATACCTTCTTTGAGGACTTATGGAATGCAGAAGTGTTCTTTGACTCGTGAAGTATGTATATGAGATGTGACCACCTCCATTAATCTGGGCTGGTTTATGCAAGATTTATCTTTCATTGCATGAATCTGTTTTTCAGGCACAGAAGACAGTTGATTTGGAATGAGAAAGAGATCTGGAAGAATGAGAATGTCATTTCTAGAAGGATGGGGATATCCCCATCCTTCTAGAAATGACCCCTGAACTTCCCCAAATGGGGAGACTGCAGAAAAACTTTGAGGCTGAGGAGGATACACGAAAGCAAAAAGAGAACTAACCTTATTCTAAATCATCATCTTTAATCAAGGATAAAGCCACTCTGCACTTTGCCCCTCAGTCTGCTGGGAGCTCAGGAAACTGGCCTGCCACGCTGCCTATCTGTTTTCAAAGGGCCCTGAACTGTCTTACCTATATCACCTCATGTCTCGTGGGCAGGCAGGTGGGCAGATTTCATCACGGCCAACTTGAGAGGTAGAGAACAAATGGCAATTAACAGGACAAGTTAATACTCATGTCTAATTCATTTCCAGGTCAGTACTCTCCTCCTGAGAAATACGAATATACTGGTAACAAGAGGTAACCAATGAAGACATCACCTCCTTCCAGAGTGTAGGTTTCTCTCTCAGTTCCTACTGGTAAGTGGTGATTTGCCTATGCTTTTTGCAGAGAAAACGTAGGTGGTGGTGCTGACCTATTACTGGTATCTGACGACAGGAGTAAATACAGGACAGTGTCCAACCCAACCCATGGGAAACGAACACGAGACTCTACAAGTTAATATGAAGAGTGGGACTGGACAAAGCCTCACAGGCCATCTTTAGTTTAAGCACAAAGTGGTAACACTGTAATTATCTGGGGAAGAAGAGGGAAGACAATAATCTTTCCTTGCGATTAACATGAAAGAAGATGAAGATGCCTTGACAGGGAGAATCACTGAGGCAGAATATGGAAGAGCTAGCTTTGTTGAGTTTGGCCTGGAACATACTTTGAGCTCACTGCCGTGGGCCTTGACATCCCTGCAAGGCTCTTGCCTTCTGCCCTCCCTAGGACCGGCTGGCCTCTTGGACTTGCACGCATCCTAGGGGCTGCAGCAGCTGACTGGAGGGGATTTAAAGAGTTCTAGTCTCCTTGGTCAAGGGACTTGGCATCAAGTTAGACTTGCAGCCAAGACCTGTCCATGGTCCACTTCTAGTAACTAGGTGCTTTTCCTCCATTTGTTTAAATTAGTCCTGAATCTTACTCCAATGGTGGTAACTATATTGGGGGTGATCTACACAGTATCCCTGCAGACTAGGGTTCAGGTATAAAGTCCTGCCTCTGAAGCTCAGGCCCGGGCTAGTTCTCGTCACTGGCTGCCACAGTGCCCCAATCCCAGCTGCCTACATGGACCACTGCGCCGCATCTGCTTCCAGAATCTGTCCAGGAAGAGAGGTATGAAGAGTAGGAGGACCACGTCCTTGAACTGCCATCTTTCGACTGTCAGTATGGTCTCTGGACCAGCCTGGCATGTCTTTCATTTCTAGATCTCCACCCATTCTGATCTAGTCTCTTCCCACAGAGAGTTAAGCTCCAATTCTGTGTGCCCAATAATCCTGGCTATGTGAAAAGCATTTTAGAATATGAACAAAAAGAATTGGCCCAGAGTCTGTAATGAAAGCTGTAGTTTTCTTTTGCTGATAGTTAAAATAATCCAAACATCTGAAAATCCCTCAAAGATGTATTTCTTCCACATCTTACCTTATGCAATAGCTGTAACTAATAATTTCTTGGTATGACTTCATAATGGCCTGTCTTCACACCTATCTCAAGAATAAAATTATTCGAGGACTGTTGCAGCTTCCTGCACTTTGTGCTGTAGAATTTGCAGACAACAGAAACTGGGGTTGCCAGTGACTCAGATTACTTCTCATTAGGCCCTCAATAATGACACACAATTTATCTCACTGCTTTGCGCATCCCTTTTCATATGAGACCCTCTTTTGCTGTAGCTGGGTTCCAACTGGTCCTCAAAATAAAATGCTATAATAATACTGCAAATGTCTTTCTAGTAAGTCTTTCTATGCTTGATACCCATGTGAACCCTGCTGACAGGTCTACACTGAGCCCTCTTTTTTTTTTTTTAACTAGGGTGAGGTAAGTAGAGTGGTGGACATACTGAAGGTCTTTTTTTATCTCGTATATTTCATAAATGAAGATAAATGATCTTCATGACTCAATATTCCTTTTTCTCTAGGATTTCTCTTTTTTGATAGAGACATTTATAAAAGGACTCATCTTCTAAGACAATTTTATAGATGAATTTTTTCTATCTGTAAGGATTTTGATAGAAGGTCAAATTACTACATGAGAATGGCTGGCTTGGCTTTACTAGACCATGGAGCCAACAGAGAGCAGCAGATGTGCCCAGTGGGTCATCTGTAAAGGAATCCACAATATAAGACCCTAACAAGCAGGGAATAATGATAAGCAGGACAGAAAGAAACATCAGCCTCAGACAAGGAATAGTCAGAAAGTTTTGAGTCAAAAACAAGTTCGGTAGAGTCGGGAGAAACATCTGTAATACATTCTCAAGCTGTATTGTTTGCAGCCTTTTTAGAAAGGCGTATTTTTTGGGGCGCCTGGGTGGTTCAGTGGGTTAAAGCCTCTGCCTTCGGCTCAGGTCATGATCTCAGGGTCCTGGCAATCGATTGAGCCTCGCATCAGGCTCTCTCTGCTCAGCGGGGAGCCTGCTTCCCCTCTCTCTCTGCCTGCCTCTCTGCCCACTTGTGATCTCTCTCTCTGTCAAATAAATAAATAAATCTTTAAAAAAAAAAAAAAGAAAGAAAGGCGTATTTTTAAGGAAGCCCCAACTTGAAGGAGCTTGTGGCCTGAGGCTACAACACTAACCCACACCTGAAGGGGAACAAAGGCCCAGAGAGGAGTGAACAAGCTGCTTTACACAGCTCATGCTGGGACTGAATGGGCTCTGCAAATTGGAGCTCCTCTATGTGAAAAACGCCACCAGACAACAACTTTTCCTACCGGCCTCCTGATGGTGCTTACGAATGGACTGTGCTTGGGTTTCAACTTATCCGTTAGCTAATAAAGGTTCTCTTTGATTGCATACATTTTGAGCCCAGGAGGGGGATGGAGACTGTCTCACTGTTTAAGTCTGATGCTTAAACCAATATCAGTAAACTAGTCTCTCACTTTTCTGCCTTCCCCAGAGCCAGGAGAAAGGGAAATTCAATGCCAAGGCACATACTGTTTGCAGAATGACTCATGGTGATATCTCCACATTATAGATCTTATTTTTTATTTTATATTTTTAAAGATTATTTATTTGTTTATTTGACAGAGAGAGACACAGCGAGAGAGGGAACATAAGGAGAGGGAGTGAGAGAGGGAGAAGCAGGCTCTCCACTGAGCAGGGTGCGCCATGAAGGGCTCAATACCAGGACCCTGGGATCATGACCGGAGCCGAAGGCAGACACTTAATGACTGAGCCACTCAGGTGCTCCCACATTTCAGATCTTATAAAAGATAAATCATCCCATGAATTATATTCAGCAGGACACCTACAGTTATTGGTTCAATGTACTAGAATTTTTCTCAAAGTTCAGTTTAAATGTGGATCCTGCTAGGTCTAGAACCCCAAGAGTCATCTCTTAATTTATATCCAGAAACAATCAATTGTGATAGTCATATGCATAGATAGATAGATGAATGTATTACTGGAAAAGACATTATGTTCCAAACTCCATTAAAAGAAATGAAAGGAGGAAATCAAACTGTTCAAAATATTGCAACAAATTGTACCAATTTATAGAAAAAAAAGTTCTTACAAGTCAATAAGAAAAAAATTACTACCCTAATAGAAAAATGAGCAAAGAACATGAACCTGCAAATTATTAAAGAAGAAATACAAATGGCTAACAAATAGATAGGGGAAAATTTGACCTCAGTTGTAATATAAAGGTCAAATGAACAAAAAAAATTGGATGTCATTTGTACTTCTCAATCTTGGTGCTCAAAAAAAAAAAAGTCAATAGTATCCAGTTTCATAAAAAGCTCAGGGAAATGATATTTTCATTCATTTCTCATAACTGATGACCCTTCCAGAGTGAGACGTACCAGTGCATAGCTATAGTGTGAGAGATGCATGTACCTTCTGACCTGAAAATTCCACATCTAGAAATTCATCCTAAGGAAATAGTGTGGACAGCTGTAAAAACTGAATGACCCAGATGTTCTTTGAAATTTTTTTTACTAGAGGAACAATTAAAAACGAACTTCCACAACAGGAATATGTTTAAAGAGACTGGAGTATCCATACAGGGATCTCTGTACAGCTATTTGAAATGATGTAGAAGAACATGGGATGATATGAAGGGAAGTCCACTTGTGACAAGTGGGGAAAAAAGCAGCTTTGTACATCAACAGTACGGCCCATGTTTGTCAATATATTAAATATTATAAACCACATACTGCAATTCCAATGGGCAATTTTCTTTTATTCTTTTTGTTTATCTCAATATTCCAAATTTGGAGGGTTTTTTTTCCTGCTAGTTTTTTTTTTTTTTTAAACATATGCTACCCATAAAAGAGGCCAGTTTCTGTGATGGGTGGTACAAATATAAAGAGAAAGTAAATGTGAAAGCATTTAGTAAAATTAAATTCTCTTCTATACGTAAATCAGTGCTATTAATGCAAATACAAAAAAACAAGACAATTATGGCTAAAGACAGCAGGTGACATTTTCTCTTAATACACAGATTTAATTGATCTTCCTCAAGGACCTTCCTCTTGCACACCGGAAGTGATTTTTCACAAGTTAAAGCAAGATGCTCTTAAGTTCCATCTAAGTTATAGGAGGGGAAGGGGAAAGGAGATGAGAAAGGGGGTTTTTATCCATGTAGCAATTAAAAGAAATGGAAAGTATTCATATGAGCCAGTAAACGAGTATTCAAGAGATAAGATCAAAAATCCTGTCCATCATTTAGGGAGAGGTGAAGGGATTTCTGTGACCAGTCACATGTCTCCCTGGCGGTGCATGTGTGGTGGGGAACAAGACTGCCCTGCTCTGTGGGTGACACCAGCAAGCTGCTCTGCTTTGCCTGGAGGAGTTCTCCCGGGCAGAAAGAGACGTCACGTAGGAAAAAAGGGAGTATTAAGGCACTTAGTGTTTTAATGAAGCACCCAACTCACTCTTTTTCCACATAAAGTAATTACAAATTTTTCTGATTTAAAAGCATGCAGCTCAATTATGTAATTACCTAATAGGTTATGCAGGTGCTGTGGCTCTTATCTGGTCTCGAGGGGACATAATCCGAGTTTCAGCGGCTTTATGATGTATTTACTCAAGAGACAGGATTGACTCCAGCTGACAGCAAAGGGACCCACAGGTAAACATCATTTACATGTGGCTGTTTAATTAGCCATTTACCCAAGAGATCAAAGTAAATATTTCTGAGCTTCATTAGATTCTTCACCAAGTAATTTCTAGTAGAGCTTTCTTAAACTTTGAAAATCTCTTAGTTTTATGATTTTATCTATGGAGAAATATTTAACCTATACTATTTACTAAATGTGTATATTGTTTCAATGCAGAGAAACAACTCAAAGACACTTGATTTTGCTCATTGTGACAGGATGATTGTGTAAACCAAAGCAGTCCTAGAACTCACAAAAGCATTTTGTTATAAAGTTCACAAGGCTTGTCTTGCTCGTGTCATTTTGGTAACACGGTTCTTTAAGGCCATGCATTTCTTCAGTCCCAAACTAACAGAAACTGCTCACTTCTACTTTTAAGGACAGACTTCATCATTAATTTGTTGATAGCTTTAATGATGGTCACAAAGATGAGATCACGATGATTTCAAAAGGAACAAAAAACCTACTAGGGGAGGCAGAATATCATTTGATTCCTAAGTTTTTGATCAGGTAACCCCCTTCCCATTAATACTGGAGTTATTATTTGAAAAATTATGAGTGAATTGGTAGTCTGGAACTTGGAATATGTGTTTTACTATGTACAACTTAAATAGCAAGATGATTAGATAGCAAAGGGCAGTAGACCAATACTTCTTTCACCCTTGATGTGGGTGAGATGTGAAGTACTTGCAGTGAATGGAATGAATAGGAAACAATGTTGTTGTAAAATAATATTGAATAAAATGGACAACAAAACCTGAGAACAAAATTCTTCTTAAGAACTACATTTATCAACAGATATGGAATGGACCTAAGAAACACAGGTTCTGTTTTTCCTAAAGAATATCATTCTTTATTTACTGAATCACACAAAATGCAGTAAAATGCAAATGTGTGCGGGGAGGATACATCTAAGGTTATCTGTAACAAGGGAAACGGGATCTGTGAGAGGCACATGGGGGCTGTATCTATAACTACAATAGCTGATTTCAGAAGGAAGCAGGTAAGAGGAGGGAGAGGAGGGGTAGGATGATGGCAGGGGTGGGGGGGAGAAGGAAGCAGAAGGTGAGGTTGGAAACAAATCTGGTGCAATGGTAACAACACACATGAACTTGGACAGGCATTGGACTGTTAAGTTCATTACATCATTCCATGTGTGTATGTTTGAAATCCTTAAAAAAACTTTCTCCTCTCTTTTAACTAAAGAGGCAAGGAAGGGGGGCTTGGGAAGGACTGAATGTGCTCTGAAAGGCTTGGGGAAGGGAGTGATGGCAGAGACTCCAGCGCACAGTGACCACGGCATGTGATTTCGATGCTGAGGTGGCAAGGCTTGTCTGCAGGAGGGGCACGTATTGAATCCTTGAACTTTGAACATGATACAAATACAAACTTAAAAAGGATCAAAGCCAAAAACCCTACATTACAGATGAAGATGAGAAAACACACTTTGAAATAAGACACAGTGACAAGACATTAAACCTAGAAGAAGCGCCATATCTCTGAATAGATGGCCTTCTAGAGAATCACGAAGACTAAACTGGGCACACTCTAGACTGGGTTTCTGGGTCCTCCCTTGCTCTCCTTGGGGATCTACTCCATCTGTTCAGCATCTTCACACTCTCCCTCGGGTGCCTCCTTGCTTAAAAAGCTCTCAGGGCTTTCCAGGTCTGCTAAACCAAACACAAACTCCCTACTTGCGCTGGATGGATGCTGTGCACAGGGCCCATGACCACCCTGGACCTTCTTGCCCACCACCCCAGCCTGGAGCCTGCCCTCCAGCCAGAAGGACCAGAGCTCGGCTCTACTTCCTGGGTCTGTTCTTTGGCTCCCAACAGCCCTTTCCTGTTGCCCCTGCCATCACCTTCCTGATGCACCCCACCTGCACTCGGCCTATCAAAATTCTCTCTCTCTTTTAAGGGTCATCTCATATCTCTCTACTCCCTCTACTGTAAAGTCTGCCCTCATTGGATCTCTGGATGGCTTGGCTCCTTTTTCTGAAGGCCCATATCCTTTGCTATTTTCTTATTGCACACATCCCACTATGCCATTCCCCAGGAGGAGCTGCCATGTTTTTATTTATTTCTTTCTCTCCAATGGATCTGGCCTGGTACCTGTGTACAGAGGTGGATCAATACGTGTTTGCTGAATTAACATTTATGACTGTTCAGTATTTTTAAAGATGGAGTGGAGAAAGAAAACCAGAATGCTATAAGATGCTTCTAAGTTCCTTGAAAAATGTTGTGCTTGTTGTGTTTAATTAGGTTACCTCCAGGATCTGAATTAACTGTATGGGGGGAGTTGAGATTCCTACACAAAACTCTGTGCACAAGGCCTGACGTGCAAACAAACCAACCACAAAACCTCACTTATTATGGAACATTTTTTTCAAATATTTTAACCATTGTCAAGAATGTGACTATTTCCACAAATAATCATTTGCATAAACTTGAAACTTATTTTTTAAAAAATAAATACTACTGACCCTTGTCTGGTTCATGCTTTTGACCGGGAAAACTTCAGATGGCTTAGCTACCTCTTCTCTGATAGAATTATCATGTTCTTGCAAGGTGGCAACATGCTGACCCAAGTGTGCCTTCAATAAGGCTGTTGCTGATGCTTGTTCAGATCTATAAAACAGAAAGGGGAGACACATTAAAGATTGGCAGTACTGTGTTACCTAGGAGATTCCTTCATTTTTAGAGGTGCTAACGATCAAGTTAGCAAAGGATAGTTTATCTAGAAAAGTCTGCAACCTAGTATATTTGGGACTAAGGTAATTTCCAGAGTCCGGGTATCTTTTTTTTTTTTTTTTTCATTTATTTTGGTAATGAGTTCACTGCTAAATGAGCATTCTCAACTTTGATTGCCTAGTGGAACCACTTGGGGAGCTTTGCAAAATCTAGGTGCCTGGTGCTACCCCTAAAGGATCTGATAAAACTGGACTGGGGTGTGGCCTGGCTGTTAGGATTTTTTTTAAGGCTCTAGAGTGGTTCTAGTATGTAGCCATGGTTTCAAATCACGGAATAGATGGTCAGGCTCCTCTTACATGTGGTTAAAAAAACCGATCACATTTTATTCTCAACAACAGTTTATCCTTGTTATACTCTTACTATGGTCTACTTGTAATTAAAAAGCATTAAGATAATATTAGGAAAGAGTTAAAAAGCGAGCCTAAGTTATATGCCCAGACCATGGCATGTAGTACACCTCTGGGGTAGGAGATGGACAAGATGAGCCTGGAACACACTGGCATCACAGAGGAAGCTCTCAGAGACTACTGAGTCATGTCTAAAGGCCTCAGAGGCTACTATGAAGGGGATCCCACTGGCCCAAGATGAGACAATGTGAACACCAAAAAGAATAATGACTGCAATGGACTGACACACAACAGATATATGAAAATCAGGAGTTCATTTAAAAAAAATAAAAAAAGTAAGGAAGCTTTGAAAAGAATAAGAACCTTTGGATTCAGCCTTAAAAAAGGAAGCAAGTCTTACCACATGCTGCAACATGCATAAATCTTAAGGACATTATGCTAAGTTAAATAAGCTAGTCACAAAAAGGCAAATACTGGAAGATTCGATTTACATAAGGTACCCGAAATGGTCAAATTCATAGGAACAGAGAGCAGAATGGTGCTTGCCAGGGGCTTGGAGGGAGGGAGAAATGGAGAGCTGAAAAAAAAAAAAAAAAAAAAAAAGAAATGGAGAGCTGATTAACGGGTATAGAGTTTCAGTTTTGTAAGATGAAAAAGTACTGGGGATCTGGTGCCCAACAACGTGAATGTCCTCAATGCTACTGCACTTGAAACTGGTTAAGATGGGGAGCATCCAAGTGGCTCGGTCAGTTAAGCGTCTGCCTTTGGCTCAGGTCACAATCCCAGGGTCCTGGGATCAAGCCCTGCACTGGGCTCCCTGCTCAGCAAGGGGTCTGCTTCTCCCTCTGTCCCTCCCCCCACTCATGCTCATTCTCCCTTTCTCTCATTCTCTCTCTCTCTTGCTCTCAAATAAATAAATAAAATCTTTAAAAAAATGGTTAAGATGGTAACTTTTGCTGTGTGTGTTTTACCACAATTAATAATATAAAGCAACCAACCAACAAACCTTTGGAGGCTGCTAGGGCAACAACTTATTCTGAAAATTGGTAAGTAAAGGGACAGAATCATTTGTCCCACCCTTTCGGTAAAAAAAAATGCATTTCGGGATTACCAAGAAGTTGATGGGCAAAGTTCTTCCAACTAATAAACGCACAACAAATGAATGAATTAGTCACCATTCTGTAAGTCCAAATTAATGAATGCATCCAAGAAATGATAATTTTGTGAAAACTGCACAGTGGTAAACGTCATACTAAAGGCATCAGTGTGCCAACACTCAAACCCACAGATGAGTCTTAGCACCACTACCAGTGGAACAATCAGCCATCCCGTGCTGCCTACAGATGTGTAATAGAGGGACCAGTGCCACCTAAGATGTTATCTTGCCACAATAACTGGTCTGGAGTATAATCTTGTATCTGGATTGAACCACCAGTTTATGGGTAACATCATTTGGATCCTTTTTCAAACAAATCAAATGTAAAAAGATTTTGAGACAATCAAGGCCAACTGGCAAAGAATAGGTATTAGAAAAAAAAAAAAAGAATAGGTATTAGATAAGGAATCTTGTTAAACAGTAATGTATTAAATGCTTATCTGTTAGAGAGATAAGTATTTGTATTTATAAATGAAATATGTCTGTTTTAAATGACTCCAAAAAAAGTGTGGGGGAGGAAAAGAGATAACACAAGACTAAAAAAATGTTGACAATTGGTGGAACATGGTTATAAATACATGGGATTTCATTATGTTGTTATATTTGCTTTTGTGAATTTTTTAAAATTTCAAAGTAAAAAGTTAAAAAAAAACAAACAAACCCAGTGTACTAATGTCTGTAAATACTTGTAAATGCATAAAAATAAAAGATTGAAATTGAGAGATAGATGGAAGGATGGAAAGACAGACAGATATGGGTGTGTGCAATAACATGTCAATGGTAGATCTGAGGGATGGATATAGGGATGCTCACTGTACAGTTCCCTTTATTTTTCTGTATGTTTAGAAATTTTCATAATAAAATGTTTTGGGGAAAAAAGTAAGTCTATGTACAATTGAGACCTTTGTTTAATGAATCTTAATTGTTAAAATCTTTGCTTGACTTAACCAAGACTTGCCTAAAGTAGGATGTGTCATGGGGATCCTTGAACTTCTCTAAAAACTTCCCAGAATGATTCCAAAGTTTCTGGCTGGTTTGGCAGAAAGCCCCTTCAGCAACTTCAATTTCTTAGTTTCTTCCAGACTTCACTGAAGTCATAATGCCACCCAGTTCCTTTGTTCTGATTCTATACAAATGAAGGAACATTCATCTGCATTTGGTTTCACAATAGATTTCCCTACTGGAAAAATGCACTCACAGGACATGAGCAAATTCTAGTCTATTCAGCTGTTCTATTTCTTATAATGAGTAAATCGGTTGTGTTTCTGGTCTGAAAGCATGTTTAGTTAGGTTGAATTAAACTTGAAAATAAGTTGAATTAGGATGAATTACATTAATTAAATTAGTTGGGATGGATTGAATGATCAGAGACCAGTCTCTCAGGTGATTGATACACATGATTTCTACAGAGGCAAAGCCAAGGCAAGACTCTAGCTACTAATAACCCCACCAACTATAACCATCCTTCGGGTCCTGGGATGAAGAACTAGCTGAGGTTTCCCACAATTACTGTACAAACTTCACAAAAGGACAAAACCATTAATAGACTTGCATGGGGCCAAACAGCAAATGAACTACTGAAGGGAGTTACAACATCTAGAATCTGTGACTTTGGAACAGCTAAGCCAAGACTTGAAGCACAAAAACAGGCTTTTCTGCAGATTTATTTCAGGATCGATTGGGCAAGGATTGCAAGAGCCATGGCTGTCTCTGCATGAAGTGTGCCCATGGTTCTACATAAATACACCAAATCAGAAAATTTGCAAAGTGGTACAAAGACCTTAAAAAAGTTTTTTTTCTGTTTTGTCCACTTTCATTGAAGATTTGTAACATCGGTGCCACAGAGAGAAAACAAAGTTTGATGTCAGTTAAATGAAATACTCCTCTAGTTAAAAATATAACAAAAGAAGTGACTTGAATCTATAATTAATTTCATATATTTGGAATGGCTTCCAGTCAGAAAACTGCAATTAACACAAATGTACCCGTGCTTCCTAACCACAACTGATTTATAACAGATTGGTAATTTGATCAAAGTTCTAAATGCAGACGAATTAATAAACATCTTGATTTTTATTTTGAATATAGTCAGAATAAAATAGAGGTTTTTACATGCTGTTATCCAAACAATATAAAACTAAGTTTTTCAGCATGAGTTTGAGAGCAAAATTGGGAAACTGTATTTTAGAGAAGCCACTAAGAGAGACAATTAGTTGCATGATGGCTCATCATATAAGATAAAACTACTTATTAAGTGATCGTTTTTATCTTAAAATACATTTTCCCAAAGGCAATGATGAGCAAAATTTTTTATCAAGTACCCCAAATGGCACGAATCATATTTTAGTAGTTCATAATAATTTAAAATAGTGACTTGGTCCTCTACCTAATAAAAAGCCTTTCTTTCAAATGAAGATCTTTGAACACTTAATCCTTGATATATCAAAAATCAATAATGATGATAGTAATGGTCTTGTTCTTTTTTCTTTTCTGTTCTTCATCTTTTTTTGATGCTTCATTTTATGAGCAGGAATTTGGAAGTCTTCACATTACCATGGGGCAGGTGTCCTATTCTACAGATGAGATTAAAGATGTCAATTGCCATGGTTCAGTCAGGGGCACAAGAAGGACTTTGGCCACACCAAAAATGGCTCTATCAATAGACTTTAAGGAGTTCATAACTTGCTAGAGGCTTCCCACTCTGCCTGGCTTAGACTTCTATGACATCAGAATCATTAGCAATCGAGGAACAAAAGCAGATCATTTTCTCCAAATCTGTATTTCTGGAATGGTTTATCAAATTGACTAGTTTGGCCCTGGGGAGATCACCAAGAAGGCAGGAGTATTTCACTTAGGGGAGTACCCAGCAATAACTATCGGGTGTTAAGGGGTATAGGGGAGTAGTTATAGCAAGCAGGACAGGGGGGAGCCCGATGCCATGGTTAAAACCATTAGAAAGAACATGTATGTATGTATTTATTTATTTAAGATTTTATTTATTCATTTGACAGAGAGAGAGAGATCGCAAGTAGGCAGAGAGGCAGGCAGAGAGAGAGAGAGGGGGAAGCAGGCTCCCTGCTGAGCAGAGAGCCCGATGCGGGGCTTGATCTCAGGACCCTGAGACCATGACCTGAGCTGAAGGCAGAGGCTTAACCCACTGAGCCACTCAGGCGCCCCAGAAAGAACATGTATTTAAAGACCTACTTGTCTCTCACAGGTCCTATAAAACTTGGCACTTTTTCCAAGGCTAGAGAGCAAAGCAGTGAAAATCAGCGCGTGTTACACACTATCCCCAGTCACAGTACATGGGACAATTCTAATTGTAACAGAACATAACACTGACATTAGTAACCATTCCTGACTTCTTTATCTGGCTTTAAAAAATGACTGTGGTAACTGAACAGTCTTGAAGGCTCCAGATACTAATTTTAAAATTTGTGTTGGTCATAAAGAAGGAACATTTCTTAGGGAAGGCTGATTTATACACAACTGTAGATCAATAGTCGTGTAAAATGCAACCTTTCATAATGGAAATCAATGCTCTATCATGCATGTTGAGAAACTATAACAAACGTTAGTCTAGTAGATATAGATATTATATTTTCTCACCCACAATCACAGTTTGGCAGCTGAGGTTAAGAGAGCCAAACAATGAATCATTTAGTCTAACAAGTCAGTTTGCACAGAGAATTATAAATGCATATATGCTTCCTATGCCACATGCCACAACTGTGGTTTATGCCAAATAGTATATCAACAGATACAAAAGGCAGTGAGAAAGAAATAGGGGCCCGGTCAAAGGCCTCATGACACACAAACACCGAACGACCTATAGAGTGCAGAAAGACTCCTTCCAGGCAGCTTCTTCCACCACCTTGTAAAAGAGTATTTTAAGACTGCTCTTTCATTTCACATGATAAATACATGGAAGAGGATTTTCTTGCCTTTACTGCTTTAGGTTGAAAAGCTACTGGCTAGGAAGGTCATTTCCAACATTTCCCATAGTTTGGGGATCACTAGTGGAGATGCAGAGGGTAAAGGAAACACACTCAGGACTTGTGAAGCTCATTGTGGTCTGTGAAATGGAACCATTTGATCGGCCAAGTGTGTGTGTGTGTGTGTGTGTGTGTGTGTGTGTGTGTGTGTGTGTGTGTGTGTGTGTGATAAGGCCCTTTTAGAGACCATTATCCTGACTTCTCATGCCTTGATGGGATCCAATACACACTAGACTTAGGCTGAATTCTACTCTAAAGAAAGTAGTGGACATAAACCAGCGTACATGGCGCATTAAAGGTAGAGAAAATGATGTGGGAGGTAAGATAACCAGACCCCAAGAGCCCCTCCCGTGCTCTCAGCCACACCAGATCCTTGCAGATGGGCTTTCACAGACATCCATCTGCTGACTAGGCCTGAGTAATAATCTGTTCTCTACTAGTAAATGGTAGGACATATTTTTATAAGAGTAAATATGGTCAATCCCCAAAATACAAATCAAAGTTAGACAGAACACTGGCAACATTTATGCCACATGAATTAGGTACCTACCAGATGACAGTACTGGACAAACCATTGTGCACATTACGCATTTGTAATTTTATGAACTCAGTAAGTAGCCCAATGTCACGAAACTTCTGAGGTCATGAACAGAAACCTGATTGCCTAAAAGGTGGACAGAGGGTATGGAACGGATTTCCGATTGACTTAGGAAAAATGTACAAGCATTATGTATGGTTCACATGTGCCAGCCACCCTGCAAATAATTAGCTCCCTCTTTCTCTCATCCCAGATTTGTGGCCATTTAAGGCATATCTTTGGAATGGTGGCTCTCAAACTTGAAGAAGCAGAGTTCCCTTCAGGGTTTATTAAAATCCAGGTGGCCACACCCTACCCCCAGATTCCTGATTCAGCGGGTCCGAGGTGGGGCCTGAGAACACATGTTTCTTTCTTTTTTTCATTTTTTTAAATTTTTTAACAATTTTATTTATTTGACAGAGAGAGAGGGCACACAAGTAGGCAGAGCGGCAGGTAGATGGAGAGGGAGAAGCAGGCTCCCCCTTGAGCAGGGAGCCCGATGCGGGCTCGACCCCAGGACCCTTTGGGAGCTGAAGGCAGATGCTTTACTGAATGAGCCACCCAGGTGCCCCAGAATGCGTGTTTCTAACAAGCTCACAGGTCTTGTTGATGTTGCTAGTCCAGCGACCACACCTACAAATTAGAGGCCTGTGTCACCAGCATGACCTTGGACATTGAGGAATGCATCCCTCTAGGTGGTGGTTATATTGGATCATATCCTGGGTTGTTCTCAAGGTATGCTTATATGCCACACAAAGGCTACCTGTGCTCCCTCCCCCAACCAAGCCCTTAAAACACTACTATGAGCAGAGACTGAGTGGATATACCCAATTAACAGTCAGAAACAGATACATTTACAAAGAAGTAAGAGTATTATGATTTACAGTTGGTAAAAAAGTTAAACTGATGACTACAGCCATCTACCCCGGGGGTGACCAGGTGAGCTCGGGGTCTGCAACTCTGTGACCCTTCACATTTGGAAATGTCTTGGAGCAAGAGCGGCCATTGCACCCCAGCAGCGGTTAATACCTGACTTGCTTTTCATTGCTGCCACCCGCAGGTAAGGGTCTCGGAAGCTGGTGAAGGACAGCTGCTCCGCAGGCTTCAAGGTCTTCTCTTGGAATGTCACCGTGATTATAGAGCCTATAAAATAAAACAGGTGTTGCATGAGATGTTTATTTAAGCACAGACGACCTGCTTCTAGAATCTATGGTGGTTCTTCGTGGTTTATTGAAATATATCTGTAATATAATCTAGACATAAAAATGCAGCAACTAGACTGTCTCTCGACAAAAATGTAAAATGGGGCAGTTTGAAAAACTTGTTTGTGTGTATGTAGCAGTTTTAAATCCATCAGAGGAAGCAACTTTTAACCCTTTGAAGACTCTAATGTTCAATCAACAGCTGCGCAATCTCATTCCACATTGCACCTGACTGATAGAAAAGCTAGATAATCTTAACAGTGGAAAAGGCTAATTTTATATTGTCAATCATAACAAAGTTAGAGCTCCACAACTCATGTGAAATTTACTTAAATTGTCACTGCCAAGAAATTGCAAACTGCTGGCTGAAGTATAGGTTATCTCCTCTATTTCCGAATGCAGAAAAATGACTATTATTTCTCCACTTAGATCCCACTACAATAAAATTTTCTTTATTCTTAGTAAGAACAGGAAGGCATGGGAAGAGGGATTGAGCCTTCATTATCTACTTCCAGGATACCAGGGGACCAGCCAAGTTTAACAATTTGGCTACTGTTTCTAGTTAGGTCTGTCATGGTACCATTAGCCTCCAAAGAGACTGGCTAGTAACTTCCTTTTAAAAAATGTCTATTTTGGCGAAAGCATGATTCTAAAAAGCTATTGGGAGAGGATATCAAAAACAAAACAGTATTTCTACTTTAAAGGAGATGATCACAGTTGGGAATGTTTGATATATACCACCAAACAAAATGAAGCAACTCCTAAAGCAATATGTTAATTAGCAAAGTATTACTAATTTGTAATTATTTCCATAGTTAAGTGACTCAATCCATTTGATAGCCCTGTGCCTGATATCATGGGGATAAAAGAGATGTGCTCTATCCTTGAGTGATAATTACAGGCATAGTCCTCCTACCTCCCCCACTATCTCCCTACTCTGATGCAGGCTTTTACTCTGGGCAGGAAACAAAAATGGACCCCCTGGATCTGGGACCTATTCTGGGCTCTGGGTCACACTGTCAGTGCCCCAGCACCTTGCCAAGTTCTGACCTCCTGTTTAGACTCTGAGTTTGGATTCTTAGTCTCTGCGGGCCAGACCCTGGGTTGGGACCTTTACTCCTGAGCTCTGCTGCCAAAAATCTTCCAGACTTCTGGCCTATATCACTTACAGTGCCTACAAATACTTTTTTGGGGCAAAATCTGGGTCCTAAATTTTCCCAAAAGGCTTTATCTTGCAGCCACTAGATTCCCATAATAACGCTTGCTCTTAAGAAGGGGAAGATAAGCCCACCAGCAGTGAGCCAATTTTAGAGATGTAAAGGGGAGCTTGGAATCAGTGGGCAGATAGTCAGGAATGGTGAATGCCTCTGCCAGGCAGCATTTAGACAGAGGGGAGATAACGCTTCAAGCTCAGGAGCAGCACAGACAAGGGTGACAGAAAATGCCAGGAAAGAATGGTGTGGGGACCAGCAAGAAGACAAGTTTGGCCAGATAGAGGTTGCTGTTGGTTGGTGATAGAATAGTACAGGTGACTCCTGAAGAACACAGGCATTATGGGCACCAACCCCACGCCCCCAATACAGTCAAAACGCCATACATAACTTTTATTTATTTATTTATTTATTTATTTATTTTTAAAGATTTATTTATTTGAGAAAGAGAGAGAGAATGCACGAGTGGGAGGGGCAGAGAGAGATGGAGAGAGAATCTCAAACAGATTCCACACTGAGCATGGAGCTCACACAGGGCTTGATCTCATAACCCTGAGATCATGACCTGAGCCAACAGCAAGACGCTTAACTAACTGCACCATCCAGGTGCCCCCATATATAAATTTTGACTGCTTCCAGCCCCCAACATAGTTGGTTAACACATTTTGCTTACGTATTATATACTATACTCTTATAATAAAGCTAGAGAAAAGAAAAAATCATTAAGAAAATCATAAGGAAGAGAAAATGCATTTACAATACCGTATTTACTGATAAAAAGCCACATATACGTGGACCTGTGCAGTTCAAACCTGTTGTTCAAGGGGCAACTATAATGGGAAATAAAATTTGATGTAAAACTCTGGTGAGAAAACAGCGATAAACCTTTCAGATTTCTGAACTATGGCTGGTTTCCTAAAAGCAGTGTTTCGAGAGGGCTAGCCTGGCAGCCCTGGACTGATGCTATTGATGAAGGGAGAAACCCGAGGCTCCAAACCAACCAGGAGACTGAGCATGTGCTCTCGCCCACAGGGGGAAAGCACGGAAGTGTGAGAGCAGCAGTGGAGGCGGCAGGGGAGGGAGCAAGCACCCATGGTGGGGGCTGGTGGGTGGGACTGTGGAAGGCTTGGGACCACGCTTCCAGCAAAGGGATAGTCACTCACGGCTCCCACTGTGGTTCTCAGTGCTGATCTTCTTAGTGTTCAACAGAAGCCAGAAATCCACCATCGCAAGGTTTTTTTCCATAGGACATCTCCCAAATTTGCAAATGTGGCCATTAAGTCAAAAGAAGGTTGAATACTATGCTGGACAAACAGAGCCCACCTGCAAGCATGGGGTCTTCAGCTTAGAATGCCTTTAGTCTGACTCCCTGAACTGGGTGGTACACCCGGAACAGGGACCGCAGCTCGATGTTTCTGTAGCTCCTCTAGAATTCAGGCACACTAGTGGAAGTCAGCAGACACTCGGGGATGCAGGTGTACCTAGGCAGGCTGGTCGTGGGGTGTTGTGATGGGAATAGCCTCCCGCCAGGGAGGAGTATTTTACTTTTGTCATTCTTAGGAATGGTGATAGGAGAAAGCAGACAGTTTTGGGCTATTGTTTCTAAATTCTCTACCGACAATGCACCTTGTTGCCACTGCATCTCCTCTACCCCCCAGCCCGGTGTGCCAGTGCTTTCATGACACCCGACTGTCTGGTCACACAACCCTGGTCCTTTTCCAATTTGAGCAATCCAAATGTCGGGCTCCCTTAGGCTAGCTCTTCTCACGCTTGTCTAGGCCCCTCTCGGACTAGCTCATTCAGGGCTCTTTCTTATCCCTGACTTCCGTTAGCCCTCACTATATAGACAGCATTCTTCATCGTACGCAACTGCCCCCTAGTTATGCCCTGTCTGCTTAGTCTGCTCTACAAAACCAAAAGCTTGTTGGGAATAGCCACTGGACTTGTGGATTTTTATCTTAAGTTTCACGTAGCACACAGCACGACACTGAAGACACACTTAACAACACTGTGTTGAATGACAGGCCAAGATTTAAACTCAGATGAGAGAAATTCATGACCCACCTATTCCAACAGTACATTTTTACATGGTGGTTGTTATACTAGCCCAGCACTTCCAGGGCTAGGCAACAAGTGATAGGTAAGAAGTATTGTCTGCACAGCATTTGGGTCTACACTAGATAAACTCAGGAGCTTCTCTGGCTAAAAGGGGTTTGTCTGTGCTGAGGATTTCTAATGGTTTTATCTGGTTTTAGTTGACAAACTATCCATCAGTCCTTTGCTAAAAATAACTCTATGGAAGAATTCAAACACTTTGGAGTTAAAGATTAAAGACTGTCTTATGGAAACACTACCTATGTTGGAATTCAAGATCTCAACTTCTTTTGTGTCTTCCATTTGCATTCCAACCAAAATAATTGCCGCTGGAGGGACATGGGTCTGATGAGGCTGGGTCCAGTCTTTCCTGGGGAACGTGTGGACTGGCCTCGCATCAACACACTGGGCCAGTTTGTTCTCTGTGAAGTCCAGCAAGTGGACACACCTGCTGGTTGACCAGGAATTGCTACGAACACAAATGAGATTTTAAAGGGGTGCATTTTATTTTACCCGGCAATGGTTAAAGCATACAATGCATAAAATTGGGGGGTGTCAAATTGAAAGTATTTGCTTCCGAGCTTCATTTTTATCTTTTAGTCACACAGAATTTTGGAGATGATGTGAAAGAAAACAACCCCATCCCAGGCTAATGCAAACACTCAAATTAATATACACTCTTTCTAAAAAAGGAGGAAGAGAGAAAAAGTGTCTTTCAGTATTTTTGTCTTTCAGTATTGCAAACTGAGAATTACTTTTTGGCAAAAACAAAAACATCAACCAAAATAAAAACAAACCCTGCATGAGGGCTACCGAATGTCAGCTATTCCTTAACTCTGCCGGGTAGCTGTCTATCACTCCTGTGGGTGTCAGCTTTTCAGGGACTCAGAACTTAAGTGCTACAGCTGCAGCACTACAGGCTCCACCTTCAGGTTCTATCTTCTCTAGGGAACAATAGTCTCAGGAAGGTATGATAATCACTGGCCATAAATGGTAATGAGTTGGCTTACAACATTTACGTAATCTAATGTTACTTTTAAAAAGTTTTATGGTATACATTTACTGATTTTTAATGCCACCGAAGGATCACAAAGCACCAGAGCGGGTCACATCTAGAACAAAGTTTTAGGGAAGGAAATCTGCATTCCCAAATGAGCAACAATGGAAAGACATCATTCAAAGAGGTGGTCCACAGGTTAGGAGCAAGTAATTTAGGAATAAATTATACCCAGAAAGGTGGGAAAGGGGACACATCTGGCTTTTGTTTCCAATTCCAGTGCCTACAGCAACACTGTCCGGGGAAACTCAACTTCTTCCTCCTCATTGGTCTGACCCACCTTCCTTCCTAAACATAAGAAGGCTTTGATCTTTAAGCTAAGAACACGTGGTCTGGATAGAAAAGATTACTTTTTAAAACCATCATTTTATCCAGTTCTGTCTTTTTTACATTTCATTCCCATGGGCATTTGTTGACTACAATGAACGTTTAAAATCCTCCTCAGAACCCCGAGGATTCTTAAGTTTAAGCAGAACTAACAGAGTGCACATTCATGTACCAAACACTCAGACCACAACTGCTACAAAATATAACTAACGAACCAAAGTGGACTGTTGTCAGTCAAAACCTGAGACGCTAATTCAATTTGTGTAGCTTACTGGTCATCCTGAAGCAATTTAGCACCTTCACCAATAAGCAAAAACCTCCAGTGACCTCCCACCCATAGGTACACAAATACAACAGAGAACCAGAGGGGTCTCGAGAAGCTCTACCTCCATAAAGATGCAAATTAAGATTTAAACAGTGTAACAATCAGCCAGAGCTAATCCTTTTACAGAGGTGTAAATGGCTATTGAGAACCGAATTCCGGGCTGCTAGCTTTTGTTAAGTAGCATTACAGACAAATTTCATCCTAGAGCAATGCCAAGCCACCAACTCTGAGGACTATTGATAAAATAGTTTCATAAAGCCAGTGCAATTTGTTTGCTTTGATATCAAATTTCCTGACCATAAATCCAAACGGGTAAATATAAACCGCATCAAGAATTAGTGTCCTGGGAAAATAAACTGGAAGCGACTATCTCAAGCCTGACACCTGATGGCTGGAACAGCTGTATGTGCGGCCACAGTGAAGTTTGTATATGGGGTTTTGTTTGCCACACAAAACAGTTGTAGAAAGGACAAACACATACATAGTTAAACAGTATTTTTCTTTTAACGGGCTGTCTTACAAAACCTATGTTTTGGTGGCTACCTCGGTCCCCATTGTGCAGCCCCCTGGGTGGTCCCTTCCAGGGGGCCACTTGAAGGGAGCACAATGCCAAAAAGGAGGGAAGGAGGGGACGGCGACACAAAGGCCAACAGAGCGGGGCGGTCTGCGGCAGGCTGAGGACCAGGGGTCAGCAAACAACGCTCTTTCTCTTTACCCAGGAAACAAGGGCTCCTTCTCTTTACCTGGAAACAGTGTGATTAAGCTGACAGTTTGAATTATGGGCTACATTTTGTAGGGTACCGTCCGTCTGTGTTAAGGTCCTCTGTATTGTAGCAGAGGCGCGCAAGCAAAACCCTTGCCTTTTCCCCCACTTTGGCCTCAAAACAGACCTCATCATTCTGTTCCACTTTAATTCGCAGAACTACTCCCTCTCCCATGCCACCTTTTTTTCCCCTTCAAGTTCCTTAATGAGGCACTGGACAGCCTGAGAGAATTTGTAATGGCTCTTTTCTCTACCCTTAAACAGAGATAAGCAGCCTGAACCTATAAGGAGTTTTCAGTAGCCCAGAATCATGACTAATGGCTGCAGATATGCTTTGTGAAATGCATAAGTGTTCCAGTCCATTTTCTCCTTTATAAGCTATGGATCCCAAACGTAACACTCTGGTTGATAAAAATCCTTTCCAGAAGGGTGAAGACCAGAAATATTTACTCTTGCTCCCTGGGTTTCTTTTAAATCAGCACTGACATGTCACCAGAGGGGTGTCGTCATTAGGGTCCTGGCTGCGCTCTGCAGTCTGAGGCACACACAACAGATTTATGGAGTCGGTCCCCTAAAGCAACCTGGCTTTGAATATCTGCTGCAAAAAAGAACACAGAGGGCGACTGTCTTACTACCATGCAACTTTATGCCTTTAAAGAGTGGAATACAATCAGGCCCTGCATTTTGGAAAAGTTTTAAAAATATTATGAACATAGGGACGCCTGGAGGGCTCAGTCAGTTAAGCATCTGCCTTCAGCTCAGGTCATGATCCCAGGGTCCTGGGATTGAACCCAGCATCTTGCTCCCTTCTCTGCGGGGAGCCTGCTTCTCCCTCTCCCTCTGCCTGCTGTTCCCCCTGCTTGTGCTCTCTCTCTCTCTCTCTGTTAAATAAATAAATAAATAAATAAATAAAATCTTTAAAAAATATTATAAACATAATAAATTTTTGCTTATTAGACATTATCACAATCAGTTCTATAATTAAGCTCTAAGGAGTGCTTTCGGTAAAAGGGCATCTGTATTGTCAGGGTGGAACCATCTTCGCTGGGCCTTAATGACTGGTAGAGGACCATAAAACAAAACATCAGATTTCTACTGTGCTGTTACATGTCTGCCTGTCTCCATATGTGTGTGTGCATCCGTGTGTCTGCATGCAAGTGTGTGCATGTCTAAGAGGGGAGGTGAGGAGCCTTAGACTGGACTGGCAAGTGTTACAGCATGTGAGGGGACCCGGGGAAACCAGAGGACACGATGGGGTGGTGGTGGGTGGGTTTAGGGAGGGCTCTTGCCAGGTTCGGACCCTGTAATAAGTTAAGATGTCACTTGTGTGGGATAGGTGAGTCTCCTTGGAGGCCAATAACTGACAAAGAGGAATGGGGTCAAGTGCAGTCACCCTCACTGAGGCAGAGTTCAGACAAGTAGGCCAGTTCCCTCTCTGGATTCTGACTCTAAGTTCTGAGTCTACCTTCATGATGACAATGAAATGGGAGTGGCGGTTCCCTGGTGGGGAGCACCTGCCAGAAGGAGACTGAACCTTTGGCTATTAACACTTGCCTTCTGCTGGGCAAGTATGGTAGAAATCAAATGCAGGACTGCTGCAAAGATAGTGCTGGTTTGCTGTTAGCCCTTCACAGGGTCAATTCTGTATGACAGTGAAGAAGCTGAGTCAATTAGTTATGCAAATGTGCATTCACCTAAGAAGCTGCTCAAAGGAAGCCAAAGACAGAAAGAGAAAATAGGAAACGACAAAGTGGAAGATGCCAGCTCATCCTTATGAATGAATAAATGGGTTAATTGTGGAGGAGAGGCAGGATGTGTGCGAGAAAACAAGGAAAGCCAACTGGCCCTCCTGGGTAGACCCTGGCAACCACGTGAAAAGGCTTGTCTCCTCAGTGTCAGAGTTCAGGGGCATCGGGCGAGCACATACCTGATTCCTGCTAAGTATACTTTTCAAAACAGTGGGAACCAATTCCAAGTGTGCTCATGATTATAGATGTAATAATGCTCCCAAACCACTGTGTCCAGAGCATGTCCTTGTAATACATAACACAGCTGATCAGTACGGACCATTGGTCCCATGATTCCATCCTAGAAATTCTTTCAGGGATTCACTTGTCCTGGAAAGTGGTGCTTTCCAATGTTTAAGGTGGCACAACACCTGGAATACACAGAACTTTTTTGCAAAACAGCATGAGATACTGATATATTTCATTTCATCATAACATTGGAAACATTTTTATAAGCAATGAATATATGTATGCAATATAAAAATCAAACCATATACCCATGATTTAAAAAACAATCTGTCAAAGCTAACAAGATCAGCTGTTCCCACATGGTTCATTATCTTTCATCTGCTACTCTCATGAATTTGATCTTCAAGTAGGCAGGCAGTAGCAGGTACCAAAGTTTTAGTAAAATGATTTTGAGAAAGTTTTCAAAATTACAAAAATTCATTCTCCTACCAACTTGGAAAAGATCATTTTACTCAACTGCAGAATAATTCTACTGAAATATATCTGAGAGTCACTGCAATAAAAAAACCAAACAGCATTGTTTTAAGCAGCAGATTCAAACACACTTCCTGTCCATCAATATGACAAGCAAATTAAAATAAATTTACACTGACAAAGGAAAATAGAAAACAAAGTTAGACAGCTAGCTGAAAGCCATAAAAGACAGGATTCAGAACTGCTCCTCACATCTTTCCTGTGGATTAAGGCAACGGTGTCCGTTTCCCAACTGGGACACAAAATGGTGAGATTAAGTATAAGAGGACAAGCAAACATATCAAAGTCTTGCTTTTTGCTTAACTTTTGAGTTTTTCCTTGTCTTATCTGCTCGTTCTGTCCAGATATACTTCTTTTTTTTTTTTTTTTAAGATTTATTTATTTGTCAGAGAGAGAGAGAGAGAGCACAAGCAATGGGAGTGGCAGGCAGAGCAGGCAGAGGGAGAAGCAGACTCCCCACCGAGCAAGGAGCCTGAGACTCGATCCCAGGACCCTGGGATCATGACCTGAGCCAAAGGCAGTGGCCCAACCAACTAAGCCACCCAGACGTCCCTCCAGATATACTTCTTTAAAAAAGCTCTCACTGAAAGGAAACTTTCTCATTCAGCTATCAGGATCAAATGTTCTTTTTCAAATCCCACCTTAAAACGCATTTGGTTTTTCCAGAAGCCTATGAGAAATATAAGTTAAAGAGAATAAATAGAAAAATGAGCCATAAGGAACTGAAGGAGGAGAAATAAAATAGGCAACAACATGCAGAAGTGAAGTCAGGGATGAAGAGAAGGAAGTATGGCGGTTTGCCACCCAACAGCCTAGAATATCTCAGTTTTGCTCTGATGAACTACCACTCCCTCATCCTAACCCACCCACCTCGGATAGGGCTCAGGGTGAAGCATGGGGTCCAGGTGTAAGTCAGTGGTGCTCTCGCCTTACTATAGTGACTGTGGAGCGGGTCAGAGCCAATGACAGGATCCGAGCCAATGAAAGACTCTGGCTCAACACACCAGGACAAAGGCCACCAGGATGCAGGGCCTGAGAACTGAGCCAATTCAAGAGAAATGGAACCAAGAAAAAGAGAGGAGTAGCCTCTCTGATGCCTAGTAGCATCATCTGAGTGTTGGGTGAAGCCAGCCTGCAGACTTTCTACCACTGGACTTCTTGCTATATGCCAGTAGAGTTCCCTTTGACTTAGAACAGTTTAAAATACATAAAAACTGAACAGAAAGAGTCCTAATGGACACAAAGAGTAAATAAGGTTTAAAATACGTGAAAAGGACAAAAATATTCAGTAATTTCTTGCTTCTGCATCAGTTTTATTTATTTTTTTAAGGATTATACTTATTTAAGCGAGAGAGTATGAGCATGGTGTGAAGGGCAGAGAGTGAGGGAGAAGAAGAGGGAAAGAATCGCAAGCAGACTCTGTGCTGAACGCGGGACTCGATCTCAGGTCCCTGAAATCATGACCTGAGCTGAAACCAAGAGTCTGACACTTAACCGATTGCGCCACCCAGGTACCACTACATCATTTTTATCTTTATTATAAGCAAGCTAACCATTTGATTATAAAACACAAAATACTTTCTATGGCCTGAAGGATATTTAATACATATGTCCAGAAAAGTAGTCATTAAAAGCATTCCGACTATAGGAAGATTTTCAAGGCCATAAGTGAAAGCTATGAAACCAGTCATATAAACAGAGGGCAAACACCACGGAGATGCAAGACATGACTGTTAAGCTCTGGAATTTGGAAGATTAAAAAAAAAAACAAAAAAAACAAAAAACAGCTTTACTGCAATGTAATTCATACAACATAAAAGTCATTTAAAGTACATACTCAACGTTTTTTAAATATACTCATAGAATTGTGTAACCTCAATCTAATTTTAGAATTTTTTTCAAAAGATAGTTTTGAGGGCTTATTTTCAGTTTAATTATTTTTCTGATTACAAAAGTAATACTTATCCATTATAAAAACTTGAGTTCTGCCTTGGACACAGCTCCTTTGCCTGTTTCCTGTATCCACAAACTCTTATTTTAACCAAGTGTAACAACACTGTGGTTGCCTATTCAATGTCCAGCTCCTTTCTTTCCTTTCACAGAACCTAAATTTTGTTCAGTAATCAACCTCCCTCTTGAGTAACCCCAGTTCAGGAGTAAATCACAATTAGTCTAAGCCAGGGTGATGGAATCCAGACACGGCCTGCTTTTGTACAACCCTCGAGCTAAGATTTAAAAAGAGGAAGGGGGAGAAAAGGGGATGAAGGTGGGAAGAGAGAAGCAAAGCCTGAAATATTAACTATCTGGCGCCTTACAGTAAAGGTTTCTCTCATCTCAGTCCGTTATAATAATCCTTGCTAGTGATTGGCTTAGGAATGGGCATGTGACTGAATTTTAGTCAATGAGATGTTAGGGGAAGTCTACTGAAGGCTTTTCCTTGCTCCTAACAAAGAGACTGGAGAAGAGTGAATATCTTTCTATCTTTGGTATCTCTTTATCTTTGTGGTATCAAGATGAGGTTCTTGGTACTTGTATTCATCAGCTTGGGCTGCTATAACAAAATACCATAGACTGGGTGGGTTAAATAGCATATTTATTTTTCATAGTTCTAGAGGCTAAGAAGTCTAAGATCACGATGCTGTTTGACTTGGTTCTTGGTGAGGACCCTCTTTTGTGGCTTGTAGAGAAGCCTTATCACCGTGTCCTCACATGGCAGAGAGACAGGGAGAGCTCTCTCATGTCACTTCTTATAAGAGCACTAGTCCCATCATGAGGGCCCTACCCTCATGACTTCATGAAGACCCCATCTCCACATGCCATCAAATTGGGGGCAAGGGCTTCAACATGACTTTTGAGGGGACATAATTCAGTCCACAACAGCACTGCTGATGCCATCTTGCTCCTGGCCTTAGGATGAGGCCAGCACTGAGGATGACAGGGCAAGGAAATGGAAAGGACCCGGGTCTCTCAGGACAAAAGCGAAGGGCAGTAGCAACCAACCCCAGGGCCTGCTTTATTCCTGGACTTTCAGAAATAAGGAATAACAAGTACATTTATTATTTAAGGCAGTTTGAAACAGAGTTCCTGGTATTTGTAGCCAGCAGCAACCTGATATATCAAGATAATTTATAGATGAATGTTCAACAAGGCGAAAAACTAACTTTGAAAAAAAAAAAAACTTCTTATGGATGACTTTTCTTCTTTCTTCTTCTTTTTTTAAGCATTTATTTATTTGAGAGAGAGAGGGTGACAGCGTGTGCAAGCAGGGGAGGGGAGGGGCAAAGAGAGAAGGAGAGGAGAGAGAATCTCAAGCAGACTCCCTTTTGAGTGCAGAGTCTGATGTGGAGCCTGACGTGAGGCTTGATCCCACGATCCTGATATCATGACCTGAGCCCAAATCAAGAGTCAGCCACTCAACTGACTGAACCACCCAGGTGCCCGATGGATGACTTTTCAGTAATTCAGATTCATATTTCATTGAAAAGAATTTAAGGAAGGATCTTAAAATGACAATCCTACCCCTGTCACCCTGGCCCCCACCACATCTCCTTTTTATAAACATGAGCAATAGCAGGATCCTTGCTCTTGGAGTGGCTGGCCATAGGAGGCAAGACCAGGAGCTGCCCCTGTAGTGGCACTAGAGGGATGAAGAAAAGACCCTTGCAGCTCCTGAATGTGTGCCCTTGACCTGAAGTGGGTGTTATACTCTGCCACATGAGCCACTTTCAGTGGGAGTCACTAACAGTTCACTTGACGTGGGCTGTGCTGGCTTCTCTCTGGGCCTTTGCTCATATTTTAGCCCTCCGCACAGTCTGGAATGGCTTATCTCCTCAGCCAGCCAAACCAATCATCACCGATCTTCTGGTTATCTAGTGCTGTGTTGCAACCTAGCTCAAATTCAGTGGTGTAAAACAACAACCAAGAACTTTTGCTATGCTCATGCTTTTATGGATTGGGAATTTGGACAGGGAGCACACTGCAGATAGGCTTGTCTGCTCCATGGTCTGGGACCTCAGCTTGAACATCTAGGGGTGATCTGGAATTCAGGGGACTATAACTGTTTGGAAGCTTCTACACTTCCACTGAGAGCATGGGCTGGGATGACTTCAGGCTCAACTGGGCCTACTAACTGCGACGTCTACATGTGACCTCTCCCCGAGGCTCTTTGCTATTAGCCCTAATTTCTTGGAAACCTGGCCATGATCCAGTCTCTCCTACCTTATTTTAAACAACCAGGGCCTGACTCCTGGAGTTTACTCTCCAACATCTGAAACCATGGTAAATTTGTCCCACTCAGAATAAACTACTTTCAGATCTCAAATTTGTATTGAAAGATGTCTAGTTTTGCTACACTCCTAGCAGGATTTGGTCTGACTGTTGTTCCCTCCTTGGCTGAAGTGTAGGTCTGCTACATCCTCTCACTAACCTCCCTTCTCTGCCTCCACTCTCTTTTCTTTTCTCCCCTCCCCATCCATCTCTTGTTTGGCTCCCAGAGAGCTGGGGCACGGCACCTTACCACTCCATGGGGAGATCTTCCTCAAAATGTTATAATTTACTGAAGTATCAAATGGTAAAAGGAAAATAGTACCAGCATAGTCTTTTTTTTTAATCTCTCAGAATTCCCTTATAAAATGAAAAAGAAAGAGAACAACTAGGAGAGCAAACCAAAAACTCATGGGTAACATCTATTACAAAATCAGATGACAGAATGTGAGGGAGTATGACTAACTCCTGACAGCAATCCAACCCATTAGACTTGCAACTGTGCAGAAGGAAGGGGAGGGACAGCAAAGAGACATACGATGCCCCCCAGAACATGAGAGCCTCCACGTCGGCAGATGGTTCACACTGGAAGGACAGCACTCCATCTGGAAGGGGGTCTGCAGGTCCAATTTCAAGGGTGAGAACAGAGGGGCTGCAGCGCGGAGGCAGGAGCAGCAGCAACGCGTGCCCTGTGACTCTAGGACCTCACTAGTCAGAATGCCCATTCAGTGGAGAGTTCAGCCTGAGAAGAAAGTGCTAGAAGCGAGCTCTAAGTCGAGCTGAACTGAGATAATAAGAAAGAAAGAATCCTTCCACTTAAAGTAGAAGAGGGGAAAGAGGCGAGAGATCCAAGAAAGTAAGAAGCCACACTTAGGAACATTATGGGAGAACCACAGAAGAGGGAGCTCTGGAGCCATAAAAGTAGGAAAGCCGGCCTGGCTCACCTGCCCTTCCTGAGTGCAGAAGGCATTGGAATGAAGCCCCTGAAGAGATTCTGGGTCCCCTTGTCAGTAAAATACAGGTAATGACACCTCTCCTGCATAGGACTGCTGTCATGAATGAGATAATGTGTATAAAGTGGCTGGCACAGCACTCAAACGAAATAGAAATTATCACTATTATTATAAATATTAGCATAACAAGTTTGTAGAACAACCTTTAACCTAATCCTAACAAAATATTAAAGAATTCAGGTAGGCCAGGTGAACTGTGGTAAAACACCACTGTCCCACTCCAGGAGACACCTCCCAAGTTATTATCCCCCGGACTCAGTGCCTCTCTCCCCACATCAGTACTAGATATGGAACTACTCCACTCTGCCTGGAGCCTTCCCCTTCCTGAGCGGCAGGCTGACCCTGTTCCAGCTGCTCACACGTTCTTGCTTCAGAGAGACTCCTACAGCCAATTAGTCTCTGATTTTCCTTTATGATAACTTTTCAGCCCTGATTACAGGCATACCTCAGAAATATTGTGGACCACTGGAATAAAGACAGTATCTCAATAAAGTGAGTATTGCGATAAAGCAAGTATCACAATAGAGTGAGTCAAAAGAATGTTCTCATTTTCCAGTACATATAAAAGTTATGTTTATACTATACTGTGTAGTAGTCTATTAAGTGTGCAATAGCATTTTGTCTAAAAAGGCAATGTAAATAACTTAATTGAAAAATATGGCTAAAACATGCTAACCATCCTCGGAGCTTTCAGTGAGTCAGAATCTTTTTGCTGGTGGAGAGTCTTGCCTCAATATTGACGGCTACTGACTGATTGGGGTGGTGGTTGCTGAAGGCTGGGGTGGCTGTGGCAACTTCTTAAAATAAAACAATGAAGTCTGATGCATTAATTGACTCTTCCTTTCACCAATGATTTCTCTGTAGCAGGCGATGCTGTTTGATAGCCTTTCATCCACAGGAGAACTTGTCTCACAACTGGAGTCGATCTTCTCAAACCCTCCCACTGATTTATCAACTAAGTTTATGTACTATTCAAAAACCTCTCTTGTCATTTCAGCAATCTTCACAGCATCTTCACCAGGAGTAGATGCCATCTCAAGAAACCACTCTTTGCTCTTCCATAAGAAGCAACTCCTCATCTGTTAAAGTTTTATCATGAGATTGCAGCAATTCAGCCACATCTTCAGGCTCCACTTCTGATTCTAGTTTCCTTGCTATTTCACCACATCAGCAGTTACTTCCCACTGAAGTCTTGAACTTCCAATTTGTAAAAAGGCAGAATCTGTGAAGCGCAATAAAGCAAAGCACAATAAAATCGAGGTATGCCTGTATCTTTTTTTCTGGAAAGTGTCTCATTTTTTAGGAAAACTTCTGGTCATACATATTTGGATGACGATTTCCTGGTTGAACTCTCAGATTTTTGGGGCTTTGCAGTGACCTTATATACTGATGTTAAGTACAAACTATACTTAAAATGAGTGCATCATATCCAACACTTTTCAAGGAAAAGGGTTAAGTAAAAAAAAAAAAAAACTCATTTTGCCATGATTCTGATTCTTTGATGCTAGAAACTAAATTTACCAAATTGCTAAGAGTCAGAAGTAAGAGAGACAGAAGCCAAGTTCATTTCTAACTTAAAAAAAAGAAAAATTGGCCATTCCTGTTTCATCTCATGTATGTCCCTGCATCTTGATTTCTAGAACCATCATGTCAGATTACCTTTAACCAATTATCAAATGCCAACATGGGCCACCCACTGTACCAGGTGCTTTAGCTGAAAAAAATTAATCTGATGAAGAAGGTGAGAACTAGAAGTTAAGTTCAACTAGTCAATTGTAATACCAGCCAAAAGGAGATCCAAGATGACAATCACGAGAGGTCACAGTTCTGCCATTACTCCTGTGATTTCACAACATGTCTACAGCAGGCAGAGAGCAAGAGAACATTTTATACCAAATAAATGCATTCCTGATTTGTTTCTTATGATCATCTTTAGTTAAAGAAAGGGGATTAGAGATAGCATTAGCCTGATGGGAGAAATAAAAGTAAGGCAACAGGTTCATATTCTGGATCATTCTTTGTAAATGTGTATAAAACATAACGACATTCTGAAATAGCATATTCTACATGTCAGCAGACAGTCATGAGTTTAGAAGGCTCTCTAGTAACTGCACACAGGGAAACAAGAAAGTACTGTGTGCAATCTAAAGAGAAAAATTGTTGGAAGACTTGAGAGGGCTCATACAGGGGAAAAAAGACAAAATGGAAGGGGAGAAAACCTTCCAAGTAACAGATTTAAAGGGGAAAAGGCAAAAAAATAAATTAATAAAGGGGAAAAAGCAAACCAAATTAGGAAGGCCTTGGCCAAAGCTATGTATTTCATAATTAAAATTGAAAGGGGCCAAATGATATCTGGTTTCCTGGTCTTCAGAAAAGAAACAGAAGTCAGTGGAAGCGATGATGAGGGAGAAGGGAAAGGGGACACAGGGTAGGCTTTGGGTGCTGATACCATCTCTTGACAGGGCAAGGCTACCAGGGATGTTCACTCTGTGATACGTAATCAAACAGTATATCATGATTTGTTCACTTTTCAATGTGTATGCTATTCTTCAATAATAACATTAATTTTTAAAAGTGCCTTTGATAAGGACTTCAGCTTCTCCTAATGGCATCCTAGGTAATGCAGGTGAAGCCTTGTACCAAGAGCAAAAACATATATTTGAAAAATCTCCTTGATAGCATTAGAGAGATAGGTAATGAAGAATTACAGGATCAAAATGTAGAAAAAAAGAAATGAACCTAATATGTGGGGCAACTTTTCTTTGAAGGGCATGTGCCAATGCCAGCACCGGGGCTGAGAGCCTGAGAAGCTGAACAGAGCTTTAGATAACACCCCAGAGTTGGAGAATAAAAACTGACATTCAGATTTACTAAAGAAGGGAACCCTAATAAATCACCCACAGTTTGAACTGGAACCTCAAAGGGCTACTTCCTGCAGATAAGGGTGAAATAGAATAGTCTGGTGGTCAAAGGGACCAAAGTCTGGCTCCAAACCATCAAAATCCTCATACCTAGGTGAAAGAATCCAGGATTGCTTCTGCCCCAGATTCCTGCCAGAAGTACTCTGCCTCTTCAGAGGAGGAAAAACTCTCAGGTCTGAAATCACTTTGAAAATGCTCCTATACAATAGCCATTCAAAAATTACTAGAGATTTGAGAAAGACAAGACAGTGATTAAAAACCAAAAGAAACAAATGAAAATAGACCCACAGGGAGTAAATGGGGGTACAGTGTATAAGGTACTTATATTGTCCAGGAAGAATGTAAAAATACTATATAGATTTTGAGAAGTCAGAAACTTTTGGATCAAAAATTAGTGGATACACAGGTTAGAACTATGTAATTAATAAGTTTGAGCTAATGGAAACATACAGAACTCTATACCTAACAAAGACTTGAATATACATTCTTTTCAAGCACACATGAGCCTTTATAAAAACTGGCCATTACTATGACCAATCAACAAAGGCCAAGAGCAGATGCTGTTCAGAATACATTCTCTGCCAAAAATGTGATAAAACTGGATATCTAAAATAAAAAGATGATCCTTCTGTCTCCCAATGTTTAAAAACTTAAAAAAAAAAAATCACTTCCAAATAATGCCTGTGTCAAAGAAGAAAGTTTAATACTTATTTACACATATTTAGATAATTAAATTACAATATTTAAAACTAAATGATATTGATAGTGTTACTTGTCAAAACCAGCAGGGTGCAAGTCAAGCAGTACTCAGAGGGAAATTTAAAGCCTTGGCAAAAGAACCACATAAGAAAACCAAAGAAAGAAATAAAGGAATAATAAAGATAATAATAGAAATGAATGAGATTTTTTTAAAAAAAAGCAATAGATGGGATCAAATCTGATCAATAAAATAGACAAATCTCATGTAGGGTTAATTGATAAAAAAAAAATAGGGCAGACATAAAACTATGAATGAGAAAGGAGCATAATTATTGACACAGTAGAAATTCTAAAATATAAAATAGGCCCACACATTTGAAAACTTAGAAAATGGATCTATTTCTAGCTTCGCAAATTGACTTGCGAGCAATGAAAACATTAAACATACACATGAGCATTTAAGAACTGGAATAAGTAATCAAACAAAAATTTTTGGAATCTTCATGGTAGACCTGTCTGGTGAAAAATGTTTAAAGAAGTTCTTCAGGCTGTAACCTCACAAGTGCTTCTCAGTATTCCCCAAGCCTGTCTTCGTTACAAGTCACTAACCTCTTCTGACCCAAGCCAGCAGATAGGATGGGATAGCTGGGAAAGGCTAAGGAATCAGGTTCAAGATGGTCAAAGAAGGTGTTTTTTTTTTTAAATCTCCTAACATAGACACCAAGTAACAATGACTGTGATTATTGCCTATTTTGTTAATGATCAGGTATTAGAACTACTGCCCTCTCAGAAATCTGATTCTAGACTTTTCAAATTTTAACCAAAGTAGGGATAAGGGAAGTCTCAGATTTTTCAGACCAAAATAGATTAGCTAAAACAAGAGGCATAGGCAAAACTGGATAATGACATGCCAAGTAGAACATGAAGAAGATATACCTATGGCCCTACCTGCCGGCACTGGGTTATTTTTCCAAAAGTATAACGTACAACCTTACTTTAGGAACAAAGGCCAGAATCTGTGGGATGGCAAGAAAAAGCTCAGGGGGCCACTTGCAGTGAGGGTTAGAGGTCATGTCCTAGAAAAACAAGTGACAGTAGTGAAGAAAAAAAGCAACCGAGATATCTGAAGGAACCATCCCATCTGAAGCAATGTTGAATTTGTTTCCAGCTCCTCTTAAAGTGAATTTAGGGTAAATTCTAAAGGAACACAGTTATAACCTAGGATTCCTGACAATGTGATTTCCAGTAGCAAAACTTTCTCAGATACAAGAACTTCCTTCTTATGTTTAACTTTGAAGAAGAGCTAAATTGATATCATTGGATGAGATTCGATCCATGTGATCACATTTTTATGACCATGAGAAACCAAGGCTTCATTTGACTTAATGTAAAAGGCAGTATTACATTTTGCTTTCAGTCATACTCCAGGGGGAGAAAAAACAAAGTAACTTTGCAAGTCCTTTGTTCAAGTGTGAAGAAAGGCATAGCACTTCAGCAACTCATTTGAAACTTAAAGGCACAAAAATCAATGTGGACAGAGCAAAAGGTCAAATTGCCATGGCTTAGTTTTCTTTTCTTTTTCTAATTAAAGAATCTAATTTGCTTCCTAAACTTCTTTATTCAACCTTATGAAATATTATCCTTGATGACACTCCAGTTATTTAGGCAGGAGAGGGTTACTGGGAAACAGTTCAGCATACCAGTTAGGACTGCAGACTGTGGACCTAGGCAGCCGAGTTCAAAATGCGCTGAGACACTTTGTGACTTTGAACATAACCTCTCTGTGTCTGTTTCTTCCTCTGTAAAATGGTGATGATAATAGGAATAAATGGATTACAACACTGTTAAAAAAGTGCCTGGCACAGAGTTGGTGCTTTTAAAGGATACCATCGTCATTATGATTGTGATTTGGGTGATAGAGCACAGAAATTAAGAGCATGAATTCTGGCATCTATCAGTATGGATGGTAGCTGTACCTCTGACTAGCTTTGTGACCTGGGAAGGTTACTTGATCTTTCTAAACACCACCTGAAACACTCCACTTGGCGTCTACAGCACAACTTCTTGTTTCTCCTTGTTCTTTGCTACAGCCTGTCTCAGATTCCTTTGTTGATTCCTATTATCTTCCTGACCTTGACTATGAGTCAAACTTGGGCTGTTTTCCTATTTATAATCACTCCCTAATGGCTTCAGGGTATATGATTTAAAAATGCATTTATATTCTGATCACTCAATAAAATTGCAGAATACAAAAACAAAATACAAAAATCAGTTTTGTTTTTATATAACACACAACTCAAAAAGGAAATTAAATAAACAACCCCATTGACAATAGAATCAAAAAGATAAAATACTTAGAAATAAACTTAACCAAAGTGGCAAAAGACCCATGCACTGAAAACTACAAAACATTGTTGAAAGAAATTAAAGAAAACACAAATAAATAGAAAGACATCTCCTGCTCATGGATTGGAAGACTTAATATTGTTAAAATGTTCACACTACCCCAAAATGATCTACAGATTCAATACGATCCTTATCAAAATCCTAAGGGCATTTTTTACAGCAATAGAAAAAACAATCCTAATTCATATGGAACTATAAAGGACTCTGAACAGCCAAAATATACTGAGAAAAAAGAACAAAGCTGGAGGACTCACACTTCCTGATTTCAAAGCATATTACAAAGCTACAGTAATCAAAACAGTATGGTACTGGCAGAAACACAGACATATAGCCAAATGGAATAGAACAAAGAGCCCAGAAACAAATCCACACATATGAACAGATGGAGTCAACTATTCTTTGGTCAAGAATATACAATGGGGAAAAGATAGTCTCTTCAACAAATAGTAATGGGAAAACTGGACATCTACAAGCAAGGATGGAATTGGACCCTTATGTTATGCCATACACAAGAGTCAATCGAAAATGTACTGAAATATACATAAGATCTGAAACTGTGAAACTCCTAGAAGAATACATAGGGAAACAGCTTCCTGACATTGGTCTTAACAATTACTTCTTGGGTATGACACCAAAAACACGGGCAATAAAAGCAAAAACAGATAAGCAGGAATATTTCAAACTAAAAAGTTTCTACGTGGCAAAGGAAAAGGAGAAAATATTTGCAAAACATGTATATGATAAGAGGTTAATATCCAAAATATGTAAGGAACTCCTACAACTCAATTGCAAAAACCAAATAACCCAATTTAAAAATGGGCAAAAGATTTGAATAGATATTTCTCAAAAGAAGACATACAAATGACCAAGAAATATATGACAGGATATTCAACATCACTTATCATCAGTTGTGTCTTTCCTAGAAACATCAAGTAAGCTCCCACTAGAGGTCCTTTTTACTAGCCATTCTCATTGCCTGGTATGTTCTTCCTTAAGATATTTCCCATCCATCTCCTAGATATGGAAGGGGAGAAAGGAAATATAAACTGATAAACAAATATACCAGGGTGAATATTAAGGTGACAAAATAAAGCAGGTTAAGTGATAGAGAAGGTATGGGTACAATTTAATGTGGCTTACTCATGCACTTACTTTAAGTCTCTACTCAAATGTCATCTTACCAGAAAGACTCTCCCTGATTATTCTATATTAAATTGCATCTTGCCTCCTTTATATACTTAACCTGCTTATTCTTTTTATAATAGTTTTTACATAGATTATTTGTCAGTTTATGGTATCTTCCTCCATTCCACATGCATGATCACAAGTCCTATAAAAGCAAAATAGTACCTGGCACAGAGCAGACACTCAGTAAATATTTAAGGTAATATGATCAAAGTCCTTTACTAGTTATCTACAGACTCATAACAAACTACCCCCAAATTTAGTAGCTTAAAATTGCCATCATTTTATTATATGTGATAATTTTGTGGATCAAGAAATCAGGCAGGGCTTAGCTGGGTGACTCTTCTACTTCATGTGTTAATTGAAAGAGGTTGATTGGTGATATTTTGCTGGTGGATGCACTTGACAGGAGGGTCCAAGAAGGCTTCACTACATGTCTGGCATCTTGGTGGCGATATCTGGAAGAATTGCCCCAGCAGGGACCACAGTCTACAGTACCTACACATAATTTTTTTCAGCACAGCAGACTCAGACTTCTTACATAATGGTTCAGGGTTTCAAGAACAAGTAGTCTAGCAAACAGGGCAGAAACTTGATGGCCTTTTATAACTTAACTTTCAAAGTCAGAGAGCATCGATTCCACCATGCTCTATTTAGTTAAGTAGTTTATAAGCCCACACAGATCCAAGGGAAGTGGACAGAGACCCTATCTTTTGACAAGAGGAGTGTTAAAGAATTTGCGGCCTTATTTTAAATTGCCACAACCTCATACTGCACAATACAGAGCTTTGGGCCTAAGAGGCCTTCAAAATATTTTGGTTGAATCAAAATGGAATTATGAAACATGATTTTCAATTAGGGTACTATAATTAGAAGGAAGAACAATTTGATTCTTTCATACAGAGACTTAGAAAGAATAATTAATTTAAAATGATCTGCCTAATTTCAAAACCAAAAACATAAACATCCAATTCAAAACAAAATACCAGTGATGGGCTCACAAGCAGATTGTACATAACTGAGGAAAGAATCAATGAGCCAGAAGATACATTAGTACAAACCTCCCAAAATGAAATGCAAAGAAAAAGAACAATGAAAAAAAAAAAAAGGAACAGAATATCCAAGCACTGTGAGATAATTACAAAGAGTGTAGGATACAAATAATAGGAATATCAGAATAGAGAAAGTAAGCAGAAGAAAAGAAATAATAAAATTTACAGAAGATATCAATGAAATTGGAAACAGGAAAACAATAGAGGAAATCAACAAAACAAAAAACTGTTTCTTTGAAAAAAGAAAAGCCAACAAAATGGATAAACATCTAGCCAGGTGTCTCTTCCTCTTCTGGTAAGGGCTCTAGCCTTATTGGATTAAAGCCTCCTTTTTATGACCTCATTTAACCTAGATGACCTCTTCACAGACCATATCTCCAAATACAGTCACACTTGCAGCACTGGAGCTTCAACTTATGAATTTTTTTAAATAAAGATTTTATTTATTTATTTGACAGAGAGAGACAGGGGGAGCAGCAGGCAGAGGGAGAGGGAGAAGCAGGCTCCCAATTGAACAGGGAGCCTAGCACTGGGCTCGATCCCAGGAACCTGAGACCATGACTTAAGCCAAAGGCAGACGCTTAACTGACTGAGCCACCCAGGCGCCCCTCAACATACAAATTTTGGGAGACACAAACATTCAACCCATAATACAAGGCTAACCAAGGGGGAAAAAAAAGAAGATAAACAAATGTCTGAATGAATGGCAGACAATCATTATTGATCCCGTGTGCATTAAAGAGATAATAAAGGAATAGTACAAATAACTCTATACTCACAAATTTGATAACTCAGATGAAATGAACCAATTCCTAGAAGAACACAATCTACCAATCTTACATAAAGAGAAACAGACAATCTGAATAGAACTATATATGTTAAAGAAACTGAATTAGTAATTGATAATCTTTCAAAACAGAAAGTACCAGGGCCAGATTGGTTCACTGGCAAATTCTACCAAACATTTAAAGAAGAAACTATACCAACTCTCTAAAATCCCCTTCAGAGGATAGAAGCCAAAAGAACACTTCCTAACCCAGTATGTAAAACTAAAGACATTATAAGAAAGGAAACTATAGATCACTATCTCTCATGAACATAAATGCAAAAATTCTCAAAAAAATATTGGCAAACTGGGGCACCTAGGTGGCTCTAGTCGGTTAAGCTCTGCCTTCGGCTCAGGTCATGATCCCAGGGTCCTGTGATCGAAACCCTCCTGCCCCACTGGACTCCATGCTCTGAGGGGGATCCTGCTTTTCCCTCTCCCTCTTTCTCTGCCTCCTGCTCCCCCTGCTTGTGCTCTCTCTCTTCAAATAAATAAACAAATAAAATCTTTAAAAAAATATTGGCAAACTGGATCCAAGAATGTGTTAAAAAATTCCACACCATGGGGCGCCTGGGTGGCTCAGTGGGTTAAAGCCTCTGCCTTCAGCTTGGGTCATGATCTTGGGGTCCTGGGATTGAGCCCCGCATCGGGCTCTCTGCTTAGTGGTGAGCCTGCTTCCCCCTCTCTCTCTGCCTGCTTGTGATTTCTCTCTGTCAAATGGATAAACAAAATCTTTAAAAAAAAAAAAAAAAATTACACACCATGACCAGTTGGATTTTATACCAGGTACAGAAGGTTGATTCAATTACTTGAAAATTTCAATGAATGTAATGCATCACATCCCAAGGTAAAGAAGAAAAATCATATGATTGTACCATTAGGTGCAGAAGTGCTCACTTCGGCAGCACATATACCATTAGGTGCAGAAAAAGCATATAACAAAAGTCAACACCCATTCATGATAAAAATTTTCAGCAAACCAAGAAGGAAGAGGAATTTCTTCAACTTGATAAAGAACAGATATTCTTCAACAGATAAAAAACAAAAAAACCTATAGCTAACATTATATTTAATGTCAAAGAACTAAATGCTTTCCCCATAAGATCAGCAACAAGGCAAGAATGTCTCCTCCCACTACTCCTATTCGACATTGTACTGGAAATTCTAGCTAATGCAGTAAGAAAGAAAATAAAAGCCATATAGATTGGGAAGAAAAAAATAAAACTGTTATTCACAGATGACATGCTTATCAATCCTGAAGAATCAACAACAAAAACTCCTGAAGCTAATAATTATAGCTATGTTGCAGGATATAAGGTTAATATATAAAAGTCAACTGCTTTCTCAGCAAAGGAAACAAAGCTAAAAGGCAACCTATGGAATGGGAGAAGATATTTGCAAACGTCTTATCAGATAAAGGGCTAGTATCCAAAATCTATAAAGAACTTATCAAACTCAACAACCCAAAATACAAAAAAAAGTCAAGAAATGGGCAGAAGACATGAACGGACATTTCTTCAAAGAAGACATGCAAATGGCCAAGAGACAAAAAAAAATGCTCAACATCACTCGGTATCAGGGAAATACAAATCAAAACCACAATGAGATACCACCTTACACTGGTTAGAATGGCTAAAATTAACAACTCAGGAAATAGATGTTGGTGAGGATGTGGAGAACCCTCTCTTACACTGTTGGTGGGAATGCAAACTGGTGCAGCCACTTTGGAAAACAGTATAGAGTTTCCTCAAAAAGTTAAAAATCAAGCTACCCTACTACCCAGCAATTGCACCACTAGGTATTCATGCAAAGGATACAAACATAGTGATTCAAAGGGGCACCTGCACCCCAATGTTTATAGCAGCCATGTCCACAATAGCTAAACTATGGAAAGAGCCCAGATGCCCATAGATAGATGAATGGATAAAGATGTGGCACACACACACACACACACACACACACACACACACACACACAGGACTATTACTCAGCTATCAAAAAGGATGAAATGTTGCCATTTGCAATGATGTGGATAGAACTAGAGGTTATTATGCTAACTGAAATAAGTCAGTAAGAGAAAGACAAATACCATATGATTTCACTCATCTGTGAAATTTAAGAAACAAACTGGATGCATATAGGGAAGGGAATGAAAAATAAAATAATATTAAAACAGAGAGGGAGGCGAAACATAAGAGACTCTTAACTATAGGAACAAGCTGAGGGTTGCTGGAGGGGAAGGGGTGGGGCAATGGGGTAACTGGATGATGGACATTAAGAAGGGCATTTAAAGTAATGAGCACTGGGTGTTGTATGCAGCTGATGAATCACTGACTTCTACCTCTGAAACTAATAATGTAATATATGTTAATTAAGTTGAATGTAAATTTTTTTAAAGTCAACTGCTTTCTTATATAACAGCAATGAACAACTGGATTTTGAAATTAAAAACACAATATATATTTATATTAGCACCAAAAAAAGAGAAAAGTACTTAAGAATAAATATAACAGTATATATGTAGAAGAACTATCAGAAAAAAACTACAAAACTGATGAAAGAAATCAAAGATCTATATAAATGAAGAAATATTCCATGTTCAGGCATAGGAAGTCTCAACATTAAGATATCAGTTTTTCCCGACTTGAATTCCCAACTCTGTATCTTATTTCCTTCCTTTCCTCCTCCCCCTCCCTCTTTTTCTCTCCCTTCCTTCCTCCCTCCCTCTGTCCCTCTCTTTATTTCTTCTCCTTCCTTCCTTCCTTTTCTCTTCTCCTTTCCTTTCTTTTCTTTTCTTTCTTTGTTTTAACGTAGGCTCCACGCCCAATGTGGGCCTTGAAATCACGACCCTGAGATCTAAAGCTACATACACTACTGACTGAGCCAGTCAGGTGCCCCTTTGAATCCCAACTCTGGATCCAATACAATAGCAACCAAAATCTTAGCAAGGTATTTTTCTGGATACTGACAAACTGATTCTAAAGTTTATATGGAAAGCAGAAGACCCAGAAGAGCCAATACAGTACTGAAGAAGAGCAAGGTCAGATGACTAACACTAGATGACTTCAAGATTTACTATAAAGCTACTATAATGAAGACGGTATAGTCCTGGTAAACAGATCGATGGAATAGAATTGAAAGCCCAGAAATAGACCCACACAAATAAACTATTCAACTCTTCAATGGAAAAAGGGTAGTCTTTTGAACAGACAGTACTGGAACAAATAAGACAACCACAAGCAAAAAAACAAAATGAATCTGGAAACTGATCTTTTGCCTTTCACAAAAATTAACCCAAAATGGATCACAGATCTAAATGTAAACTATTTCTAGAAGATAACAAGAGAAAATCTAGGTGACCTTTATCTAGATACAGTACCATAAGCATATTGAAGCAACAAAATTGGTAAGCTGGACTTTATTAACATAAAAAACTTCTGGAGCCTTGAGATGGTGGCAGGGCTATGAGTACTGGTGGGACAGCACTCACTGCTGGGATCCACTGCCCTGGAAGAGGCTAAATGCAAAAGAAAGAAAATAAAAAACAATGACAAAAAACTGCTGCATTGAAAAAAACATCGTCAAGAGAATGGAAAGACAAGCCACAGACTGGGAGAAAATATTTACAAAACACATTATCCCCCTGATAAAGTACTTGTATCCAAAATATACAAAATAAGAGAACAAACAATCCAATTAAAAACTGGGCAAAAGAACTGAACAGGTACCTCATCAAAGAAGATATACAAATAGTAAATATGTATATGAAAAGATGCTCAACATCATATGCCAGTAGGAAACTGTAAATTAAAACAATATACCATTGTGTACCTACTAGAATAGTTAAAATTTAAAAAAACTGACAATACCAAAGGGTGACAAAGATGGAACAGGATCTCATTCATTGCTAGTGGGAATGCAAAATGGTACAGCCACTTTGGAAGATAGTTTAGCAGTTTTTTACAAAGCTAAACGCAGTCTTACCACACGATCTAGCAATTACACTCCTTCGTATTTACCCAAATGAGTTTAAAATATGTCTATACAAAAACCTGCACATAAATGTCTACAGAAGATTTATTCATGATTGACAAAATGTGTAAGTCACAAAGATGTCCTTCAGGAGATGAATGGATAAATAACCTGTGGTATATCCAGGTAACAAAAGTATTATTCGGCACTAAAAAAGAATGAGTTACCAAGCCATAAAAAGACAAGAAGGAATTTAAAATGCATATTGCTTAGTAAAAGAAGTCAATTTGAGAAGGCTGCATACTGAACAATTCCAAGAACATGACATTCTGAAAAAGGCAAAACTATAGAGACAATAGAAAGATCAGTGGTGACAAGGGTTTTGGGTGAGGAGGGGGGAAAGAGAGAGTGGACAGCATAAAGGATTTTCAGGCAGTGAAAGTATTCTGTATGATACTGTAAAGGTGCATAAATGACATTATACATTGTAAACAAAGCAAAACCAAGAAATCCTCAATACATTGCTTCATTCACTAGAGAAGAAACCAGAGAAATACTGTTTGCATGAGAAACTGCTTGTTAAGTAATGCAGACGTGTCCACCCACTTTTCTAGGTCCCTACCAGTCTACCATGTTTCATCTCTTCTTATTTGCATGTGGCCATGTGTTTAAAATGCACTTGCTCAGATGATGAGGGTATAGTGCAAGAGAAAGCACAGGTCAGCGGCTGGGCCCAGTCCAGATGGTTGCTGGGCCACTCACTTTGCCACCCTGGCACCATGTGTTCCCACACTGGACACTGAACACATCTGATTCAGCCTGCCTCAGGCCAATATGGGTAGTGACTTCTACCCATATAATCCTTGCAAAGATACAATCCTTGATTCTATTCTTCAATTGGATCGTATTAATTTTCTACTGTTGTATAACAAGTTACCACAAATTCTGCACCTACCACAAACTATCTCACAGTTCTTGTTGGTCAGAGGCCTGGGTCTAGGTTAGAGGAGTCTTTTTTTTTTTTAGAGATTTATTTGAGAGAGAGAGACAGTGTGAGCACGTAAGCAGGAGGAGGGGTAGAGGGAGAGAGAGAATCTGAGCCCAGAGTCCAACACAGGGCTGGATTTCATGACCCTGCGATCATGACCTGAGCTGAAACCAAAAGTTAGATGCTCAACCAAATGAGACACCCAGGCCCCCCTATGCTAGTGGTTTTATGCTCAGTCTCACCAAGCAGAAATCAAGGCACTGGCCAGGTCTGCAATCTTGTCTAACTCTGGGTCTTCTCCAAGCTCACCTGTTGTTGGCAAATGAACTTCCTGAGAACCATTTCCTGCCTTGTGGCCTTCTCCGCAAATGGAGTTTGCTTTTTCAAGGCAAATAGGAGAGTATATCAGCGGCTTTGAATCTCTGACTTCATGAGGACCCAGGCCCTTTTAAAGGCTGATCTGCTTAGGTCAGGCCCACTCTGGATAATTCCTTTTTGATTAGCTAGAAAGCAACTGATTTGGGACTTTATCGTATTTGCAAAGTCCTTCATGTCTGTCATATAACATAGACTAATTGTGGGAGGGAAATCCATCAGATGCACAGTCCCACCCACACTCAAGGCAAATGGATTATACAGAGTGCACGCCAGGAGTCAGGACTCTTGGGAGCCACCTCAGAATTCTGCCTACCTCCTCCTGGATGGTTAGTTTTCTGATGAAACTAATCATGTCAGATTAATTCTCCTAAGTGAAGTTACTCACCATACTACCCTTCAGCAGTTGTGCAAAAGGTAGAAAATGAACTCTAAATTCATTAACGTGATATTCTAGGCCTGTTCCTGGTCGGGCCTCAGGCACCATTTTAAACCTTTACTTCAAGGAGTCTGTTCAGTGAGCCTCAGTCACACCCTAGGCTCTGCCCTCCCTTGCCCTCTGTGCTCTCCACATCTATGCGCCTTCCTGCACTCTCCCTCCAGATCTAACTCGCCTCTTTCCACCTCCTTCTTACTCGAAGCCTTGACAGCCTTCAAGATGCTGCATCAACACCTGTTCAAAAACTTTCCTGCCCTTTGAACTAACGCTGAGCTTATCTTCCTTTGAATCTGTCCTAAACTACTGTAGTGGCTTGCAAAAAGCGACCATAAACGGCCCTTCCCTGTGTGACCCCCCGCTTTTTGTAATGTGATTCTGCCACTTATCCTATCAAGAGGTGGACCTCTTCACTTTTCCACCTGTTGAGTCTGGGTTGGGGCCTGTGACTTTCTTTAGCCACAGGACAGTAGTGAATGTGGCTCAGGCAGGCACTCTAAAAGCACCTGGGCCTGGGGGCTTGCTGTCTTGCTGTCTTGGGAACTCTGCTACCACCACCAGGTGACAGGGTGAACTACTCTCCTGGATGAAGGGGAGCACATGGGCACATGGGGCAAATTATCCCTGTGGCCCCAAATGACACTGGGCCAACCACCTGACGTGAAAAGTAATAAATGTCTGGTGTTTTAAGTCATGGAGCTTTGTACCAACGTTTGCAGCAAACTATTTACTCATAAAAAATAGCAAGATTCTAGGTCCTCCTTTTGGATATCTGGAAGTATCCATGGGATTGGGTCATGAAGCTTCTCAAAAACACTTGGCTTTTAGGTAGAGGCAACCCAAGTGTCCATCAACAGATGAATGGATATACGAAATGTGGTATATCCATATGCGGGAATATTATTTAGCCATAAAATAGAATGAAGTTCTGATATTTGCAACAACCTGTATGAACTTCAAAGATCTTAAGCTAACTGAAATAAGCCAGACACAAAAGGTCAAATATTGTATAATTACCACCAGAATAGACAAATTCATAGACAGAAAGTAGATTAAAGGTTACCAGAGACTGGGAGGAAAAAAGAATGGAGAGTTACTGCTTACTGATTATGGAGTTTATATTTGGGGTGAGGAACAACTTTTGGAAATAGACAGTGGTGACGGTTGCACGGTATGGTGAATAACACTAAATTATATGCTTAAGGTGGTACTTTTTAAATGTTTTTTATATTATAGCACAATTTTTAAAAATAAGTAATGTAATATATCCCAAACCCTTGAATTGTACACTTCAAATGGGTAGATTGTATGGTATGTGAATTATATTTCAAAAAAGCCATTCAATTTTTTTCTGAACAAAACAAAAACCAAGTAATACAAAAATAATCCTTGGCTTCATTTTTCCCCTCAGAAGCTATTCAGCATTCTGCACTCCTCTTTTCACCTTTACTGCCAGGAAGCTAAAGACCAAGTTTTATGTCCAAACACAGCAATTCAGCTGGCACAGAGATGTGCTAAAACATCATAACTATCATCATCAGAGGTTCTGATTTTCTGTTTGTATCTTCCTATGTGTCTGCCTTTGTCCCACCTCCTCATCTTCATTAACTAAAATTCATTCAAATGACTTTTCTCCAAGCCCCCAAAAGACCTTAAAGTAAACTGAGATAATGAATCTTTGAGGTCACAGTGTCAGCTCTGTAAATATGATTATAGCCCCAGATTAATAATTAACCCTTAGAGCAAAGATGAGTAGCTCAAGCTAAAGAATAAATAAGAGAAAGTAGGGCCTCAAAAGCAGTGGGAGTGTCAGCAGGTTAACCAGCATCATTTAAAACCACTTCCAACCTATTCGTGGGGAGTACTTTCACCACAAAAAATCAAAAGGCTCAAATCTGATAGCACAGATATCAACCAGTGCTGACTAACCTTTCATTCTGGGGGTGTTCTTTTAAGGCAAATATTTAAAAATTCCCCAAGTACCCATATTTCCCAATAAATTTTGGAAAACCATATCCCAAAATTCCAAGGAACTTGGCTTTAAGATCATAGGAAAAAGGCATTCATATAGGAGAAAAAGAGATAGAATGCTCTTAATTCCACATATATACTCAATGTTTTTCATCTCAGAAAAAGAATGAATCCTGAGTAAGTACATTAGCCCCCCGGTTAGCCTACTGAAGTACTAACTTGGCCAATGAATTGCTATAAAAAGAAGCCTGTGAATACAAAACCCAAAATAGATGATTTTATCTTTAGTGATAAGGTTTCTGATGATGTAGTATGTAATACCTATACCTCTTTAATGGGAGAGAAGTATTATGACTAGAAAAATTCATTTGACTTGCCTCCACAATAAACCAGGACAGGAAACTTGTCAGTTCTTCCATCCATAGTGCAAGTACTTTGTACTTGGGGGTGCTCTTAGTAAACATTTCTTGAATGCCAGCTTGGAGTCAATCAGACTATAATTGAACTTTTCACATAAGTAGATTATGAATGGTAAAAAGCAATATATTGAAAAGGACAATAGTGCTCTAAAAGAGAATATATACCCTGATATGCAAGAATGCCCACTTAGTTTCTCACTGTTGCTGAGATTGTTGAAAAAAGTGACACCATTGCGGAATAAAAGAAAATTCTGGAGATAGTGTGGAGGTTGGGGAGGCAGGCTGTATAGAAGTTCTGCCCCAATGGCTCAAATGTCACTCCTATGTTCCTGGCCTTGGTTTCCTTGTTTTTAAAAGATGAGATCTACCTTAAGTTGTTTACTTAGGTCCCTTCAACACCTACAAGAGACGTGATGCTATTTTTTATTGCAGAATTGGTTTTCTAACAGTTCTACACTCTCTGTACAAGTCAGTAGTAAAAAATCATAAATGAGCTTTTATGAGTTGGATATTATTTTTTAACAATTTATTTATTTTAGAGAGAGAGAGTGTATGCATGCATGAGCAGGGGGAGAGGCAGAGGGAAAGAATTTTTCAAGCGGACTCCCTACTGAGCACAGACTCCAGTGCGAAGCCAGCTCTATCCTATGACCCACGCATGAGATCATGACCTGAGCCAAAACCAGAAGTCAGACTCTCAATTGACTGAGCCACCCAGGTGCCCCTATGAGGTGAATATTGTAAGTGCTCAGAATGTGTAACACTGATGTTGTTCCTATTTAACGTTAAAGATTCCAATGTCCTCATTTTTACATTCAGAAAAGGAAAGCTGACTTAGAAATACTCTTAACAGAACTTATAAACTCATATTTAAACATAAGACACCATGGCGAGAAATAGAAGGATTAAGCAAATTAATTAGATACAAAGTTCTTAGCCTCTAAAGCTGAACTCCTAGTAAGTTTAACTATTTGTCACCTTCTGTGTTACCACAACTTCAAAATGATTTCTTTTCTAAAAGTCTGCAAGGCATGGTGTGGTGGGAATGACTTATGAATTAACTAGGGATTGTTTGGGTATAATTATAAACTCCCAATCACCATGATTCAGTGATATTCAGACTTTTAAAGCTATTTCATTAAAAAAAAGGAAAAGAAAAATCAGACCTTATCTAAAAGACTGTTTATCAGACTTAAGGAACTTACCCATACGTGGCTGAGGGTTCAATAATAACATCCCCAGTGGAATGGTCTCTAAAAATGTCTATAATTAAAAACAGAACAGTAAAACAAAAAAAAATTGAATGGCTTACTCTCTTGTTGGTGAGTTAGTGGAGGATTCCTTTTTTGAATCAGGAGAGCTTAGGGTTTGCAAAATACAATTATGTTTTTCGGTGGATAGGGCATCTCCTTCTTGCTCAGAGTGGATTAATTTTAAGGCCTCTATTCCATCTTCTCCTTCCATCTTGTCACTCGGATTTGGCTGTGGTTCTGGACTCTTGAAAATGAGATCATCTTCACTTACAGAGACTGTGAGGTCACTGCTGCTGCTGCTCAAACTTTCCTCCTCCTGCTCTTCCTGCATTTTTCTGAAGGGTTTCTGTGACTCTGGGTCTCTGGGAGGAAGATGATCTGTAGGAGGGGATATGAATAGATTACTAATCACTAACTTCAGGGAGAAGCGAGATAAACATGTTCTGCCTCACAGGCGGAATTACTCAGCTAAACACATGCAGAAACAATCCACAACTAATTATAGTACATGAAAAATCAATAAAAATATCACAGTGGGTTTTAAAATCAGCAAATTAGCTTGCAAAAATATTTCCATGCCTATATTCAAGAATTCATTAGAATGGAATTTGTTGGCCAAGTCACTGGCTTGCTTTTTTGACAGAGATAAAATTAAAGAGTATATGTTGTTCTTACATAAGAATGCTACCACCCCCAAAAGTAAACACCAACAAAAATCAGCAAACAAGCTCAGCCTCTCACCCCACCTGAGAAACCTTCCCAAGCAGAATCCTTCTCTTGAGAACACTTATTTTCAAATGCACAGTATTCTGAGACCGGTATCGGAGAGACTGGCGGTCTGGCTCTTTCTTCCTTGACTTCAATATGTTCCTGTGTCAGTATTTCTCCCTCTGATCCTGCTGATCTGCTGGAACTGTCACACTTTAAATCAGTGGTTCTGTTCTCTGGACTTAATCTTTCCTGTAATGGGGAATGGAGTTCAGCAGACTTTTTGCCTTCAGATAAACTACTCTTGCCGTGACGTGTGTTGCTTCCTATCTGCAAGCAATGAGTTTGTTCCTCCTCAGACAATGCACTGGCTGTGACTGGCGTTTCCTCACCAATATGAAGAGATGTCTTTCCATCTATTTTGTCAGACTTATTTAAGCACTGTGTGTCACTATTAGTTTGTACAACATAGCTGTCTGTCACATTACCGCTCTGGGCTGTCTGTCGGTGTGAATGTGGGTCAGGAATTGAAAAGTTCTTTGTGGGCTGGGGAGATTTCTGCTCTGTACTGAAACCTCCAATGCTTGAGACAGCTGACATTTGGCGGCCCATAAAGATTGTTGCTGGTTGATAAAATCCTCTTGACATGGCCGTCTCCGAGTTAATTCCCGCCTGCCTTGCAACCTGCGACACCAAAAGAGATGTGAGTTAAACATCTTGTGGATAAACAAATAGGTTGTTTAGCTCATTCTCCGAAATGAAATGAGGAAAAGGAAGCATGACCATTGAAATCAACATCAACCTTGTTTTATAAAACTCACAGCTTCCACAAAATGTCAGAAACAAGAGTACAGTCCACACTAGTTAATTTTAATAACAATATTGGTTCACAAAACAAATATTGTCCAGCAACTATGGAATCTGTATTTTTCAAAAACGGATGCACACATTGAACAACTATGTGAAAGTACTTAATGCCACTGAATTGTACACTTGAACATGGTTAAAATGGTAAATTTTATATTATATATATTTTACCACAATTAAAAAAAAAGCTGAGCGTTCAAACCACTTTTCACAGAGAAGCTTGGATTTAATAGAGCTAGAGAGATACTAGACAAAAAAAGAAGAGAGAGAGAGGGAGGGAGGGAGAGATATGTACAAAGGACTATAGGAGGTTTCAAAACTATTTCTAGTATGTGTAATATTAAAAAAACTTCAAATAATCACATTCAGGACTACATTAAAATATACTCCATCTGTGCAAAATAATCCTAATTGCCAGTCAAACTGCAAATAACAGCAGTTTTCCCTGAACATCTTCAAGTAATTTTAAATACATGTAAAGCAATTTAAATTTACTATCATGTTATATGCAACTGATGAATTACTGAACTCTACATCTGAAACTAATGATACACTATATGTTAACTAACTGAATTTAAATAAAATAAGTTTAAATAAAGTAAAATGAAATAAGAATAAATTTACTGTCATGTCTATGAGGGAGAATAAGCATTGTCTCTTCCTTAAAAAGAGAGGTGGCTAGAAAAAAGGGGACAGTGTTAGGTGGAGCAACAGAAGCAATTGGTTCAGTGCCTTGATCAAGGACACACAGTGGGAAGTAGAACTGGAAGTAACAATAATGAAGTCTTGAGGAAGTTAAGTGCTTTTCTTCTAAAGGGACCAAAGCATCTCTACATACTTAATAGCCTTTAGTTCGCAGAGCTCTACAGAATAGATGGGGAGATGTATTTGCACCACTCTTCTGTGGATGGAAAAATCTGAGGCTCAAATTTTAAGAGAGAAAATATTACACACACAACTGAAACAGAATCTTGGTTTGCTTCTCTTCAAATATACTGTCCCTCCCTGAAACCATAAAACTTCTAGAAAACACAGGCAATAATCTCTTTGCCATGAGCCTTAGCAACAGTTTTCTAGATATGTCTGCCTCCTCAGGCAAGGTAAACAAATGCAAAAGGAAACTATTGGGACTATACCTGCTTTTGCACAGTGAAGGAAATCATCAATAAAACACAAAGACAACCTACTGAATGGGTGAAGATGATTTGTAAATTATATACCTGATAAGGGGTTTAATACCCAAAATATATAAAGAACTTCTACAACTCAACACCAAGAAACCAAATAATCTGATTAAAAATGGGCAGAGGACCTGAACATTTTTCCAAAGAAGACATACAGATGGCCAACAGACACATGAAAAGATGCTCAACATCACTAATAATCAGGGAAAATGCAAATCAAAACCACAATGAGCTATCACCTCATACCTGTCAGAATGGTTAGAATCAAAAAGACAAGAAATAACAAGTGATGGAGAGGATGTGGAGAAAAAGGAACCCTTGTGCACTGTTGGTAGGACTGTAAATTGGTGCAGCCACTGTGGAAAATAGTATGTTAGTTCCTCAAAAAGTTAAAAATAGAAATTCTATATGATCCAGTAATTCCACTACTGGGTATTTACCCAAAGAGAACAAAAACATAGCACCCCTATGTTTATTGCACCATTATTTACAATAGCCAAGATATAAAAGCAACCTAAGTGTCTATTGATAGATAAATGGATAAAAAGATGTAGTGTGTGTGTGGATAAATGGATAAAGATGTAGTGTGTGTGTGTGTGTGTGCGCGCGCACATGCGTGTGTATACACACTACGGAATATTACTCGGCCATAAAAAAATTAGATTTTGCCATTTGCAACATCATTGATAGAACCTAGAGGGTATAATGCTAAGTGAAATAAATCAGAGAAAGACAAATATCACATGATTTCATTCATACGTGGAATAGAAAAAACAAATGCACAAACAAGCAAATTAAAAAAAAAAAAAGCAGAAATAGGCGTTTAAATATAGAGTATAAACTGGTTGCCAGAAGGAAGAGGATGGAGGGATGGGTAAAATGGGTGAAGGGGAGTGGGAAGTACAGGTTTCCAGTTATGGAATGAATAAGTCATAGCGACGAAAGGTTCAGCCTAGGGAATATAGTCAATTATGTTGTAATAGCATTGTATGGTGAAAGACAGTAGCTGTACTTGTGGATATGAGCATAGCATAATGCATAGATTTGTTGAATCACTATGTTGTACACCTGAAACTAATGTAACTAATGTAACATTGTGTGTCAACTACACCTAAATAAAAAAAAAGAAAAAAAAAAGAAATAGCACTAATAAGGGTAACTGCACTGGTAAACATAAAAGATAGCATAAATATATTTTTGTAACTCTTTTTTTCTCCTATATGATTTAAAAGACAACTGCATCAAGCAATAATTATAAATATATGTGGATGAGCTGTATATAAGATATACAGACATAGTTTGTACTACAATTACAACACAAAAGGAGTGGGAAAGGAATGGAATACATAGGAGCCAAGTTTTGGCATGCTACTAAAGTTAAGTTGCTATTAGTCAGAACTAGATTATTTATAAGCTATCAATTATAACACCAGGAAATCCACAGTAACAGAAATGACAGGGAATTAAAAGAGCACACTAGAAAATATATGTTTAATGCAAAAGAAGGCAGTATGGAGGATTAAAGGAACAAAAAATATATACAGAAAACAAAGTACGAAGTGGCAGAATCAAATCTTACCTTTTTATTATTATTATTTTTAAGATTTATTTATTTGAGAGAATGAGAGAGAGGGAGGAGGAGTGGGAGGAGGGGTAGAGGGAGAAGGAAAGAGAGAGAATCTCAAGAAGATGCCCCACTGAGCACAGAGCCTGATGTGGGGCTCGATCTCAGGACCCTGAAATCATGACCTGAGCCGAAATCAAGAGTTGGATGCTTAACCAACTGAGCCACCCCAGTGCCCCTAAATCCTACCTTTTTAGTAATTGCATTAAATTTAAATGGATTAAACACTACAGTTAAAGTCAGAGACTGGCAGAGTGGATTTTTAAAAAGCCATGACCGAACTATATGCTATCTAAAGTGACTCCTTTTAGGTTCAAAGACACAAACAGGTTGAAAGAACAGGAAAGGAAAATGGTATATGAACAGAGCCTCATGAAAAAAATATACTTTGTAGTTAGTAACCAAAAGAAAGCTGAAGTGGTTATACTAGTATCAGACAAATAGGCAGAAGATCTAGACAACTAGACAGAAGATCAGTAAGGAAATAAAAGATTTGAACAATTATACACCAACTAGACCCAATGGACATATACAGAAACCTCCACCTACCACCAGCAGAATCCATATTATCATGTGCACATGGAACTTTCTATCAGATAGACCCATATTTTAGGCAATAAATCAAGTCTCAATACATTTAAAGGAGTTTAAAGTATGTTCTCTGATGACAATAGAACAAAATTAGAAGTGAATAAAAGAAGGAATTTGGTAAATTCACAAATATAGGGAAATTACAAAACACACTCCTAAATAACTAATGGGTCAAAGAGGAAATTACAAGGCAAATAAGAAAAGGGTTTGAGTTAAATGAAAAGGAAAACACAACATACTAAGACCTACAAGAAACAGCACTTAGAGGAAAATTCATAGCTGTAAAAGTCTATATTAAAAAAGAAGAAAGAACTCTAAGCAATAGCCTAGCTTTTCATGTTAACAAATTAAAAAAAGAAGGGGCGCCTGGGTGGCTCAGTCAGTTGAGCATTCAACTCTTGATTTTGGCTCAGATTGTGATCTCGGTGTCATGGGATCGAGCACCATGTTGGGCTCTGCACTCAGTACAGTCGGCTTGGTAGTCTCTCTTTCCCTCTCCCTCTACTCCTCCATGCTCATGTGTGCACGTGGGTGTACACGCACTCTCTGTCTCTCGAATAGATAAAATATGTTAAAAAAAGAAATTAAAAAAAGAAGAGCCAATTAAATTCAAAGCAAGCAGAAGGAAGGAAATAAAGATCAGCAGAGAAGTGAACAAATTAGACAAGAGAAAAGCAATAGTGATAATCAACAAAACCTAAAGTTTATTCTTTGAAAATATCAACATATTGACATACCTCTAGCTAGACTAAGGAAAAAAAAAGAATTTAAGTTATCAAAATCAGAAATCAAAGTGAGTACTTTATTACCAACCTTATAGATATAAGAAGGATTATAAGGGAATACTATGAATAATTATACGCCAACAAATTAGACAACCTAGATGAGCTGGACAAATTCTTAGAAAGACACACGAACTAAAACCAACTCAAGAAGAAAGAGAAAATCTGAATAGACTTGTAGCAAGAAATTGAATTAGCAGTTAAAAACAAATTTCCCACAAAGAAAAGTCCAGAACCAGAAGGCTTCACTGGTTAATCCTACCAGAGGTTTAAAAAGTTAACACCAGTCCTTCACAAACTCTTCTAAAAACAGGCAAGGAAGAAATACTCCTCAACTCATTCTATGAGGCCAGTCCCTAACACTAAAACCAGACAAAGATGTCTCAAAAAAGGAAAACTACAAACCAGTATTTCTTATGAATATAGATGTTAAAATTCTCAATAAAATACTAGCGAACTGAATTCAGCAACACATAAAAGGAATTATACACCATGACTGTGTAGGATTTATGCCAGGAATAAAAAGTTGGTTCAACATATGAAAATCAAGTAATATAACACACTATATTAATAAAGGGAAAAAACCCAAAAGATTATCTCCATTGACATAGTAAAAGCATTTGACAAAATCCAACACATGTTCATGATGAAAAGCACCATACAAACTAGGAATAAAAGGGAACTCCCTCAACATGATAAAGAGCATCTATGGGAAACACATAGCTAACATCATAGTCAATGGTGAAAGACTAAAAGCTTTCTCCCTAAGATCAGGATTAACACAAGAATGAGAGACTGTGAACTCAGAACAAGGGACTAAGAGTTTTGGAGGGGAGGGGGTGGGGGGATGGGCGAGCCTGGTGGTGGGTATTGAGGAGGGCACGTATTGCATGGAGCACTGGGTGTGGTACATAAACAATGAATCTTGTAACACTGAAAAAACAAAATAAAAGTATTTGGGGATAAAAAAAAAAAAAGAATGTCTGTGTTCACCATTTCTATTTAACAAGATATGAAAAAAAAATAGACATGCAGATTCTAGGCAGGATAGTATTGGCAAGAAAAAGAAATGGAAGGCATCTAGATTTCAAAGGAAGAAGTAAAACTATCTCTATTGGCCGATGACATGATCTCATATAAAGAAAAACCTAAGGAATCACAAGAAACAATTAGAGATAATAAACAAGTTCAGCAAGGCTGCAGGATACAAGATCAATATACAAATAGAAATAATGCATTTCCATATATTAGCAATAAACAATTTGAAACTGAAATCAGAAAACAATTCTATACACAATAGCATAAAAAAAGAATAAATTTCTTTATGTATTTATTATTTTATTTATTTATTTTTAAAGATTTTATTTATTTATTTGACACAGAGAGAGAGATCACAAGTAGGCATACAGGCAGGCAGAGAGAGAGGGGGAAGCAGGCCCCCCGCCGAGCAGAGAGTCCGATGTGGGGCTCGATCCCAGGACACCAAGATCATGACCTGGACTGAAGGCAGAGACTTTAACCCACTGAGCCACCCAGGCGCCCCTATTTATTTATTTTTAAAGATTTTATTTATTTGACAGAGAGAGACAGCGAGAGAGGGAACACAAACAGGGGGAGTGGGAGAGGGAGAAGCAGGCTTCCCACTGAGAAGGGAGTCCGATGCAGGGCTCGATCCCAGGACCCTGGGATCATGACCTTGAGCCGAAGGCAGACGCTTAATGACTGAGCCACATAGGCGCCCCAGAATAAATTTAAAAAGAAGTGCAAGACTTGTACACTGAAAACTATGAAACACTGATGAAAGAAATTAAAGAAGGCCTAAATAAATGGAAAGACATTCTGTGTTCAAGGAACATTAAGACTCACGTTGTTAGATGACCTAATCTTACTCCCAAATTAATCTATATATTCAATGCAATTTTTATCAAAATCCCAACTGGCAGTTTTACAGAAATTGGCCAGCTGACACTAAAATTCATACGGAAATACAAGGAACCCAGAATAACCAAAACAATTTTCCAAAAAAAGAGCAAACTTGGAGACCTAACATTTCCCACTTTCAAACCTTACTACAAAACTAGGGTAACTGTAGACTCTACTGGCATACTGATATATATCTATATATATATAGATATATATATATAGATCAATGGAACAGAATTCAGAGTCCAGAAATATCCATACATCTACAGTCTACTGACTTTCTTAAAAACATTTTTAAAGAGTAGTTTTAAAAGCTCAAGGCTAGAAGGGGCTGGGATTGATTATTTCCCCTCCTCCACATAGAAGGCTAGATAGGTTAGCCTTCTGAGGTTGGTATTCCCTTCCCTCAGGCCAGTTAGGCTCTGGTCAGTTTCTCCTGAGGGCAGATCTTGTTAAGAACGGAATGCTCTCATGTATTTAAAAATGGTTACTTTTCCCCTGCCCCTGCCTGAATTATAGGGGGATTTTTCTCTGATATTCACTGTGCAGACCTGTTAATGCTCCCTGGAATTAAAACACAAAAGTGGGGGGAGGACTACAACTAGGTCTCCTGGAGTTTTTATCTCTCAGGCTTATCTATGCTGAGCCTCTGGCAATTTGTCAATTACAGTTCATTTCTCCATTCTGGCCCTGGTTATTGTAGTAGTTTCAGCTTTGCTCTAATAAACTGTGATTCTCTGTATTCCCTGTTGGTCTCTCCAAATTTAGAGGCAGCAGATCGCTCTGTAACCTCACTTCTCCAAGAGATCTAAGAAGAGTTGCTGATTCTGTGGTTTGCTCAGCTTTTTACTTGTTAGGGTGGTGTGGTGACTTCCAAATTTCTTATATGTTGGACTGGAAACCAGACTACATTGTAATTTCAGCAGCTGAATATTATCCTATTCTATAAACATACCATAATTTATTTAACCAGTCTTGTTTTGATGGACCTTGGTTTGTTTCCCACCTCTACCATTCTAAACCATGCTACAATGATTATCATTGAGTGTATGCCTCTAGGCACACATGGGAGTACATTAACAAGACAGTTTTCTAGAATTGAAATTGCTGGGTCAAGGCTGACTTATAGGATATTGCCATTTCACCATCCAAAGAGGCCCATCATGCCATTATTAAGAATGTTCCATTGTACCATGTGGGTTAAACAGCAAAATTATAGTAATCAACATCCTGATTCATCGATATAAATATTTGTGACTTCTATTCCTTTTGTAATTGAGAAGCTGATATAAGAACGAAGACAAATTTTAAAACAGGTGAAAATCACCTATTACCATTGTCTTACTCTAACAACTACTATCATTTTTCCTGTGCTCAAAAAAAGTTTTCAAATACATGGCTTCAAGATGGACTACTGTGAAGAACTTTAGCTGGCCATATGCTGAGGCCACTTAGTGAAACTTGAGGCAATCAAAGTTCAGACTTGTGGGTTGGAGAGGCCTTTGATTTTTCACTTTCAAGACCCATTTAGGGAGTGTTAATGAACCAATATTAGAGCGATTACTAACCCAGCACAGGGAGTACACACCTCCCTCTTCGTTGGTCTGATAAAGGCCAAAATTTAAAGCAAAGGAGTGGGCATGTCTTAGAGATGAGAAAGCCACCTAGGGAGGGTCAAAAGAAGTACCCCTGACTAATCCTTTCAACCAGTAATTCTCTAAGTCCTCTGACCTACTAAAAGGCCAAAGACTCAAAGTCCATTCCCACTAAACAAAGAACCCCAAGAGCCAAGAAACGTACAGAAACAACAATATCTAAATAATAACCCATACAAAAGTAGCATATAATCATGATTTAACTTATAGTAAATGCTTCTAGAACTACAGTAAGTGAAAAACAGCAACAACAACAATTCAAGATAGCACTGTTAACAAAGGGTACTTCCTAAAGGCAGGAGAAATTATAAATCTCTACAACAGCAAATGGTTATAAAGTGCCAATTTTGCCAAGCATTCCAGACTTTTTAGAATATGGAACTGTGGGTCCTCAACAAATATACTAATTACTGATATACTAATTAATGAGAACATTACATTTTAGTAGCCTATAATAAATCAGGAGTTATGAAAAGGTGGCCCCTAATTATGCATAAAATCAAAATCTATGGGTTGGTGCATTTGTTCACCTGTAGGACCAAAACAGACAATTTGCATTTGAGGATCTGTTGAGACCCAATAGCATGTTTTTGCTGCTATATTTCTAGTTGTTTTGGGGGGGAGGAGGGTTAAGTTTTTGATATAATTTCAATGTTGCAGGAATCATAAGAAAAACTCCCCTTATATCTTTTAACTAGATTTATCAATTGTTTACATTTTGCCCATTTATCATTCTCTCTCCCTCTACATATTTGTGAATGTTTATACACACACACACACACACAATTTTTTCCTGAACCATTTGAGGATAAATTGGAGATACCTAGCCCCTCTCCCCCAAACATTTTAGTGTGTATTTCCTAAGCATAGGCGCATTCTCCTTCATGAACAGACACAGTTCAATGATTAAAATCAGGAAACTTAACATTGATAAAATGCTATTTTCTCTTCCACAGTCCACATTCAAATTTTGTCAGTTGGCCTAATAATGTCTTTATAAAGCTACCTTTTTTCCTAGGTTAAGATCCAATCTAGAGTCATGTTTCTTGAGTCTTCTTTAATCTGGAACAGCTCCTTAGTCTTGGTCATTCTTGACCTTGACATTTTTTAAGAATACAGGCTGGCTACATTGCAGACTGTCTCTCAATGTGTGTTTGATGTTTCCTCATGTTCATGTTCAGGTTATGCATTTTTGGCAGGAAGACCATAGAAGTATGTTTCTAGTTTTTCAGTAACAGGAATAATACTCTGATAAAATAAGTTTATTGGGATCTTCCCACTATCAAGCAGAATAATTAGAAATATTCCCTTAAAAACTTGACCTTTTGGGGCACCTGGGGGCTCAGTTGGTTAGGTGTCTGACTTTTGGTTTCAGCTCACATCAGTTTGAGGTCTGCTTGCAATTCTCTCTCACTCTCCCTCTGCCCCTCCCCTTGCTCCTGCTCTCTTTGTCTCTCAATTAAATAAATAAATAAATCTAAAAAACCCCCAACACTTGACCTTTAAAAAAAAAAAATTAAAAAAAAAAGACTGACAACAACACAATGTCATTTTAAAACCATAATATTAAATTTTAGAAAATTATTATACCCAATTCTGGATTTGGTCCTAGAATAGAAAAAGGACAGTAAAAAAAAAAAAAAAAAAAAAAAAGAAAAAGGACAGTAATGGAAAAACCGGTGAAATATGAATGAAGTCCGGAGTTACTTAATAGTAATATACCTAAGTTGATTTTTCAGATTTGACAAATGTGGCATTGTAATGTAGGTTGTTGACAACTGTGTGAACTGGGTTTGGGATCCAAGGACACTGTACTGTCTCCAAGTTTTCTGCGAATCTAAAATTATTCTAGAATAAAAAGTTTACTTAAAAAATAACCCCTGGGAAGTGGGGAGTTGGGACTACCATTTAACGGTACAAACCTGCAATGAGTAGTAAATAAATCCTAGAGACCTAATGTACAATATAGTGAATATAGACAATATTATATTATAATCATCAAACTTGCTCAGAGACTAGAACTCAATTATCCTAACCACGGAAAGGAAATGGTAATTCTGTAATGAGATAGAGGTGCTGATTATCACTATGATGGCAATCATATTACAATATATAAATGTATCAAATTAACCTGTTATATACCTTAAATGTATACAATATTATATGTCGAATATATTTCAATAAAAAAATAAATAAAACAACAATAACAATAAAAAAATCCTCAGTACTAATGAAGGTTATGTGAAATAGAAGTTATATTGTTGGCAGCAAAATAATCAGGAAAAATCCTCTGACAGCAAACAGGAAACAATCCAGCATCAAAAGTCCTAAACATCCTTATTGCCTTTGATTCTGTAATTTTACAGGGAAACACCTTAAGGAAGTACATCTAACAGGAAAAAAAAAAAAAAGCTATATAACAAGTTCATTTGCAGCATATTTACAATCATGAAAAGTAAGAAAGAAACTGCACAAAATAGGGCAAGATTATGAAGTCACAAAAATGAGGCAAATGAAGACTATGGTGTAACAAGGGAAATGCTTAGATATAACAAGTGAAAAAAATCCAAAATTACATATTCAGTATGTTTATACCTAATAAAGATAAATCTAACATAGGAAATAGAAACTAACCAAAATGTGTAGGATTATGCCAGGAAAATGAACATTATTGCTCTGCTCAACTGTTCCTTTTTCCAATTTAACAAATTTAACTTGACCTAAACTGTTAAAAATAATTTTATTGAGCTATAATTCACAGACCATAAAATTCATCCTGTTAAAGTATACAATTCAGGGGTTTCCGTATAGTCACAGGTATGTAGCCACCACAATCGATTTTAGAACATTTCATCACCCCCCAAAAAAAGAAACCCTGTACCCTTTAGCAATCACTCCCCATCCTCCCTGACCAGCCCCCAGCCCTGGGCAACCACCTATCTACTGCACCATTTTACATTTCTGCCAGCAATTACGTAAACTTTTATACAAAAAAAATTACAAGAAACCTGTAAAAATTAACTGCTGCTTGCTATTAGGCAATGTTACATTTGAACTGGCTCAGCATTTGCAAAGCAAAATAGTAGCTCCAGTAAAATACAAGCTGGGCTTCCGCATGTTGGCAGCTTTCCTGTTTGCTGAGATCAGGCAGTGAGACAGGTGCCTCTTTCCTTTTTTAAAATAGTCTGTCATTTTGTTTGATTAGCAACAGGAAATAGGGTGGTCTTTAATCTTAAAATTCTGACATTGTTATGTGTCTCACAAGCAGTTTCTAAGCCAGGGAAGCTGAAGAGAGAATGCCGTGTTTCACATTATTGTTGACACCGGAACAATATTAGGTATTGAAAAGTTTTTGAGAGATAGACATTATTGCCAAAAGAAGGGGCGTGTATCAGTATTTAAGGATCTGACATAATGATCAATGTTTCTCCGCCTTCCTATTACTTTCTGTAGCTCAGTGCTTGAGGTAAATCTAATCCAGGATTTCAGTTCAGTTCTTCCTTTTCCCCTGACACAGCTATCCGCCTGTAGTTTCTCTAAAAATTTTAGGAGTTGCAGAAAGTGATGATAGCAAAGCAAATGAATATGATGAAGATACTCATGAGTGAACAGAAGGTAACTTTTAAAACCAGGACTTCATCTTTACTGGGGGAAACGGGAGGGGACATACATAGGGAGAGATCAACAACTTCAGAATTATCGTAATAATGAAAAATAAAGTAAGATAAAAACAGAGAGGGAGGCAAACCATAAGAGACTCTTAACTATAGGAAACAAACAGGGTTGCTGGAGGGGAGGTGGTTGGGGGATGGGGTAACTGGGTGATGGGCATTAAGGAGGGCACTTGATGGAATGAATACTAGGTGTCATGTGCAACTGATGAATCACATTAATTCTACCCCTAAAACTAATAATACACTATATGTTAACTAAATTGAATTTAAATTAAAAATTTTTTAATGAGTTATTATAATGATGACTTAGTTAATAATTACTAAATACAGTTGTCAAAGCAGGTAGATCTTAACCATTATTATACTTTGAAAAAATATATTTATGTTATACTTCACATTTTGCAAAATGCTGAGAAAATCTTAATTTTTTTCTTACTGTATTGTTTTTTTTTTCACAGACAGGGCAATTGAGAAGTATCAGGATGAATGCAGAATGGAAATGGAGCTATCAGATCAAATATCCAGCTTTCACACAGTACAGTGATAACTTTTAGTTTATATGTAAGCAAGTCCTTAAGTCACATTGAGATTTTCTTTTTTTTAAGATTTTATTTATTTATTTGAGAGAGAGAGAGCACGAGAGGGGAGAGAAGGTTCAGAGGGAGAAGAAGACTCCCTGTGGAGCTGGGAGCCCGATGTGGGACTCGATCCCGGGACTCCGGGATCATGACCCAAGCTGAAGGCAGTCGCTTAACCAACTGAGCCACCCAGGCGCCCACACTGAGATTTTTTTTTAAAGATTTTATTTATTGATTTGTCAGAGAGAGAGAGAGAGTGAGCACACAATCAGGGGAAGCAGCACGCAGAAGGAGAAGCAGGTTCCCTGCTGAGCAGGGAGCCCGATACAGAACTCAATCCCAGGACCCTGGGATCATGACCTGAGTCAAAGGCAGGCACTTAACCAACTGAGCCACCCAGGCGTCTCAGTCACACTGAGATTTTAAAAAATCCCTTAATAAAAATTTACATATGGAGCGCCTGGATGGCTCAGTTGGTTAAGCATCTGCCTTTGGCTCAGGTCATGATCCCAGGG